>JAJEJO010000135.1:1015103-1174294 GCA_020662805.1 Glaucomys volans
AGGGAGGGAGGGAGGGAGGGAAGGAAGGAAGGAAGGAAGGAAGGAAGGAAGGAAGGAAGGAAGGAAGGAAGGAAGGAAGGGAGGGAGGGAGGGAGGAGAAAGGAAGGAAAGAAACTACAAATGGATTTATGGTATGTGAGGATCAGACACTTCCTTAGGCTTTTGTCAAGTTCCAGATTCCCTACACCGAAAGAAAGGTGGGTCTTTGGAGGCTCTAGAGAAGAGTAGCATCATCATTCACATTGAGGGTAGCAGATTATTAAAGGTTTATGAAGTCTTCAACAAAGCCATTAAGATGAATGCTGACATTTTTGGTGATGTAATCATTGAAAAGCTGTGTTGTGGTATTATGAAGGCTTCTTTTCTTCTCTTTGTGGTACATAGAGTCAGTGACTAACCATCCACTAATGATAGATTAAGTGTTGAATTTAAATCACGTTAGATAATTCTTATTGTTATTGATTAGATATGAGGCATATCCCCCAAAAGCTCATGTGTGAGACAATGCAAGAAAGTTTAGAGGTGAAATGACTGGGTTATGAGAGCCTTAACCCAATCAGTACATCAATCGACTTGAATGCCTTGTGATAACTGTAGGCAGGTAGAGTGTGCCTAGAGGAGATGGGTTGTTCAAAGCATGCCTTTGGGGAATATATTTTGTCCCTGGCGAGCCGAGCTTAATCTCTCTCTGCTTACTGATTGTCATGTCCTGAGCTGCTTTCCTCTACCACACCCTTCCCCATGATGTTCTGCCTCATCTCAGGCTCAAGTCAATGGAGTCAGCCATCTATGGACTGAGACCTCTGAAACCATGAGTGCCAAATAAAGTTTTCCTCCTCTAAAATTGTTCTTTTCAGTCTCTTGGTTGTGGTAATGAGAAAGCTGACTAAAACATTCATGTTACATGTAAGACACAAATTTCTATCATGTTGCTAAATGTAAAGGAAATCTGAGCTCCTTATTTAGAAGATGTTATCAAACAGACACCCTTCACCGAGTGAGCCACCTCAGTCATTTTTTGGATCCCCATGCCCTGCCACTTTTCTGTATGTCCTCTACAGGGTAGCCATGTAAATCCTCCAGCTATGCCTGTTTACACCACTGAACATTTGCACAAACTTTTGCCCAGCAGCTCACTTCTCCCCTTGAACACTTCTGCTAATCTTTCAAGATGTCCATCACCTATGATCAGTTTTTACAAATCTTCTCTGACTTCAGATAGCTTTCTTCCTTTTGTGAAAGAAGAAGAAAAAAGTGTCTGAAGTTACATACAGTCCTATATGTTACATAAAATAAAGTTATTGCAATTATTGCAACTATTATAATATGTAGAATAGCATTATTATGTTGTATATTGTAAACTATTAAAATATATTTAATAGGCGTTATGATAAATAAAATACATGTCTTTGTTATGTACTTATTTACTTTGATATTTGAGAGTATGGCCATGTTTTATTTTTTGTCTTCAAATCCTGCCTTTGTCAAAATAAATAGCAGATGATTGTTGCAGGATAGCTGTAAACTATTGCATTGTTGTTATAAATAGATGATCAATAAAATTTGAAGGTAAAATGATATATGATTATTAAATAATATTTCATATTTTCATTTAACTTTATCACTTGTGCACTACTTCAAATATATTGACTTCCTTGACATTAAAATAATGCTATGTGGTAAAAAAAAAGACAGAAAAACTATTCATTATATTGATGGAAGTACTAGAGGAGGAAAATATGGGCATTAACTAGACAGCATTAAGAAATTTTCTTATTTGAATAGTCTTTAAAAGAATATCAGGTTTGGTAAGCATGGCAAGTTATGCACTTATCTATTTCTGCCCTCTCCTGTAATCTCATTGTATATGGCAATACAATGTTTTTTCAAGTGTGAATTTAAAGATGAAGAGAAAGGGAGAAATTATAGATATGGTAAAATTTTGGAAACTAGATAGCAGTAACTGCCCCAACTGACTTAGAAACCTAAATTTGCAAAACCAGGGAGGGCCTGGGGAAAGGAGGTGAGCCAAAAAGAAGCCAATTTCTACTCTAGACTCTTGAAAAGGAAGAAGGACATGATGCTCCAGATAACTCTGAAGATGATGGACAGTGAGACTGAAAACCCAAGTTTCTATAGAAAAGTGAGCAGAGGGCAGCCATGTCCTCCAGATTCCCCTCCCTGACCTTCTGCTAGCCCCAGCAGCAACTGGAAACCCACAGTCTAGAACTAGAGCTGATCTGGACTCTGTGATTGTAGGAATGTCCAAAATCTGAGTGGAGTCTCATTCTTAAATCAGGGAACTATCAGAAATTCCACATTCTGAAAGGGGAGACTACAGAAGTAAATAAGTAAACTGGAAGGAGAGAAAACTGTTGGAGAAAGTGGCACACTTGAACTAACAATTTTGGCCCCAGGTAGGGCTAAGAACCAGGTGTGCCTATGGGAGCACATGGCTGAGGTGCAGTGGAGACAAAGTCCTGGGAGATGGGGAGGTCTTGGGTCCAACAGGTGAGGGTATTTGATGTGTGTGTACAAAATGTCACTCAGAGTAATCATGGAATTTTAATACAGAGGATTCTTTGGCAGAAAACTACAATCTGGTAACCAGGCATGGTGCTGCACGCCTATAATTCCAGTGGCTCGGGAGGCTAAAGCAGGAGATTCACAAGTTCAAAGCCAGCCTCAGCAACATAGTGAGTTCCTAAGCAACTTAGCAAGAACCTGCCCAAACACACACACACATGCTTACACACTCTCTCTTTCTCTCTCTCTCTCTCATACACACACACACACACACACACACACACACACACACACACAATCTGAGAAATTAGCTAACTTAGTAGACATTAGTAACTTAAGCAAAGAGGGGAATTTAGTAAAAGAGTATATGGAATAGTTTACAGATCCAAAGGAAAAACTGAACACTTTTTCTTCTGAAAGAATAGAAACCAGAATGGCTCCAGGTTTGGGGGGAACTGGAATTGTCTTTCAAAACATTTCAGAGAGGACTCAGCTCAACTTTTCTTTCTTGGAAAATTGCACTTAAAACTCAAAATTACAAAACACATACACATACACAAACAAATCAGCCTCACTTTGGTCATATGCTCCTTGGCTATAAAAGACAGGGATCCTTGATTGACATATGCATGTACACAATAGGGGAGAAGTTGTTGCCCCATGTAAATAAGGGTGTTATTACTGGAAGAAGAGGGAATCATTGCTGGGCAGATGAAAGTAGCAGATGTCCACTACAGATGCTTATTGGTTGAGTGCTTGTATTTTATTCTAACTTCATTTTATAAATATTCATCTATGTAAAAAATTACCATATAATAATGAGTAAACTCCTTAACTTTCTCCTATTCTTTCATCTAAATTGATGAAGCAACTCTGAAACCTAAAATTATAATATGATATTCTGAGAATGCAAGGCGTATTAGAGAAAACTTCTCAGGAAAAAGTAAAAATGCAACTTTGTGAACAGAGCAGGAAAAAAGTTTTTAAAATCTCTTAAGACACCATTTTTTGATGCTTTCACTTGATTTGTACCACAGAGGAAAAAGAGATATATATGTACCAAAAGGTTAAACAGTAAAAAAATAAAACAATCCCTTAATAACAACCAGTGCTCAGAGTCCATATTTCTTCATGAACTCTCAATTTATACACATTTTATGCTGTCAAAAGCAATAGAGTCAGCTATGCTTAAGTTTATGACTCTGGGGAAACCTGATAAGATTGAGCATTCAACAAAACTTGTGACAGAATCAGGGTGAAGCCCACCCATTTGTCTTGCTGGCTCATGGTGATTAATTTAAATATTTTTTCATACAAAGTAAACTGGTAGCAGGAATGAATCGTTTTGATTCGTTTATTTGCTTACACAAAAAGCTAGACCCCCAGCATGAGAGCTAAAAATGAACAGATCAAAATGTCAACAATCTCTCTTCCACTTTTGAATTTTCATTCAAGGGTAAAGATAATTTCTCTAATAGTTCTGTGGTTTTTTTACTTTGCTACCTGTCATCTAACATTTCCTGAACAAATGTCACTTATGCACTATGGTATCCTAGGTGCCAGGTTAATAAGTAGTTAGATAATGAGGAAAGAAAACAATAATGGGTATTTTCAAACATGCTATGGTAACCTAGAAATCCGACCTTTTATTCCCAGTTCTCTCTCCCTAAGCCTAATATAGTTTATTTACTCAAGTCTGAGTGGGTCTCTTGCATGTGTATTGACTTGTATTGACTTTTTCTTTTGCATTTTTCTTTTGATATATTCTGTCAGCTTTATTGAGGTAAAATTTACATGCAATTTTTAAGTGATCAGTTTTAATTCAATGAACTATACATACATACAGCTATGTGACTACTATGGTAATCATAATCTAGAATAATACCCTTATTCGAAAGTTGTCCTGTACCCCTGGCAACCTACTCCTGTGCTCTGGCAAACACTGAACTGCTTTCTGTGAGCTATAGTTTCTTTTTTTTTCTTTTATTTAGTATAAAACTTTTGTAATTCATCCATATTATGGTGTACATAGTGGCTTATTTTGTCTTATGGTGGATTGTACTTTATGAATATTCCCCACCTTGTGTGTGCATGCACCAGTTGATGGACAGTAGGGTGTTTCCTGTTTTAGGCTATCTTATATACAGTTACTATGAAAATTCAAGTACAAATATTTTTATACACCTAAGTTTTCATTTCTCTTGGGTTACCTGGAAATGGAATTCCTGGGTCATATGATAAGTCTATGTTTAACTTTCTGAGAAACCACTGAATTATTTTCCAAAATGACTAACACTGTGCATTCCCACAAGACTTGTATGAGAACTCCAGCTTTTCTATGTTCTTCTACATGTAGAATCACAGTTTTGCTCATACTTTTTTTAAATGCATAAATTAGTATATTTATTTATTTTATTTTTTTCCTTTAGTTTTTCTTTTTTTTATTATTATTATTTACTTATTGATTCATTGAACACAAATGGAGTACAGCTATTGTTTCACTGGTTGTACACAAAGTAGAGTCCCACCATCTGTGCGTTCATGCATGTACACAGGGCAATGGTATCTGTCACACATTCTGTTATTATTTTTACCCCCCACCCCCCCCCCCCCCCCCCTCCCCTCTGTGCTAGCTATCCTTCCTCCATTCTTGCCACCCTTCCCCCCCACATTATGCATCATCATTCATTAATCAGAGATTTGCTCATACTTAGTTAACTCTATGATCTACTTCAGCATAAATTGTGACTATGGTCTGAATTGTGAATAAGGATTGGATCTGTCTGATGTTTTTATGTAGATACCCAATAGTTATGAAGATCAGAATTTCCCCATTGCATTATTGTTGGCTCTCACCTTTAAAAATCAACTGATGGACTTACATTCCCCTGATCTGTATTTTGTCTTTTTGGCAAACCACCTGGATGGACTGTAGGACTTAGTATTAGATCTTGAAATCAGGAAGTATAAGTTTTTAATTTTGTTCTACTTTTTAAAAAAAAAAAACTTGGCCATTCTAAGTCTTTTGTATATGCATGAAATTTTTAGAATTAGAATTAGAATTTAATATCTTAAAACAATCTGCTAGGATTTGATTAAGACCAAGATAAATTTGTTTGATCAAAATGGGGATAATTGGCATCTTAATAATATCACATCTTCTGATGCACAATTATGGGATTTGAATCTTCTTTTAATTTCTCTAAGAAATATTTTAGAGTTTTCAGTGCACATGACTTGCAAATATTTTTAAATGTATCCTCAGGTATTTCTATTTTAAACTATCATTATAAATGTTATTGTTCCTTCACTTTCATTTTCAGCTGTTTTGCTATTTATAGAAATAAAATTAATTATTTTGCATTTACCTTACATATCCTACTTTGTTCAATTCAGGTTTTTAGAGATTATTTTGTGAAGTATTTGCAATTTCTATACAGATGATCTAAAAAATAGCCTGCAAATAAAGATCATTTTATTTTTTTCTTCTTCTAACTTTAAGCATTTTGTTTCCTTATATTTCCTTAAGGCATATCTAAGAATTCCAGCAAAATATTGAATAAAAGTGATGAGAGTAGATATGCTTTGCTTGTTCCCAATTTTATTTATATTTTAATGCAGATATTTTTATTGTTTTTTTTTGTTTTATATGGCAATAGGACTCATTTTGACATAATTATAAAACCAGGGAATATAATTTATTCTACTTGAGTCCCCAGTACTTCCCTTTTCCTCTTCTCCACTCTACCCTTGTTCCCTTCCTTCTTCTCTACTGATCTTTCTGTTATTTACTTTATAGTGTTTTTTTCAATTAGTATCTTGTGGATGGATGCACATGATGGTGATATTCACTATGGTCTGTTCATATATGTACACAGGAAAGTTATGTTAGATTCATTCTACTATCTTCCCTTATCCCTTCCCTTTATTCCTCTTTGTCTACTCTGCTGATCTTTCTTCTGTTCTGTTTTTTTAATCCCCACCCCACCTTATTTGGGATTAGTTTCTTTGATGGTTTGGGACTGGCTTCTTTCACTTAGTGTGATAGTCTCTAGTTCCATCCATTTACTGGCAAATGCCATGAAGTCATTCTTCTTTATGGCTGAGTAATACTTCATTGTGTATATATACCAAATTTTCTTTATCATTCATTTGTTGAAAGGCACCTAGGTTGGCTCCATTGCTTGGTTAATATTGTTGCTATAAATATTGGTGTGGTTGTTTTACTATAGTATGCTGATTTTAAATCCTTTGGTTATATATCAAGAACTGGGATAACTGGGTCATATGATGGTTTCATTCCTAGTTTTTTGAGAAATCTCCATACTGCTTTCCAGAGTGGTTGTACTAATTTGCAGTTCCACCAACAATGTATGAGTGTACCTTTTTCCCCACATCCTCACCAGTATTTAGTTTTACTTGTATTCTTGATCATTGCCATTCTGACTGCAGGGAGATAAATCTCAATGTAGTTTTACTTTGCATTTCTCTCATTGCTAGGGATGTTGAACATTTTTTCTTATATTTGCTGACCATTTGTATTTCTTCTTTTGAGAAGGGTTCATTTAGTTCCTTTGCCCATTTAATGATTGGATTATATGGTTTTTGGTGTTAAATGTTTTGAGTTTTTTTGTATATCCTGAATATTAATGCCCTGAGGAACAGGTGGCAAAGATTTTGTTGGTTCTTTCCTCATATTCTTAATTGTTTCCTTTGCTGTGAAGAAGGTTTTTAACTTGATGCCTTCCACTTACTAGTTTTTTATTTTACTTCTTGCACTTTAGGAGTCCTACTAAGAAAGTCAGTTCCTGAACCAAAATGTTGGAGTGTTGGGCCTACCTTTCTTTTAGCAGTTGCAAGGTTTCTGGTCTAATTCCTAGGTTTGAGACACTTTGAGTTGTGTTTTGTGCAGGATGAGACATAGGGATTAAATTTTGTTCTACTCCATATGAATTTCCAGTTTTCCCAGCACCATTTGTTAAAAAGGTTATTTTTCCTCTGATGTATGTTTTTGGCACCTTTGTCAAATATCAGATAACTCTATGTGGGTTTGTCTCTGTGTCTTCTATTGTTTTTCCATTGGTCTTTTTGACTGTTTTGGTGCCAGTACCATCCTGTTTTTGTTACTCAGCTCTATAGTATAATTTGAGATCCAGTATTGTGATGTCTCCTGCTTCACTTTTCTCAGTAAAGATTGCTTTGGGGCATCTGAGGCTCTTGATTTTCCAAATGAATTTCAAAACTGCTTTTTCTAGTTCAGTGAAGAACTTCATTGGAATTTTAACAGTAATTGCATTAAGTTTGTATAATGCTTTTGGTAGTATGGCCATTTTGACAATATTAATTCTATCCAAGAACATAGGAGGGCTTTCCATCTTCTAAGGTTTTCTTCAATTTTTTTCTTTAGTGTTCTATGGTTTTCATTGTAGATGTTGTTCACCTCTTTTGTTAGATTGACTCCTAAGTTTTTGTGGGTTTCTTTTTTGGGGCTATTATGAATGGGATAATTTTCATAGTTTCTTTTTTGACAGATTCATCATTGCAGTGTAGGAGCATGGTTGATTTCTGGGTGTTGAGCTTGTATCATATTACTTTTCTGAATTCATTTATGAGCTGTAGAAGTCTACTGGTGGAGTTTTTTGGATCTTCTAAATATTGGATCATGTCATTGGCAAACAGAGATAATTTGAGCTTTTCTTTCCCTATTCATATCCCTTTAATTCCCTTCTCTTACCTGATTGCTATGGATAGAGTTTTAAGGACTATGTTGAAGAAGAGTGGTGAAAGTGGGCATCCTTGTCTTCTTTCTGTTTTTAAATGAAATGTTTTCAGGGATTTTTTTATATTCAGAACAATGTTGGCTTTTAGTTTGTCATATACAGCCTTTACTATATTTAGGTAATTTCCTTCTACCCCTAGTTTTTCTAGTGTTTTAAACATGAATGGGTGCTATACTTTGTCAAATGCTTCTTCTGCACCTATTGAGATAATCATGTGATTCTTGTCCTCAAGTCTATTTATGTGATGAATTACATTTAATGATTTCCTTATGTTGAACCAACCTTCTGTCCCTGGGATGAAACTCACTTGTTCACAGTGCACTATCTTTTAAATGTGTTTTTATGTGATTTGTCAATATTTTATTAAGAATTTTTGCACCTATGTCCATCAAGGCTTTTGGTCCAAAGTTTTCTTTCCTTGTGCCTTTGTATCATTTCGATATCAGGGTGATCCTTACTTCATAGAATGAGTTTGGCCATGTTCCCTCCTCTTATATTTCATGGAATAATTTGAGGAGAATTGATGCTAGTTCTTATTTAAAAGTCTGGTAAAACTCTGCTGAGAATCCATCCAGCCCTGGGTTTTTCTTTGTTGGTAGGCTTCTGATGGCTGCTTCAATAGCATTTTCATCAATTTTATTATTTGAAATTGATCTGTTTAAGTTTTCTATATCCTCTTGGTTTAATTTGTGTAGGTCACATGTCTCTAGGAATTTGTCAATATCTTCAAGATTTTCTCAATATCAGAATCACAGAGACAGAAATTCAAGTGCTTTAAACATAGAAAAGAATGCCTCAGGAATCCAGTCAACAATATCACAGTATTGGTCCGCCATAGAGGGGAAAAGTGGCCCTAGTAGAAAAAAGGCCTGATTTTGCAAAGAAGATTTAGCACAGGGGAACCTATGTGTAATGGTTTACTTGAATTGTTATCTTGATTGGATTAAGAGATGCTGAAGATTAAGAGCCTTTGGGTGTGTCAGTAAGGAAATGTCTAGGAATGATTGGCATGTGAGATAGCAAACTGAAGTGGAGACCCTCCCTAAGTGTGGGCAGCACCATCCAATAGGTTGGAGACTTGAGTGGAATAAAAGTTGGAAGAACAAGGAAGCAGCAGATGCAAGCTTGATTTTTCTTGCTGCTGTGATTGCCTGAGGACATCAGACTCTTGCTTCTTCATTCTTCCAAAGCGAATTCTGCCAGTGATTCTCCAGGGAGTTTCCAAAAGCCTTCGGTTTTAGACGGGGGATAATATCATTGATCCCTCTTGTTCTGAGGCTTCAGCATCTTGAAATGTGCAGATACTGTTTCCTCCAGGTCTCCAGCCTGCAAGTGGCCATTGTGGACTATCCAGCTTCTGGCTATATAAGCCAATCTAATAAATCCCCTTTTTGTAACTATACCACCTCTTGGTTTTGTTCATCTGGAGAAACCAGGCCTAATACACCATGGAACGGGGGGCAGTTTGAACATGAGTGACCCAGAGACAGGCACAGCAAGCCAGTGTGTAAGGGGTGTTCCATGCTCTCAGATCAGAGAGTGGACAGCCAATGCAGAATGCCATGTGGGGCAGTTCTGCAGAGGTTTTGTGCTGCGGTGGGAGCCAGGGACTTCCTAACAAGCATTTGCCCACTTGTCCCTACATGTGTCTTCTGTGAGATCTAGAGTCCTCCTGGCAGGGCATGACTGAGGCAGACACTGAGGGGATTGAACCCAGGGAGACTGGTCAGGAAAATGAAGCAGGGTGCTTTTAGCTTTCCCTTTGGGTTTGGTGACTTGTGGGATTTGCCTGAAAGCTCCTGGAAGCTGTACTGGCAGGCACATTTGTACTAGGTACTAGGAAGATCACATTTATGGGTAGTAGAGAATATGAGGAGAGCAGAAAGTTGGCACTTTGTCCCAAGAGTGGAACTCTCAGGAACCACCCCCCACTACAGATGCCCAGCAGAGATTGGCATCTGCCCAACACTAGGGTGGCTGGAGGTATTGTCTCTAGAGTAGATACATCACAATAAAAAAAGTTTCAAAAGTTTGATCAGAACTAAATGCTAGCCTCGTGAACTTCACCTTTAGAACTCTGCATCACCCCTCCTCAGAGAGTATCTACCTAATTTGCAAGAATAAACCAACCATTGTTACTACTTCTATTCTGTCCTAACTTAAACTGGCAAAGAGGGAAGCTCAGAACAAATACAACTAGCTTTGGTTTCAGACACTCCAGCTGACAGCTTAGTAAGCAACTCAAAGATGGGTTTAACAACCACCAGTATGTTTTCTTTCTAAAGGGGACAAACCCAGGAAGAAACAGAAGGAAGGACAGTATGACATAGGCAGTAAATGTCTATTCTTGTCAATAGCTTTGACCATCTCAGCAGAGAAAAATCCCGTCTTTTTTTTAATTAAGATTTTTTCTTTTTTCTTCTTTTATCCTTTTTCCAGCATGAGTGTAAATGTTTATATGTGAGGGTGTGTGTGCTCTAGCTGTGCTGATCATCTCTCATGGATATACAAATATGTATTTTTCTTATTTTTATCACTTTTTCTTCTTTTTTTCCTTATTTTATTTTTCTTTCCTCAACCATTTATTGTACTTTGTTTTGACTTTAGAGGGATATGGGTTTTTGTTTATTTGTTTTGGTTTTACTTTTTGTTTATTTTAGCTCTTGTTCTGTTCTCTTATTACTCCTTCACTCCGTTCTTCTCTCTTTAATAACCAAATTCACTCGTTCTTTCTCTCATTATTTCTTTCAGTTATTTTTTTACTCTTTCTGTATAGCCATCACTTATTCCCTTTCCCTCTGTTCCCCTTTTGTATATTTTAAACTTTATACTACATTTCTACCTCATTTTCTTTCCTCTTAATGACCTGTAAGTTTACTATCTTTAAGAACAATTTAGTTTGCATAATTACTTCCCCTACCATTCATGTTGGTGTGGTTATTAGTACAGGGGAGGGCTTAGTTGACACCTACTGTTTACTTTAATGCTAGATCTAGTTCATGGCTCTTTATTTTCATGGCTGTTGTTAAATGCTGACCCTGCCATTCCTCTTTCTGTGGCAAATAATGGTGTACAGGCCATAGTAGGCACCAAATATTTATTCTAGTGCTGTGTATTGATCACTACAGTTGTTGTTTGTTTCTCCATTGTCTGACAGGGCCTAGGAAGTGACTAGAACACTACAAGTTCATATGATAAAGACTCTGTGGCTAAACTACACCAACTCAGCAAAGTCCAGTGCACCTTCCTCCCCACACAAACCAACCCTCATCAAGATTCAACAATACTTCAGCAACACACAGACTAGAGGAGAGAAAAATCCCAAACTAGGCCCCAAACAGGAATGACTAGAAAAGAATATCAGGTCCCACTCTTGAACATCTACTCCTACATCAAAATCAGATAAAAATTCCAAAATGAATGCTCATAAAAACCTTCAGTGTTGCAGCAACTCCACAAGAGTGAATTAATTTAGCAGTTCTGCAGCAACAAACTGAGAGACATTGGCAGTTGAGACTATACTTGTGTTACATTGAGAATATATATTGAAGTTAAGAGATAGCAATAACACAAGACTTACCATAAAATAAACAACTCCATGCCAAAGGACATCCTCAAAAGAGGAAGAGGAATCCACCTCAACAGATATGCAATCCAAAAACAACAAAAACATTAGTAATCAGGACAACAAGTTTCTTCTTGAAAGTTATAATCCCCCAACAAATGAACACACAGACACACAAATCTCTGAAAAAGACTTCAAACATTGATTATTAAAATGAGTAATGAGCTAAAGGAAGATCTAAGAAGTGAATTAAAGAAGTAGGAGAGCAATTACAAGAGATGAAAGGCACTTCAGTGGTCTGAAACATTAAGTGACCAAATTAAGAGTGATGGGGATAGAAGAGAACACAGAAATTCAGGCTAATGATGTAAAGAAACTTTTCAGTGAAATAATAGCAGAAATTTTCCAAGCCTTAGGCACAAGATGGATATCCACATATAGCATTCACATAGAACCCTAAATAGACATGATAAAGAAAAAAAAAAACACTCCAAGACACATTGTAATCAAAATGCCTAACATAGAGAACAAGGCTAGACTATTAAAAGCCTCAAGAGAAAAACATCATATCACAATTAGAAGTAGACCAATGACACTCACTTTGCACTTCTGAACTCAGATTCTGAAAACCAAGAGAGCTTGGAATAAGATAATCCAAGCTCTGAAAGAAAATAGTTGATGGCTGAAGTTGCTATATCCAGCATAGCTATCATTCTTAATTGAATAAGAAATAAAAACTTTCCATGATAAGGATAAACAAAAAATTAATGACCACTAAACTCACATTACATAAAATGTTTAAAGAAATACTATACAAAGAAGAACCAAAATCCAAGTGCAGTGGTTAACACCTATAATCCCATTGATTTAGGAGGCTAAGGCAGGAGGATTGCAAGATTGAATCCAGGCTCGGCAATTTAGCAAGGCCCTCAACAACATAAAGAGATCCTGTCTCAAAAAAAAGACCTGTCAAGCACTGGGGGTGGGGTTCAGTGGTAAAACACCCCTGATTTCAATCCCCATTATAAAAAGGAAAGAGAAGGAAGAGAAGTTGCTACTACTACTACCATACTACCACTACTACTACTAATACTATTACTACTACCACTACTACTACTACTAGTCCTCAAAACCAAATCTCAGAGCTTTCCATTGAATGAAGTTGATGTTTTCCAGAAAAGTCCCTAAACTAATAAAAATTAAGAACAAATTAAATCTGTGAAACAAACCAGAAAGACTAGAAATAATAAATATCTCTCCATAATAGCTCTGAGTGTAAATGGTCTCAATTATCCCACGAAAAGACACAGACTGGCAAAATGGATTAAAAAGCAAGACTCAATCATGTGTTGTTTGCAAGAGACTCATCAGCATAGATATCCAAGACCAAGTAAAAGCAAGGAAAAAGATACCCCATGCAAATGGAGTTTGAAAACATGTAGGAATAGCTATTCTCATCACTGACAAAGTAAATGTCAAGCAAAATTTAATCAGAAGAAACAAGGAAGACCACCATAAAGGGGATTGTTAAAAGAAAAATCCAACAAGAAAAGATAATGATAATAAATATTTATGCCTCAAATGTCAGTGCTCCTATTTACATAAAATAAACACTCTTGACTTTCAGTCCTGGATAGACTCCAATACAATAATACTTGGTGATTTCAACACACTCCTCCTCTCAACAAGAGACAGATCATCTGGACATAAAATCAATAAAGACATTTCTGACCTAAGTGATACTGTACATCAAATGGACCTAACAGACATTTGGACCTAACAGAATATTTCATCCAACAACAGCTGACTACACTCTCTTCTCAGAAGCTCATGAAACCTTAAAACAGACCTTTTTTTTTTTTTTTTTTAAGGTGGTCAGTAGAAAATTTTATTTTTTTTATTTTTTTTTTATTTACTTATTGATTCATTGAACACAAATAGAGTACAGCTATTGTTTCACTGGTTGTACACAAAGTAGAGTCACACCATCTGTGCATTCATGCATGTACACAGGGCAATGGTATCTGTCACACATTCTAAAACAGACCTTTTTTTATGACACAAAGCTAGTCTTAGAAAATACAAAACAATCAATATTATACTGTGCATCTTATCAGATCATAATGAATTAAAATTAGAATTCAACAGCAAGAAAACTTACACACAGATTTATCAATACTCTTTTAAATAAGAATTAGGTTATTGAGGAAATGAGAGCAAAATTTTTAAATTTTTGTAGAATCAAAAGATAAGAGTGATACAATGTATCATAGTCTCTGGGACACTACAAAGGCAGTTTTAAGAGAAAAGTTTACAGCATTCTGAGCTCACACTGAAATACAGAAAGGTCCCAAATGAACAATCTAAATGCTACACTTAAAGGCCCTAGAATGAGCAAACTAATTTCAAAACCAGTAGAAGACAGGAAATAACTAAAATCAGATTTGAAATTCATGATGTACCAAGCAAAAGACAATACAAAGGATCAATGCAATAGAGTCAGTTTTTTGCAAAGATGAGGACTGATAAACTCCTATCCAAACTAACTGAAAGAATGAGAGAAAAGACCCAAATCAACAAAATCAGAGATGAAAAATAAGATATAACTACAGAGGTTTCTGAAAGTCAGAATTTCATTAGGGACTCTTTTGAAAACTTGTATTCCAATAAATAAGCAAATCTAGATGATATTGACACATTTCTAGACATATATGACCCTCCTAAATTGAACCAAGAGGGCACAAAGAAACTAAACAGACTAATATCAGCCATGGAGATTGAAGCAGCAATAAAAAGTCTTCCAACAATAAATAGCCAAAGACCAGATGGATTCTCAACTGATTTCTACCAGACCTTTAAAAAACTAATGACAATATTTCTCAAATTACTCTCGTATGTGGAAGCTAAAGAGAGAAAAAAAAAAAAAAGGAATAAAAAATGGAATCTTGTGAAAATGGGAGATCAGTAGAGTGGAAGCAAGAGACCAAGGGAGAGGGCTGAGGGGAGGGAAAGGTGAAAAACTAGAAAATGAAGTTGACCAAATCATGCTAGGTGCATGTATGAATATATCATAATGAATTCCATATATATATGCATATATATAATTCCACATACATAAATAAAAAGAATGAAGATCAATAGAGTAAATGAAGGGGATCAGGGGGAGAAATGATGGGAGGGAAAGGGGTAGTACTTGGGATCAAAATGGAGAAAAGTATATTGTATGCATTTATAAATAAATCAAAATGAACCCCACTATTACAGTGTATTATTAGTGTATTACAATCATAATACACTAAAAAGTAAAAAAAAAAAAAAAAAACACTTGCTGTTAAAACACAAACATTCCTTGGAACAATAATGCATTTTTATTTACCATCAATTATTTTATGATGAAGGACACATTGATCATGTAACTTTGAACATGGAAAGTATAAATATCTTGCTTTAGAATAGTTGTATATTTTAATCTTAGACTGGAAAGAGTTTCTGAAATAGAGAGACTTGCCAGAAAACACAATTAGTTCTCATACATATAGAAATTTGGGGAAGAGGAGGAAGAGGCAGTCCCAGGACATCTGTGGTCTGTATGAAAGACTTAGATGGTTGGATAGGTGATATATGAATGGACGATAAATTAAAGAAACAACTAAAGTTCACCAAAATTCATTCAACTAACATTTAAAGAACATTCACTATGTTGTAGGACATGGACATTTATGCATAGAACAGTGAGCAAAAAACAAAGTCCATGCCTTCATAGGGGTGGGAAGGAGCAAAGAACGCATTTTTGAGGCAAATTGGGCAAATAAACATTATTTACTATTTCAAGTAGTTTCAAATGTCATGGTAAATGTGAAGTTGGTGGTGGAAGGAAATGGGACTTTTAAATAGTCTGTTAGGAAAAGTCTCTCTGATGACAGACCTCAATCAAGTGCCAGCTTTACTGGTATCTGGGAGGAGACCATCCAAGGGTAATATAACAGCAAATTCAAGATTATCATTTGGAGTTGAGATGTGGTACAAAAAATTTTTTTACATGTTCAAGTAAGAGCACAGCCAACTGTAGCCAAAGTGCAGTGAATGAAGCTGCAGAGGAAGCAATGGGTCAAGCCAGAGTTAACACTTTAGATTCAATTTTAAGTGGGTTGAGAAGACACTGAGGAGGAAAACCCAGAGAAGTAGCATGATCATACTGGTGTTCTTTCTAATGACTCCGGATGCTCATGGAAAGAGCTGAGAGACAAGAGTAAAAAACTGGGAGGCCATTTTGAAGACCATTTGTCCCAATAAGGGAGGACAATGATCTTCGCTAGAGTGATAACTGTAGAAGTGACAAGAAGTGATCAGATTCAAGATGTATTTTAAAGTTATGTATTTAGATTGAGGTGAACTGAAAAGGAATGAGAAAATATAAGATAGACTTGATCTTCTTCACAATATTGTTAGAGTGGACAAAATAGGATGGCATTTCACATGATTTCGGCAGTGTATATTGAGATTAATTTCAATTTGAAGGTTGTACATTTTGGAGAATATGCATGGTTGGTCAAAGATCCTCTGAAAACATGTAAAAACTGCATCTCAGTACACTGACTAATGTATTAAACTACTGTAGTGCTGACAAATGTTACTAATGTAGACTTAGCCCTTATAATATATGCTGTCACTGAAGTACTTCAACTAACTGAAATCCCTTCTCCAGCAATATTTCATTTGGTTGGATTTGAGTGCTGAGCCAGGGTTTCCCTGTCTATATAACTTGTCCTCAATTTACCTTTGCAGCATCTTCTGCATCACATCCTCAATGCAAAAAAAAACCCAAGGTGTTTCTTATTATTCTCTGTTTGCCCAGGTGCTTTCCATGATTTCTCCATATTTCCCTGCCTCTAAGTATCTTCTTCTGTTCAACATGCAAAATACTTTTTGTTCTTAAAGCATTTTCTCAAAAGCTTGTTGATCTGTCAAGGCGTTTATAAATCTACCTCTCTCATATCCCAGCTAAATCTTGTCACACAACTATACCTCTACATACCAAGAGGGTCCCTGCTTGCTTGGAATGGGCCTTCAAAAAAAAACGGCACAGGTTGTGCCACATCAGAAAGCACCGCCATAAAATCTGTTATTTGACTAGAAAACTGCAGTCAAACCTTACTTGAAAATCAAATCTACAAGCTGAGCTTAAATTTATTCAAGAACAAATTCAACAGATAAAGGCAGACCTTTAAATTGTCAAGATACAAATATCTGATCATACTTTAACTGTGCTTCCAAAGTCAAGATGAACAAAGTCCCTGGAGTAAAATGAGCACTGCAGAAATTTCCTGAAGCCAGTAAACAACAGCAGGTCTTCGCTCCATTGAAGCCATAGATAATGGTATTTGTACAAACACATGAGACGAAAAATTCAAGTCAAAAGTTGAGTCATATAGCTGTAGTAGAAGGGAAAATGACTAGTCAAAGAAAACACACACTTTGGCCTAAAAATACTTCTTGGGGCAATCTTCTCTCATCCTCTGACTAGGTTAAATTTTCTGCTGTATGCTTTCATCTGCACTTTCCCTCAGTTACACTTCCAATATTATATTTATATGATGTACTGTTTGTACAATTGTCAATGACTGTTTTCCCCCACAGATTGTAAGTTTTTAAGAAGCAGATGTCATGTCTGTCTTGTTCATCATTGTATCTCCTGTTTTTCACAATGGCCTGAAATGAAAGGTGGTCAAAACTTAGTTGATGAATGAATGAATAAATAACCTGTGCAAACCCTAAATGATGCAGAGACAAAACAACAGTAGAGTTTACTTTATAAATTGACATAGAAACAGGCTCTAAAATTAATAGGCTCTAAAATTTCTAAACCTACAGCCTAGAGTCACCTAGCATCACCATTGAGTCCATTTCCAGTTTGTAATAGGACTTTTTATTCATATCTGTATAAATACAGATATGAATTTGTATGGGAGAAAAGACTCTAAAAGAGTCTTTCAATCTTGCTCAGCAATGTTACCATGTCGAAGACCAAGAATTTCCAAGTATATTTACCACATAATTTAGATTATTCAAACATAGAGTTCTCTTAATAGCATTTTTAGATTCTTGCATCCAGAGTTTTTGTATCTTTATAAAAGATGAATTAGAAAGTTGATGTACTTAGGTAGATATGCAAATGAGTTACATTGTATATGTTGCCTGGTAGACTAAGCACACTAAGCTCATATGAACAACACTCTGGGCATGCTATGAATTTATGGTGTCATATACATTGCAATTATTGATTTACATAAGTATTGCAATTTCTCTTCCAGTGTAACAGATTTTAGCTTGAAAGGACTATAAACTGAGAGGCTCACTGTAGTTTGGAGCTGGCAGCTGGTGAGAAGATGAATTCTAAGCCAGAAGAGAGAGTAGGCAGGAGGCTCCTGCTGTTTCCAAAGAGAGTATCCCTGGGTGATACATCTGCTGTTGAAACATCAAAACACATTTCATTGTGGGATCCTCCACACATACTTAATCCACATTTCTTTAACTTTACTTGGCAAAATGAAAAGACATACACTTTGCATTTCCTATTATTAAGAAATGCCAGACTCTTAATAAATAAAGACTTAATGGTAGGCAGAATTATGGTCCCCAAGGATATCCATGTTCTAATCCCCAAATATGTAAATATATTACCTTACATGATAAAAGGGACTTTTCATACATGATTAACTTACAGCTCTCCAAAATGGGAAGAGTATTCCTAGTGATGTTGATGAGCCTAATGTAATCACAAGAATCCTTATCAGAGGAAGGCAGTAGGGTCAAGTCAGAGAAGTCGAGAGAATGGAATCTAATTTGAAATTATGACATTGCTGGAAGGAGCCCACCAGCCCAGGAATGCACATAGCCTGGAGACTCCTACAGTCAGGAACAGTAAGACAACTTGTGTTATTTCAAACCACTAAGTATGTGATGATTTGTTGCAGCAGCAAACAGAAAAAGAATATAATTCATAATTATGGCATTAATGTCTATTATCTCTAGCAATAATTCCTTCTTAATAATTTGATTCTTAATCTTGCTTCAGGTGATTCTATTCATTCAGGTGATTGAGTGATCTGGAAAGTTGAGTTAAAGTGGTCAACAGTCAAACCACAAGTAGAGAGAGATAGATATTGAGCACTGACTGTATTTATGTATTATACTCCATAGTCAATCCTGTGCTGCATTATCATTCCACCATTTCTGATGTTACCAGGACAAAAATAAAATATGTCAAGTTCTCTACTTCTTCAAAGTTAACAGTCCCTGTTGGGAGATATGCTAAATTCACACATGAAGCAATTGTGTTAAGAAACAACTCTAGCATTCCAAATGCTCTTGTGAAATCTGACTACCACGGTACCAAAGAACAGGAACCTAGAAGACTCACTGTAGAAAGGTAAGCAACTGTTCTCCCCATTCATCAAACCATTTCTGTCCTGTAAGTTTCTGATTGGCTTTCATTCATTTTCATAGATCTTTTCCTTTCAACATGAAAAAAAAGTGAACTTCTAATAGAAATTTGTCATCCTATAGGTTTTTAAAACATGTAAGCAGCTTAATGTCATCATTCACAAAGTAAAATAATTTTGGAAAGATAATGTCTTAATTCTATGGGGCTTTTTAAAATATTTTCATCTTATTTTTTAAAATAATAAGCACAAAGCAAAAACACAAATGTATGAAACTGTTCCCTTCATAAGTACCCAAACCTAAAAATGAACTAAAATATCTGGAAAAAATCCATTTTTTGCCTTCATATCATTTGGGTTAAAATACATTTTAGGTTTCAAAACAATAGTGCTTCAAGATTAGTGGAAAGATTAATTTTCCATACAATTCCTGGACTCCTAGACTCACAACATACTTTTACTTTTGATAGAAACGCAAAACACTTTCTGTGAAACTTTACAACCAACATTTCTATATAGGATTTGAAATAAGACAAGGATATCCACTTTCATCACTTTTATTTAGCATAGTGCCAGAAGCCCTCGCTGGAGCAATCCATCAAAAGAAAGAAATAAAGGACATCAAAATTGGAAATGAGAAGTCAAATTGTACAGTTTGCAAATTACATTACCTTACGTATAGAAAATCCCAAAGACCCCACCAAAACAACTATTAGAACTAATAAATGAATTTAGTAATGCTGAAGGATACAAAGTCAACATAGAAAAATTAGTAGCACTGCAATACGCCAATAGCAAATAATCTGAAATAAAACAAGAAAGCAATCCCATATAATAGCTACAAAACATAAAAATATTAATACCAAGGAATAACTTTAACCAAAGAGGTGAAAGATCTATATAATCAAAATTATAACATTGACAAAAGAAGTTATAGAGGATACACAAAAAAATGAAAAGACACCCCGTGTTCATGGAATGGAGTATTCAATATTGTTAACATGTTAAAATATTACCCAAAACAATCTACAGACTCAATGCTTTCCCCATCTAAATATTGATAATATTTTTCAAGGAACTAGAAAAAAATCCTAAAATTTATGTGAAACCACACACACACACAAAAAAAACCCCAAACAGTCAAAGTCATGGTAAGCAAAAAGAACAAAGTGAAGCATTTCTCTACCTGACTTTAAAATATACTGCACAGGTGTAGTAATCAAAGCAGCATCCTGCTGACATAAACACAGACACATAGTTCAATGGACTAGGATAGAGAGTATAGAGGTAAATTCATGCATCTGCAGCCAATTTATTTTCAATGAAGATGTTCAGAATATGCATTGGAGAAAGGACAGTCTTTTCAATAAATGAGTCTGGGAACATTGAATACCCACACACTAAAAAGTAAACTAGACCCATCTCTCACTAGTTATAAAAATGAACTCAAAGTAGATTATATTTAAAGTAAGATCTGGAAATAGGAAACTCCTAGAAAAAAATAGGGGAAATATAGATCTTTTAATCAATAATTTCACCAATAACACTTTTTTTTTTAACTAGAACTATGTAACCCTATCATTAATTTTCAAACTTGGGTAAGTCACACCTTACTCCATTTTGGAATTAGGGTGACATTAGGTTATACATAAAATGAGTTGTATCATTTCATTATCTGAAACAGATTGAGTGATATAAGGAATATCTGTCCCCATGAAAATTTAATATAACTAGCATAATCATACAATTTATCATCCAAGCTAACACAGTTTTAAAACAAAAGGGAGTTCCTTTAATAGATAATTCTGGAACAAAATAAGGACTGAGGTATCTAACCAGAAGTGTCTCAGACGAATGATTCATTCAAACTAAAATCACAACAAAATCATTTAGACCTAGCATCCATGAGGAGCGATATATAATGACTATCAAGTCCAGCCTATTTTTTCTTTCTTTCTGAGCTGTGATTGTTATATAGGATTAGAAAATTATACATTTTATTTGTTTTTCAATTTATTTTATAACATCTATAGTGTTATAATTTTCAAAATTACAACTGGATATGTTTTTTAGTTTGTTGAGTTTATTATATTATTTAATAAGCTAGTTTCTATCTTTTTTAATTTTTATTTTTACAAACTGCATTTTGATTCATTTTACACAAATGGGGTACAGCTTTTCATTTCTATGGTTGTGCACAAAGTTTCTACCTTTTAATTGGTGAGTTTAATCTATTTACTTTAATTAGAATTACTTTTACTGAATTATTTGTATCTTATTCCCTAAGATTTCTTTTCTTTTAATAGTATTTTCATTTTTATTTCCCCAACTTATTTGAAAACTACACATTTTGTGTCTTTTATTAGTTCTATAAATCGGTTTAATGTACAATTAAATTTATGTTTCTAATAGTAATCAACAATTAATCTATATTTATTTCTTTTCTAAATCAGCTTTTAGCATCATTTGACTTCTTCCTTCAAACTCCTACACTATTCATATTGTGAATATGAATTCCTTCCTTCAAACTCCTACACTATTCCTTCCTTCAAACTCCTACACTATTCATATTTCACAGTTTAGTCTCAGCTTGTTTTTGAACATAGATTCTGTGTAACTGTGATACTGATTTTTAGCTCACTATTGTTCCTTACATCTATTCTTTTTTTTCTGATTTCATTTTTCTTTTGGTCAAAGTAAATCTTTTATTTGTGCTTTAAACACAAATCTGTGGCTAAGAAGATTTCTAAGTCTTTGGATTTCTGGAAATATTTTAACTTTACTATTAAGTGATGGTTTTTCTCATAGAGTTCTAAATCCCAGTTGTTTCCCATCCAGTCTAAATGTATCACTCTATTGTGTTCTACTATCTATTTATCCTGATAAAAGATTTGATATTAATTTAATTGTCAATTCTCTTGGTAAACTAGTCTCTTCCGGTTGCTTTTTATTTTCTTGGTATTCTTCAGGCCTGTAGTTTGCCAACAAATGGGTGTGGGAATGGCTTTTAAAAGCCTTATCGTTTTCTACATTGAATAAATTTTTGAAGATTTATAATTTCATTTTAATTTCTGGAAAATTATCTGATTTTTTGTTCTGTCTCCTTTTCAATGAGGTTTTTTTTTTTTTCTGTAACTTCTATTAGATGTATGTTGGAACATCTCATTCTGGCCTTTGTGTCTTGTAACTTACTGTGTGCTTTTCCCACCTCTATATTTCTGTGCTTTATTCTGGGAGATATTCTTAATTTTAATCTTCCAAGTTGAGTGTGAGGCCATCCTGGGCAACTAGTAAGATCCTCCCTTAATATAAGATTTTTTAAATGGCTGGGGATATATCTCAGTGGTAGAGAGTTTGTTTTGCATGTAAAGGTCCTGAGCTAAATCTCTGGCCACCACACCACACCTGCAACTAAAAAAAAAAAAAAAAAAATCCCAATACAAAGGCATTTATAATTCTACCAAACCCATCAGCAGTACTAAAAACACATGAAATCCATTTCATTTTCTTAGTGTGTTACAGTTTTATAGTGGTTTTGTATATATAATTTTTCTTGATCCTCAAGCATTGCTATGATAAAAGCAGAGGAAAAAAATATAAGCTATATTTTACAAAATTGAGCATGAGATTAATGAGGTTAATATATTGGTCCCTAAAGATGTGACTCCTCATACAGTGCTGCTCTGTCTCCTAACATAACTACTGATGGGTTTGAATGATGTCCAAGTATCATTAATTCCTATATCAAGATGAATACAAATATTTATGATAATTGATTACAAAATTCTAGGACAAGAAAACATACTTCATATGAGAAAATATCTTTATACGCTCTGAAAGTGTTGTTTTAACATCTTCACTTTATGCAAGGCAAAGTTCATTGTCTTTATTTTATGGGATAGTTTTACACATCCTCCCTGCTGTTTTACTCACTTATCATAAGAAAACATGATGTCCACATATGATTTAAATTCTAATCCTGGTAAATGGCAACATTATCCACCAGCCAATGTCAGAACTCAATCATAATAGATAGAAATTGCTTATTGATAAAAAAATTATCTATGTAATTAAAGCAATAATCATGGATGTTTTTAGTTGTACTACTCTGAGGAAAGTAGAGGTAGTTCAAAAACTTCTGAGTTAGTCTCACAGAACACCTTCAATAATACTAGGAAGAATATCAATTTTTCATTAACAATTCCATTTTGACACATGAACTTATATTTGATCTTTAATGTTTTTTAATATTTTGGAGAATCATTTACATTCAGAAGAGTTCACATATCATAAGCTTTACAGCTCAATGAATCTTCACAAACTGAACATACGAAAGCAACCAACACCCAGCTCATTACCAGTTCTAATCACTAGAACCCCAGCCTGTATTCCAATGGCAACCATTTGCAAATTAATTGTGCTTCTATTTTATATAAATACTGTGTATACCGTAAGTTGTTAGATGTCTAGTTTCTTGTGCTCATCTTTTTAAAAAAGATTCCACCATATTGCACATGTTGGAGCTTCAAAATCAGATTTGATGAAACCCAGATCAGATTTGATGGCCTCTGAACTTGATGACCTGGGATCCCTGCAGATAGATACTGAGACTCTCACAGTGGGTTGCACAGGCATGCGTACACACACACACACACACACACACCTAGCTCAGCAATCAGAGAAGCTAAAGGACAATCCCAGGAAGGGGCCAGCAGATAAGTGACAAGTGACAAATATAACTACTGCTTCACCTTCACGCTCCAAGTCTCACATCAGCTGCTCTCCCATGGTCTTTTACCCTAAACTAAAACATATAGCAAAGGACATTCTAGAAATCGCAGTTCAGTTAGCTAAGTTGAAGCATTTGGAAAACCACCATAGGGGAAAATGGAGAAAGTAGGAGTCATTGATTAGGCCGTTCTTTCAAGAAGCACAGAAATAGGAGAGGAGAGGCCTGCAACACTCACGTTGAAGAAGAGTCATCCGTTTCCCTTGAATAGGAGGAAGGCTTCCCCTTACCAAGCTCAGTTAACACATTTCAGCCTTCCTAACCTTATTCACATTCCTGCAGCATTTGACACTATCAACCCATCCTGATTATTGAAGCCTATTTTCTGATTCATTTCTGGTTTTGCTTTTTTTGAAGAGAAATTTCTGTAACATAAAATTAATCATTTTAATGTGAATAATTCAGTGGTACTTAGCACGTGGCAGTTAGTAACTATCTAGTTAACAAAATATTTTCATCAGTCCAAAATCAAACCCACGACCATTAAACAGTTGTTACCTATTCCCCCCTTCTCCAGCCCCTGACAAACAACAATTGCTTTCAGTCTCTATGTATTTACCTATTCTGAATATTTCATATTAACAAAATCAGAGAATATGTAACCTTTTGTGTCTGGCTTCTTTCAGTTACCATAAGCAAGGATCATCCATGTTCTTGTATGTATCAGCACTTCATTCCTATTTATGGCTAACAGTCTATCATTTGTATATATACTTCTTCATTTTTACCTGCTCCTGGCATTATAGTCTTTTTCATTTGAGGCTGTTGTGTTTGTTTGCTACTGCCTATTTTTGAATATCGGGTCTCTCTATTCAATGTAGGAGGCTAATAAATTTATTAGGCATATCACTACTCAAAATACATATCAAATCTCCCAACCTTTTCTTTAAATTATCTTTCATCTGATAGTTTGACTTTAATGAGACTAAGTTCTGGCCACTGTGATATAAGAGAAATTCATTTGGGCAACTTCTGAGAAGAATCTTTCAAGAAAGATGCTTTCAAGGAGAATATTCTGATCTTCCTCCTTCTCATTTAAAAAGTATGTTGTGGTTTCTCTCACCCAAAAGTAAGTTCTTACCAAATTTTCTGCCCAGTTTAGTAAATCTCATTTATCTGTACTAATGAGCACATTATGTCAAAGAGAAGTTTAAAACTTAAGTTACAATTGATTAGATCTATCTTTTTGCTTTTTCCAGTCCTATTATTCTTCATAAGATATGAGACTTACATAGCAGGAGTCATTATTATCTATACCATACTTATCCTCATCTTTTTGATGTTTGAAAATTGGTTTAGCAATGATTCCTAAAAGTTTTTTCTCTATTATATTAATTCAATAAACTTTATAATTTTAAAGTCATAATAGTGAAAATGTTTTCAGACTCTAGATAATTAATCATTTATTTCAACTAATATTTTGTACAATATAATTCTACTACATTAAAATAATGTGAATAATTTCTAGGTTATGCCTACTTGGCTATAAATTCTTATGTCATTATTGTATCTCAGAGTGTTTCTTCTGAATGTATGGATAGTTATTAATCAAAACATTCATTTAACTAACAGGAATTAAGGATCAGGCTAAGTACTCATGATTCCTTATGAATAAGACTTATTCTCTGTCTAGACCAGTGAAGGATAAATATATATCACATTTTTATGGTTTGGATGTAAGATATCCCCCAAAAGCTCAAGTGTGAGACAATGCAAGGTTTGGAGGAGAAGTGATTGGGTCATAGCCTTAATCTAATAGTGAATTATTTCCTGATAGGATTAGCTGAGTCATAATTGGAGGTAGGTGGGGTGTGGCTGGAGGAAATTGTTCTATGGGGGCATGGCTATTGGGTATATATTTTGTATATGGAGAGTGGAGTCTCTCTCTCTCTCTCAGCTTCCTGATCATGTGAGCTGCTTCCCTCTACCACACACTTTTCTGCCATGATGTTCTGCCTCACCTTGAGCCCTGAGGAATGGAGCGGGCCTTCTGTGGACTAAGACCTCTGAAACTGTGAGCCCTCAAATAAACTTTTCCTCCTCTACAACTGCACTAGTCAGGTCCTTTAGTCACAGCAGCAAAAAAGCTGACTGAAACACATATATATGTATCTGTACTTATATATGGTATTTATATTATCATACAAATAAGAAACATGTGCTTAATGGAAGAAACTACAACATTCTAAAAAGAAACACAGAGAGACAAGTAGTTAACTTCATTCAATAGCAAAGAGGACTGGCTGGAAACGTTTTGAGAGGGTGTGATCTTTGAAATTGGAAAAAAATGTAGCAGCCAGAGACAAGAGGAAAATATTTCAGTCAGGGAGAGCAGTACATGCTCTTTACTAATAAGTAGTGTTTAGATGTGATCATAGAAATATTTGGGCTGAGTAAGAAGGCGGCAGAAGATGGAAGTCACAAGGCAGGCTGGATTTAGGTGTAAAGAATATTTAGCACAAGACTGTGGAGCTAAGGGTAACTATGATAAAAAAATATCATCCACCACATCTCAAAAAGTCCCTAAGGTGACTTTGACCAAGTTTTAAGCCTTTACTCAGGACTTGTGAAATTGAATTAATAAATTCATTTCATTTAACTAGTTTTTCACTAAGTCTTCCTCTCAACTGCATGCTGCTTCCCCCTTCAGTCTTTGTCTCATCTCTCCTTATTTCCTTTCCTTTTTTGGACATAGTTATTTTTTAAACCCTTAAGCAGTCTGTCTTTCTGATGCTTCACATTTTTAGATAATACTTGGGAAATGTATTTTCATGAGGTACGTTTTGGGGGTGATGGTTGAAAATCATCTGATTCAAAGCTCTTTCCCATTGTGTGCACTTCAATCCTCAGAATATAAATCCATTTTGTAATTACTCCAATAGTCTCATCTCAGAAACTTTGCCTGACACACCATTCCATATGTTTATGATTCTCTGAATGAAAAAGTGTTCCCTGACAACCATTCAGATTTTTCCCTTTAATTTCCATTTATGCCTTATTGTCTTATAATGTTCAATTGAAAATATATGTTGCAATATTGTGTGACATTATCAGTATTACTTAAGATTTTATATACCCATATATCAGCCAAACCTCAGATAAATCTTGCTATTCTCCTCTCCATACATCTTCCTTCCTGGAAGAGTACAGGTAATAGATTCAATTTCTTCTTCATGACAAGTTGACTTTAAGCATTTCTTACAAACTGAAGAGAAGAATCAATTTGCATTTGGGTTTGAATTATTTTTAAAATGTGAGCTGGAAATGGAATTTGGCTTAAGGTTGTGCAATTAAAGTGATGATGCTAACTATAGTGTTTTTAGATGAAACTTATTTCAGGGTTGGTTTTAAGAATAGTGTAAAGCCAAGACATAAGACTAATTTGCAGGTCTTGCTAATAAATAATGTTGTTAGAAAAAAAGGGGGGTATTCTGATGATTTGTAATCCTGCAATAATGGCTTCTAAATAGTTAAGATTAGTTTGAGAGATGAAGCCTTTCCACCCTCTATGCCATATGCCAGCAGGGGACAAAAATCAATCTTGCAAGGGCTCTGATTACTTCTGCTGCAAGTTTCTTGTCAGCAGATTCAAAATGTGCAGGGCAATGAATCTTCCACAAGGTAGAGGTGCTGCCCATCAGCTGGAAATCTTTTTTTTCCCAACTTCTGGTAGAATATCTGCTTGTGATAAATTAGAAGGAGAGGGGAAAATAGAAGACTATTTGGTGCAACAATTTTAATCCTGTGTTATCAGTACAGAGAGAAAGTGACACCAATTCCTATGGCTTAGAAATGAAAAATGTACCCTTGGAAAGAACAAGCTTTAACGTTAAGGAACAAATAAAATAATGGTCTTTGTCATCCTAAAATACCATGCTGCTTAGCAAATGATCAAAAAAGAACCACATTAAGGGTCAAGACCTGAATTAATAAATACTAATGTCTGAGGCAAGATGTCCAGATTGGACTTACATCAGAAACAATGAGAAAAAAAAATTGAAGTCTGATTGTTAAAAATGACAGAGGTATGAGCAATGAGAGGAATGAGGACAATGTGGTAGGCAGATTCATGGTTCCTGAACATGTCCACACACTAAGCCCCTCAAACTGCAAATGTTACTTTACATGGTAAATGGGAATTTGCAGATGTACTTGGAGCTGCAGAGATTATCCTGGATTTTCCAGGTGGGCCCTGTGCAATTATAAAAGTTCTTAAAGTGGAAGAGGGAAACAGAAGAAGTCAGAGTAATGTAATATGAGAATAATTCTGCTTACCTTTGCAAGCTTTGAGACTAGAGAAAGGGATTCATGAGCCCAGGAATGCAGATGGCCTGTAGATGCTGGAGATGGCAAGGAAATAGATGTTACTTGATCCTAAAGAAGGCAACACAGCCTTGCTGACACCTTGATTTTAGCCCACTATGTGCCATGTGAAATATCTGACCTACAAAACTGTAAGATATCCTACAGTGTGTTAAACCCAAAAGTTTGTGGTAATTTCTTAGAGAAGCCATAAATAACAATAGAGTGAAGATATAAAAACATGAAACAATAGATACATTTTAAAATTATAGATTACGAATTTCCCATATTATCATTACTGGTGGAATGCTCTTATTGCTCATGGAATTATATTTGAGAACAAGCTTTCTGGTTCTTTCTGGTTGTCTTTTCATATTTCAAATACATTAAAATCATGCATGCACTTGAGCCTAGAATCTGCACTTATAGAAACAATAAAATAATTAAAGGTGTGTGAAATGATCATCTACAGGAGTGTTTATAATAGCTTAAAATTGATAATAGTTTTAAGTGTTCAACAGTAAGGGTTATTTGAATAAACTTTGGCATAACCTCAAACAGCATATTATGAAGGCATTAAAAATTAGTTAAATGTAAATATATTGAAATTGGAAAAGTATTCTCAGCATATTGACTTGAGGGACCAGGTCAAAATATTAGTCCGTTGTGATAATACTGTGTGTAATAGTGGATATACTGGCATATGACATTAGTGTGATGTCTATTGTCATACCAATACTTTACAATTTTTCATACATATCATCAAATGTATAAATATATGATAATACTGTGTGTAATAGTGGATATACTGGCATATGACATTAATGTGATGTCTATTGTCATACCAATACTTTACAATTTTTCATACATATCATCAAATGTATAAATAAAAATGAGTGTGGCTATACAGAATGTGTTTTTCATCTTTCTCTTGGATTATATAAAGGATAAAATATTTCTAAATATAAATTTTTCTGCCTGTATATATTCATGCATGTATATATAAATTTTTAAGTTTCCATCTCTTTTAACCAACCACTAACAGAAGTACAAAATGTATGATTTTGGACAATGTTTAGTTAAGCCTTCTTCTATACAAGATTGTGAAGTCCAACTCATTCAGAAGAGGAAAAAAACTGTTTCCACTAAAAATCAAAAAGAAACCCAAGGGGTAGTGAATTGTGTGATTGTGCTTCTGAGCCTTGGTGGCTTCAGCTCAGTGTCAGTCATGAACCATTCCTTTAAAGACCTATAGTTGGTGGGAGTGCAAAATGCTAAAATCTTTCCAAAAAACCATTTGGCAAAATATATCAAATCCCCTGAAAAATTATACTCTTTGAACCAGTAACATGATTTCTGGGAATCTAAAGAAATAATAGGCAAATTTTCTTACAAATAAAAATATTCATGGAAGACTTATTTATGTAAAGGAAAAGTAAGAAAAAGCCTTAATACCCAATGAGAGGGGAATTGGGCAATAATATAAAATAATGTTTTCAAAGAATATTTAATTACATGGGAAAATGCATTCAATATGCTGCAAAGTGAATAAAAACAGGCTGCAAAATTTAATATACAAAATGATTCCAATTTAGAAAACAAAAGGAAAAATATACCACATGTTAAGAGCAGTTATCTCTGGGTAACAGAACTGGATTTTAGAGTTTTTTAACTGTGTATTTGCATGTATACATTGAAAGCTTCCGTTTTTTCTACCATGTGCATGTACTACTTTTCAAATTAAGAAGAGAGTGCTTACCAGTCAGAGTACCTCTGCCCTCTGGAAGAATCTCAGAGGCAGTTAGATCATCTACCACGATTCAGTTAGCATTAAGCAGTCCCTTCTCCTGGTGACCTGTCTGCTTTGCCAGCCCCTGATAGTCACTTGTCCCTTCTGACTTAAGATTTTCTCAAAGTCCATGGAAAATCTGTGTTAGGAACAGTGGTAAAGAACCCCAGCCTTGCTTTAGGAAATGCATCCTTTCCTCAAGACCAAGTCTGACAATTTGCAATAGCCAGATACTGATAACCTGACTGTGAAGGCTGACAGCTGATACCCACTGCAGTAGTGCACAGAGGAGGGCTTGCTCTGGGCCTGGTACACTTCTAGGAAGAGCCCACCACGCACGAGAATGCTGGAAAAGCTTCCACTTGTTAACAGATATCTTTTTTATTGTTTCTGGTAACAACTATCTCCTTACCGGAAAATAATATGAATTTAAGATTTATCTATCCTACTTTGCAATTCTCTCCTATAGCCTGTGAATTTCATCATCAGTTACCAGCAAATGGTCTTTGGGTGCAAACTGGTACATCATCAGACCTTTTGAAAGGACTCCCAGAGTAAGAGCCTTGAGAAAGTATTTCTTCCATATTGTGAGCAACTAAAGGGCAGGGTCTGCCCCATCCACCTGTCTCCTGCCTGCACACAGTCAGTATTCAGTAAGTATTTTTAATTAATTGAATGATAAGTGGCACTTTTTAGAGAATTTTTTATGGAGTTCATAATGGCCACTTTTAGTGTGTATATATGTATGTACAGGGTTATGAAGTCCCTTTTATTCTAATGGTCATGCAAGATGGGAAAAGGCAATTTTGTCTTCTTTTTTGAGGGTTTACTGGGCCTCAGATAAAAGGGAAGAAATAATTCCATCTCATTCTAAGGAAACTACAGAGTCTCAGTTCAAGAGATCAAAGCTGCATTAACTCTTCCAGTTACTGCCATTTGCCATTTCCTATCATTTAGCGCTCTGGAAAAGGTAATCTACTAAATAGTACCCAAGTGGCCTGGCAATTTATTAAGTGAGCAATTTGTTCTTTTCTCACTACTAAGATCAAATCATTCACCATTCAAATTCTTCACATTCCTCAAAGATAACAAGGTGGGAAAATATTCTTATTTAGAGATGGGAAAACTAAGGTTGAGTCTTGAATCAAATCAGCATGAGGAAAATGAAAAGAAAGAAGAGGATTTTATACTGCTTAGCCTAATTCTCCAGTTCTCATTGTTCCTTTTCTAAATTCACATCTAGTTGAAGCTTGAATAAAGGAACTGCCTTTTGGGCTCCAGTGATAGTCAGGCCGACAGCTCTGTGAGGTACAGAGCATGCGTAGGGATAGGTAAGAAAATGGACTGATTCTGTGCACAAAGTGGTAAGTGAGAAATAGTGAGTTATTAAGTCTCAGGAGGCAGGAATTAAGAATTTTATTCTTTGCCAGCAGTTATCCACAATAACTGTTTGGCCAACATCATGCAGATACTAAAACCAATCCAGTTTTAAGTTTTTGTCTAAACTTCCCATTGCTCTTCACATTAAGGGAGCATGATTCCCTCTCCTCCCTCCCCAGTCTCTGGTCAGGCTGCGGTCCCCTTCACTCCAAACTTAGAGGAAGTTGTCAGAAGCCTCCTGCTCCATGAAAACAATAGCAGCAACAACAAAGAAATGTTGGCAAGATTGATAATACACATTATCTCATTTGATTATCATGAAAAATCCTATAGGGTAGGTATTATTACTATCTTACACACAAAAACTGAAATACAAAGAACTAAATAACAGGCCCCATGGTCACACAGTGAGTGAGTGGTAGAGCCCAGTTTTAAACCCAGACCTACAAAATTCCAAAACACATCTGTCTATAACTCTTTCTGTAGAACAGTGTGTGTGCTCTTTACTAAACTAGGTGATCTCCTCTAGTGAGAAGTTGAAGTCATGTCCCAGGACTTAATTCCATTTCACTTTGCTCTTTAAAAAGCAAGAAAGCTTCTTACAGTGGGGTTCCAAGGGTGGCTGTTGCCCAGACACAGGCCAGAGTCCTCCAAAATGAGTCAAATTTATATTTCCATGAAAACATTTCAAAAATATGATGTATGCCACAGCATGGTACATTAAAACTGGTATTTGTTGAATGTCAAAATTAGGAAGTACATGATTATGTCACCTCCATGAGATCAGAGAACCATGTTCCCAGCCCATAGTGGAATTCCCAGCATAGAGTGTGTACTGAATGAATACTACATTGAGTACAGAATTTTCTTTAAGAAATACACAGAAAGTGTTATGAAGATTTCCTTGATCTACTACAATAATCTAAGCAACATGGTTACTGGTAATTATTAGAAAACTTGTTCACTCCAAAATTTTCATTAATAGGCCAAAATCATTAAAAGTGACTGGTTACTCTCTGATATACTTCCATCAATAGTAGAATAAAACATATTAACTATAGCCCTATGATAATTAGCCTTATTAGCAGAACCATGCCCAGTGTTCAATGAAATACCCAAACTACAGGAATTAACTATACTTTCAGAGGGATAAACATGAAAATACTAATAACACCTATGCCTAGGTATCTCATTTGCTAGTTATAATTATTGATTTTCATTTCTCCTGTATTTCTACATTTCAAAAAAGAGTAGAGCTATTTGACTTTTGTAATAAAATTTTAAATATCTAAATTATCAGAAAAAATCCTTCTAATATATAGAAACACCACAAATAAATACTAAGTAAAAAATTCTTGTTTATATTCTATGTGCCAGCCACTGTTCTGTTTCATATGCAATAACTTATTTAATGCTCAGAATAGTTCAGTGAAGCAGATAGTAATATCCCCATTTTATAAATGAAAAAACCTGATCTATACAATGGTAGAATATCTTGTCTAAGACCACAGTAAGTTGAGAAGTCATCATTGAAAAAGGTAGTCTCTTCCAGTTAGCATTCTTAACCATTGCACCATTTTATCACACAAACAAACACTTGGTGAGAGGCATTGCAATCAATACTTGGAGTACATCTAAAATTATGAAAAATTATTATCAGAAAAGTCCACTTATCCCAATTGCATTGATAGAAATTCCCTAAATATCTTCCTTTCTTTTTCACAGTTCATTTATGTTTAACCAAAAATATAATAAATGATCATAGTGTATTAAAAAAAAAAAAGAAAGAAAAGTCCACAAATGGAAAAAGCAATGGAAAAGAATATCCCAATGTTAGCAGTGGATTGTTTTTCTACAATAGAAAGAGAAATAGTTTCTTTTTAGTTCTAGGTATTTTTCAATTCTTTTCTAGTGTTTATTTGATACCTTATCCTCTTTAACATTTAATTGTTTAAAAAATAACATAATTGATAGTCAAAATCCATAATGCAGAAAGGCTCCAGAAAATACCCTCATGTACATATAAAAAGGAAACGATTAATGAAGAACTTCAAACTAAAATTCCTGATGTCCAGAAGTTAGAAAGTGAGCACAAATAACTCACTATTTATCCTAAAGAATTAAAATGAGGATACTATAGACACACCTATGTTTATAGCAGCATAATTCACAATAGTCAAACTATGGAATCAGCCTAGGTGTCCATCAACACATGAATGGATAAAGAAAATGTGATATGTATACACAATAGAGTTTTTTTTTTCCCAACGGTATTTTTATTATATCAGTGTAAACCCACATACACCTTCATACACAATAATGGTTTTACAAGTTATATAATTTTGAAAGAAAGGAGAAGACAAAACTTTTTTTTTGAGAACCAGGGATTGAACTCAGGGACACTTGGCCACTGAGCCACATCCCCAGCCCTATTTTGTATTTTATTTAGAGACAGGGTCTCACTGAGTTGCTAAGGGTCTCACTAAATTGCTGAGGCTGGCTTTGAACTCGCGATCCTCCTGACTCAGTCTCCCGAGTCGCTTGGATTACAGGTGTGCGCCACCGAGCCCGGCAACACAATAGAGTTTTATTCAACTATAAAGAAGAATGAAATTATGTCATTTGCAGGAAAATAGATGGAACCTGAGTGCATTATTTTAAGCAAAATAAACCAAACTCAGAAAGTCAAGGATTATATGTTTTCTCTCCTACATGGAAACTAGAGAGGAAAAGGGAAAATAAAGGTAGGGAATGATCTCATGAAAATCAAAGGGAGATCAGTAAAGTAGAGGAAAGAGACCAGAGGACAGGAAGAGAGGAAATACTGAAGAACAATATTGGCTATATTCATTGTTATATGTAACAATGAATCCCACCATTATGTACAACTATAATGAACCAATAAAAAATGTGGAAAAAAAAAGAAAGTGAAAGGTACAGCAAGGACTTCTAATAAATTCAAACTCTAAATCAGACCTTCTACTAAGAAGGCAAGAACAAATAGCTTCAGTATTTGTTGTTCAGCAATCCTCAAATTATTATTAGAAGAAAACATCTCTAACTATAGGGATTCAGATAAGCTAGCAGAGTGCTAACAAGCATCTAGAAAGGTCTAAAAGGCTTGTGTACAGAAGATCTTCACTTCTATGGTGCTCCAAATCTCTGTCAATCATTAGCCTCCTGTTTATGAAGAGGATTGGTAAATGAAAGATAAATTGAATGAAGGAAGGACTGATTAACAAACATACTCTGTTTTTGGAAGAAGGTACCAAAAAAGTGGGCAACAAACCTTCCCATCTCTAAATCTGGCAACTAACTTAAAAAAAAAAAAAAAGTAAACTCAACCAACCTTACAATTTTTAGATACAAGAACCAAGAAGATTTTTATCAGAAAAGTTCATACAAATAAGGTTCAATATAATGTAATGAATTGTATCCTCATCATAATAATATAGTAATAGTCATGCATATAATGGATTGATTTTGTGAAGTCAAAATTTAAATCACACACACACACACACACTCACACACAGAATTAGGAATGATAGGCAATATGACAGGCAACTTTTCACTCATAAACCCTTTAAGTCTAGTTCAATCTCAGAATATGTCTAACAATATTTCTGTTCCTTTGTCCTCCCTCTCTGGTTTCTGAATTTGCACAATGAGTTAAGTCCCTGGAGCAACCAGGAACCATCCCTTTTCTACTACACACTTGTTGCTGTGGGTTTTCAATATTTATTGACTGTGACCAGGGTGGAAATTATTCAGTTGTCAGGTCACTAGACTGTAAACTTCTTCAAGTTGGGATCATATCTCTTACTAACTTTTATTGGTCTGTATCTTAATGCTTAGTACAAAGCTATGAATCAGGTGGTCAACCCGTTGTTAAAACTGAATTGATTTGTGCTTTATCATATATTTTTCCAAGGTAGCTGAACTTAAGAAGTAGGTGATAAAAAAAGGAAAAGTAACGTAGTGAATTCAAACCAGTGCTCAGGGAAGAAACATTCTGTTATATACCCCTGGGAATAATTTTTAACGTGAGCCTTTGTTCACCCACATATGTAAGATTCACTTACTAATTTCATCTTAGTTTTTGTCTGGAATTGCTTGTATTCGACAGACTCTCTGAGCTACCAGCTGTTAACAGTGTTGTTAACAGCTGGAACTGGAGTTTCAAAGTTCTCCAGCATGGACCACCCGCAAAATACTATGCTGAAAGTCCCCAGGGTATTTGCAGTCAACAACCACATAGGGATGGAGGAAAATGCATAAACAGCCTTCTTAACAGACAGACATCTGAGTGTCATCAAAAGTGTCTTGCAGGAATAAAACATGAGGCCTACAGAGACCAATGAGTTGAGGGACACATGTATCAGATAAGCAGTTCCAAGTTCACAACTCTTGTCCCTGATTCACCCCACCCCTGCATATTTTACACTATTTGTAAAAAATCATGCTATAAGGTTTAAGCACATTATATGCAGATAGAAAGGGGGTACTAATACTTTTCAGTTTCTTTTATGTTCCATAAATAATCATTTCTTTTAATATTCATAATAAAATTATCCCTATGTTATAGGTGACAATCATGGCATAAAGAGTAGTGAAATAGGGCTGGGGAATAGCTCAGTTGGTAGAGTACTTGCCTAAGAATGCACAAGGTCCTGAGTTCAATTCCTAGCAACACACACACACACACACATACACACACACAAAAGTGAAATAACATAATATTTTTAAAATTTGTCCAGAACATTAAACCAGATCTCTGAATCCAAGGTGTGTATTCTTCCCCCTACACCGTCTGATTTACTTAAAGATAGTGTGATGAGACCATTTAGGCTATGCTTCAATATATGGGCCACACTAGTTTCTAAGAACATCAATTGCTGTTGGTCCAAATGCACCTGCTCCTGCCCCGCTGAGTGTGGCATGTAGTCAGGTTCTTTGGACTCCTCCATTACTTTGAGCTGGAACTTCCTGTACACCACCAGACCTAACCAGTTCTTGAATGGCAACCAAACCACTTCTCCTATCCCTCTCACCTTAGTCACCAGTAGAGTCTAAGCATCCCACACCAGCAATCAAAACATGGATGATCAAAATTATAAATTTATATTTTCCCCTAAACTGACCTCATATCTAACCCCTTTCTATATAATCAAACTTTCTCACTTAGCAACCACTGTCCATTAACAACAAACTTCCCTACATTCATGATTTCTTTTTTATATCTCTCAATAGACAATGGACTTTTTTTCTACTCTATATGTCCCTTGGAATCCACCTGCCTTGTCTTTTTGCTATTAACAAGCTTTCTTTCCTTCAAAACCACTCCTGCCCTAGAGCTCATGTGATCAGACTTCCAACTCTCCTCTTCCTCCCATCTATTGAGTTTCTCGCCCTGTCCCCTCATTCACCATAACTGTGACATGTGCATCTGTTATCTTTCTCATCTATCATGGTTTGATAACTTCCACTTGTACAAAGATGAGACATCAAATCATGCATTCTCTCAGTTCCCTGGCCTTCTGTACTCCAACAACCTCTTCCACATTCAACCTTCTACACAGTCATGCCAGAGACCTCATCACTACCAAGGGCACCACCTGCAGAGTTTGAATCTATAAATCTTTAACATCCAGTCTAAAAGCATCTTCTATCTTTGCCTGTCCCTTCAGCTCATGTATGCTAATGCTCTAATAATGATGACTTTATTGAAAATTGGCCCCTAATCCTGTCCAGATTATATAGTCACTATACTCACCCCTTGTGCACATCCTTCCTACATTACCCCACTTGCCCTCCAACCTGGTTGTCTAAATGTCAGCAAACAAACCAATAAACATTACTGTGAAAAAAAATGCATCCACAATCAGTGGACTTTCTTCATTTATGACTACAAATAAATTTGGCACTTAAAAACCCTAGTAGCCGGCACACCTGTAATCCAAGCAACTCGGGAGGCTGAGTCAGGAGGATCATGAGTTCAAAGCCAGCCTCAGCAACTTAGCGAGGCCCTAAGCAACTCAGTGAGACCCTGTCTCTAAATAAAAAATACAAAATAGGGCTGGGGATGTGGCTCAGTGGTGGAGTGCCCCTGAGTTCAATCCACAAAACTAAAAAAAAAAAAATAAAAAAAACACTAGTAATTATAGTTTGTCTATTAAACTAAATTTTCCTCTTTGAGTATGTCTGTTTCATTTTTTGTCTGTGACAATTTTGTGTGTAATCCTGAAAAGTCACAGGATATCCAAATATTTGGTTAAACAATATTCTGGATTTTCTTAAATAATATTCTGTGAGGGTGCTTCTGTATTGATTACCATTCCAATTGATAGGCTGGGTACAGAGGATTGTCCTCCCCAGTGTGGGTGGGCCTCATCCAATTCACTGAAGACCTAAACAAAATAAAGGGCTCAGTAAGAGAAAACTTGCTCTCTCTGTTTGACTTTCTTCAAGCTGGGGCATCAGTCTTCTGCCTTCAGAATCCTACTGAACTTACACTATTGATTCTTCTGGGTCTCCAGCTTACCAAGTAAATGTCATGAAATATCTCAGTTTTCATAGCCCACATACTTCAATCATAAGTCAATTATTTGTGTGTGTTTATATTTATTATATATATATAGTCATGTATATAGTAAAATATATATATATGTGTGTGTATATATATATATATATATAGTCATCCCTCAGTATCCATTGGGGATTGGTCCCAGAATTTTCTACCGATACTGAAACATGCAGATGCTCAAGTCCTGTATGTAAAATAATGTAACATTTTCATATAACCTATGCATATTTTCCTATATACTTTAAATTATATCTAGATTACTTATAATACCTAGTACAATGTAGAACCTATATAAAAAATTGTTACGCTGTACTGTTTAAGGAGCAATGAGGAAAAGTCTGCATGTGTTGAGTACATATGCAATTTTCTTCAAGTGTTGAATCCTTGGTCCACAGTTGAATCCTTGCATGAAAAACCCACAAATACAGAGATTTACTGTATATAAAACAATTTATTGGTTCTGTTTCATTTCAGAACCCTAATTAACTCTATTCTTCAACTGACAATCTCCTTTTTCCTTACTTTTGGATGATACTTTTGCTACATGCCTCATGGGAAAGGTAAATGCAATCAGAAGTACTATCAATTTCAACATCTTACCTGAATCTGTTCCTAGATAAACATGTAAGCAATACGTCCATGTATATTAGAATCAGTCTTCTACTTGTACTCTGAATCCAACACTTCTTACCTACTAAAAGTTTCATTCATAGCTATTACTTTTCTCTACTGTATTATCAAATTTTTCCTCTCCATCTATCATTTCTACCAATACATAAACATACTCTCATCAACCATTTTTAGAAAAACAGAATGAAAATCTTTGTTAAACCCATGTATTCTATGGCCTTGCAATGTTTTCGTGATCCCCGTTGAAGCAAACAACTTTTTTTAAATTGTCTAAATCCACAATCTGCTTTAATCAGTCTTCTCTGGGATTCAGTGACACCACGCTCACACTCCTCCACCTTTGCTTGGCCATACCTCCTCAATCTCTTCTGCTGGTTTTCCCATTCCATCAGAACTCTGGTGGTACAGTTCATCAAGGTGCTGGTTTCAATTCTCTCTTCTTTACCTATAGTCTTTCAGATGATCCCATCCAGTTTCTCAAACCATCTATTTGCTTATAAAATTCAGTTTATATCCCAAGTCAAAAACTCCCCTTGACCTCTGAATGCCTAGATCCAAATGCCTACTTGATGTCTCACTTGGATATCCAACAGACATCTCAGTCTAAGCCTAAACTTGACAAGAGCCTAATGGAACTACTGACTTTTCCCAAAAATATGCTTGGTACTCTTATCCATGCCTTTTTCACCTCAGTAAATAACACCATCATCTACCCAGTTGCTCAGGCACAAAACTAGAAGTCGATCTTTCATTCTTTCTTACCCTCAAGATATAAAATTATCTGGTCTATGCTTAATATCTTTATCCCTGACCAGAACATAAGTTCCTGAAGTCAAAAATATTTTTCTCAGGTACTGCTGTATCTCCAGAGCCTAGCACAAAATAAAATTTGTTTACTTTCCACAGGGAAAAAAAATTGTATCTACTTCAAAAGAAAATAGCAATTCTATTTTGATAAGGTTGTAACATTAAAAGCTATAGTGATATCATATGGTTAACAGAGAAATCCAGGACACAGGTGGATAGTGAAAAAAAAAGAAGAGTGATTACAGTCATTGGAAATCACTATTCTTTGAATATGGCTCTAAACAGAAAATATACTTTAGCAATGCACTGAACCAAACAAAACAACATACCATGTTATTGAACTTAGAATCTCATAGAAGACAGGTGTATAAAACAAAAAATGTATGTTCTCGCTGGGCGCCATGGCACATGCCTACAATCCCAGTTGACTCAGGAGGCTGAGGCAGGAGAATCCAAGTTCCAGTGCAGCCTGAGTAACTTAGTGAGACTGTCTCAAAATTAAAAAGAACTGGGAGAGTAGCTCAGTAGAAGAGGGTCCCTGGGTTCTACCCCTAGTACTGAAAAACAAAGAAATAAAAAATAATAAAAAGAAAGAAATATATTTTTGAATATGGAGCTCTGAAAAAGTGCTACTGGTACAATTAGGGATAATTAGGAAAAGAATTATACCAGAGGTCCTTACAAAAAGACTACAGCCACAGAATTATCAAAGGCAACAATGGAATATAGTGATCTGCAGGAAATCACGATTTTAAGACATAGTAGCAAGGATATGATTCATCTTGAAGCCACAAACTTTAAGAAATCTCCAACTTTTGCTCTTTCTAAAATATAAATAAAGTGGAGATCCCATTGGAGTCCATGGAAAGTTAACTTTAGTATTGGAACTGCAGAGTAGTGATCAATTAGTTTATTAATAATCAGATAATTGAGCAGGGGGTTCCTGAATAAAATGAAAAGTAGAAATAACCAGCAGGACAATTTTAAGAACCATCTCTCAGCTTTATAAACTAATCCTCCTCTAATGGCCCTTTTTAATGTAATTTATCGTTTCATCATTACCCTTTTTGTATTAGTAATTATTTCTAAAATACCAAAGAACCATCTTTTTTTTCAAGGTCCTTCCCTTAGCCTGATTTACAACCCAGCTCAAGTTGGACTCTGTCTTTCTGAGGTTTGACATTTCAAAATATTTATTGCTCTTTTACATTAATGCCTTTCTCATGAATCTGAAGGTGACCGTTATTTCTTTCATCGTGTTGTAATTAAATGGATCAACTATTGCTTTATTATTTCCACTATTTGTCTGCACAGCACATTAGAACTTTCAGATGAGAAAGTGATATTGAGCACTGTGTGAACTATAGCAAACAAATATTTCCGAAAATATAGGGTCCTCTTGATGCATCACTAAAGAAGCTGTTCCAAGCGAAAGCACAAAATCTTTAATATTTTATTGATCAGATCTAAACCTTCTGCCCAAAGTGGCAATTAAATTTCAATTAAACTGACTGAAAGCATCATATTAAATTTCAGCACTTTACGAGCTATCAGATAATGCTGCAGGACAAATCTTTAGTATGATCACACTCTTTTCAAATTATATTATCCTGTTCATTCACAATAAAAGTGACAGTTTTAGGTATACTTTCAATATTTCTTGAATATAAACCCTCTAATGAACACACTTTATTGCCTTTAAATCAATTATTATTGGATATTTTAATAAAGTGAATTGAGCACTTTGTTTTACACACTGCTTAGAAGTTATTATATTTTGCAGTCTGCACAGCAAAGAACTGAATCAGAGCAAGAGAAAGAAATGGCCAAATATCTGACAGTATAAGAGAAACAGAACGAGCCTTTTATAAGGAGATGGGCTTCTTGTCTCACTCTATAACATTTAATGATACATACTAGTTAGCATCTGATCAATTTTTTCTTTTTCAAATTTAGGTCTAAGTTCTAGAATTACCTTGTATTAAATAGGAAAATGTTAGAAATCGAACTAACATAAATACAATATTACATATACTTTATTATGTAAATTGGAATCTTTTTTATTTATTTGTTTTGCCTCCCTTCCCCTTTGAATTTGTGATTTATAATATTTTATTTACATTTTTTGTGACAGAGTCCATGTTAAATCTTAACAAGACTGTGACCATCTAAATGATGTGGGTAGAATTCTGATGCAAGTGGTTCCTCACTATGGCCACTCTTAGAAATAGCACAGACTTCGGACTACAGCACACAGATGAGGTGGTCAGTACTGGTTGCCAGGGTGGACAAAATACTTCAACTCTGTGCTATCCATATCACTCATCACAGACTCAACACACCATCTAAGACTCACTTTGCACAAGTCCAATGTACTGTCCACATGCATACATCATGGTGTAGAAGCACAATCAGAAAGAAGCCTGGGGAAGAGAATGTCTTCCAATTTAAAAGATCCTAGCCACATGCAAGATTTTGCCCTGCTTTGTGAATACAGAGATGCCTTTATTGCTGAAGTTGAAAGGATACTGTAATGACCTCAGTATAATTCATTGGAGTGTATTAAATTAGAATTTAGATGAAAATCATGATTTCTTATTGAAATGATTCAATTAGATTATAGTTCCTGGGTTTGAGTAATTGAGTCTCAGAGCTACAGGGACTTTAACAAGTCATTAAAACTATCCTGTGTGGAACTGGATTTAGAGACCAACAGCAAAGCTGTTCATGGCATGGAATCAATCTACAAGGGATACTAGAGTATCATTTCTATAAATATCAGCCAGCTGACTCTGGCTTCCATGCAAAGCCCACAGAGTGGGTACACTACTAACTGCTGAAGTGGACAGTATTTCCAAGTCACAATTTTAAGAGTTCTTGTTTCTTACACTATTCTGATCTACATCAGCTGAAATTAGGTAGATAAGTCAATTATTTACTCAAATTAGTTTTAGAGAATCTTCTTCCCAATAAAAATATGTGCTTTGAAAGGAAAAAGTTAATACAAGCAATTTTAAAAGTAGGAAATGTTGTCTCTGACTATTTCAGAGTATGAAATGTACTTTGGGCAGTGAAAGTGAACTAACAAGACGTAGTCCCTACATGATTCTTATTAGAAGCAAAATTAGTTTCTCCCATACTCACATTTTGAAAGAACCCTCAAAAATGTATGCCAGGTATGATTTCACCTATATTAATTCCTCATGGACAGCAAATGTAGGAAGGGGAACAACTGGAAGCACATTCTAAATTAAAATAATTCTTGCTCTTGACAAATCTCCATATATAACCAAAACCTTAATTACAGCTTTGGTCTGCTTATTTGGTTCCTGCTTTACTGTTTAGTCAAACATAGTCAGTTACAACAGACTATCCTGAAAATGCTTACTGTCACATGTAAGTGCCTCTAAGTTTTACACATTGGCAAAGTAGTGGGGTCATACACGAGAGATGTGACCTCTGTTTGGACTTAGTGTTTTCAAATTAGGCAAGCAGACATATTCCCAATAAGGGTTGAAAGCTTCCAAGTTGAAAACCTGGGAGCCTGCACACCTGAACTTGCTCAGGTGAAACTGACCAAGTGGAGGGAAGCCAGGATGCACCTGCTAACTACCCCACCTGGTCCTCCAGGATTCTCTCTCCCCAGGGTCTTCAAAATGCTCAAGGTGAGCCGCTGAAGTGGGTGAATAAAATAGAAATTCTACTTACATTATTATCTAAAGATGTTGAGGGAACTTAATCTACATATTAAATACACAGATTTACACTCACACGTGTCATTGGTATAGAGAGGTAAACTGAACAAAGTTTGAATGCCATAGGGCAGGGAATGCCCTCCTACATGCATTTGCTTTCAGCCTCTCCTGGCACATAATTGTTGAAATCCCTCCAATTAGACTTCCTGATAATGTTACCTAGTTTTACCCTCACAAGATGAACAAAGGGTTTTAAAACTGTGGTATGAAGATATGTTATTGATGCAAACATTTCTCTTTTCCTAATGTTTCATCATTCATACTACAAGTTGAAAAACAAATCGATCTAATAAAAATTCAGGCAAAGAAGTTTTAAATTATCTGGATGATTGTCAGAAATATGTATTGACATCCCTAACTATTAATAATGACCTTTGCCATATGCATGCAGCAAATATTACTTGAGCACCTACTGTAAGCCAAGGAGTACTCTGGACCCAGAGGAATGAAAATAAGGTAGCAAACCATTCTCTGCACTCGTGGGATAAAGGGAAAAGATGCATAATAAACTAGATACATAAATTAGATGCATTTTCAAAGGTAATAGGAGAAAAGCAAAGCAGGGAAGAAAAGTGAGGAATGCCAGAAAGGGCGTATAATTTTCAATCAGGTGGTCAGAAAAGCCTCACTGAGAACATATCTGATCAGCAAGACCTTTTAAAACCTAATATCTACCATGTGAAAATGAGCATCTACAATTTGAAAGTGAAGGTATTGGTGTGTTTACAAAATGTAACATTGCCTTAAAAGTTTTAAAGACACATGACAAAGTCAGTTCACTGTTTTAAATTCTTAACTTTGTTTATGTTTTAAAATAAACATAATATATTGGCCTAGTGGAATCAGTATAATATTTATAAATAAATAAATATTTATGTATTAGAGATAAGTTATCCAAAAATGTCTACTGATAGGCGTATATGATGAAACATTATGGAGAGAACTCCTCTCAACCACAACCAATGTGATTTTTTCTAAAATAACAATTTGATCACCCTCTTGCTTATTTAAAACACTGATATAATTTCTGATTGCTCTAAAGAACATCTGATCCTTCTTGGCCCTGGAGATCCTGGGGTGCCTGACTGTCTCCCTTCTCTACCTTACCCTCATTTCAATGAGACTGAAATTCTCCTGGTTTCTGGAGAAGACAAGGCCCGCTTTCTCCTGGCCTTCACACACTCATTTCCTTAGATGGGAAACTCCTGCAGGGACCACCCTCACTCTTAAGGGCTTCTCCACTTTTCACCTGGTTAACTGCTCCTGACCCTTCCTGTGGTGGGTCATTTCAAACATCACTTCCTCTAGGAAGCTATCTCTGACCCACCAAGCCCCACTTAGGTGCCCTTATTGATAATCATCCCATCCCACATTTATTCTAGCTTCCCTGTGAGAAATGGGAGGGTACAGATTATCCTCAACCACTGGAGTCTCACCCACCCAATACCAGGCTCATAAAAAGTATTTTATGGAACACATAGATGTTCCATGAGTAAATGAATAAACAAATGGATATGGCTAGAGCACATTTAAATATTGCTGCCAATTTCATAGTTCCTGCCACACTCATCAATTTCAGAGTTCCCTTGATTGTGCTGTTTGATGGCTCCTCTCTCTATATCTTTATAACAGAACATTTTATACTGGATGTTAATTATTTTCAACCTTGGATAATATAATCACCATAGAACTTAACAGGTCCATAGTGCTTTAGATTGTGCCTGACATATAGTGAATAAACCAAAAATATTTATCATATGAATTTCCTTGGAATGTAAGATACAATCCTGTGGGGCAAATCTAAATCTATTAATGGTTAATTTTCATAGACACAATGCCTAGGAAATAAACACTGATTTTATTTGGGGCTACCATGAAGGCTGCTATTCGTTCAAATTCACAAAGTTGAAATAATTGTCTTATTTTGATATTTTTATTTATTTTACTTTATATTTATATTTATATTTTATTTATTTTATCACATCATAAATAGGAAATGAGTGATTATAAAGTAATAACAATGTACTCTCTTTGTATCACATGTTTTACATATGTGTTGGGTGTTGGGGTGTCTGGATGTATCTTCCCCATGCAACCAAAGGCTGTCCTGCTGTCCTTACCTGACTAAACCCTAGAGAAGGAACTTAACCTGAGATTTCACAAGATCCCACCTTCTTTATGACACTCACTAAGGAGATACATAGGAGATTAAATGTGAATATAAGGAACCAGACCTTTCTCCTTAAAAAAGACTGATCACATTCCCCTGCTGGAAATTATGTAGGTCTTAACTCTTCCTAGTAGCACCAATCCCCTAATTGCTCAAACCTTCAAGCAGCAAAGAGACATGACAAAAGAAAAATGGTAAGAGCAGACACACCTGGGCTGGCTTTGGGAGTAGTCAGACTGCATGCTTTTCACAGAATTCTCCTGATTTTTTTCCTTCATGTTTTTTCTAAAAGCAACACCAGTTTTAGAGGAGATCCTAGCTTTGACCAGGAAAAAAATCAAAATCAATGAATATAAATATAGAAATAGATAGTTTGTTTATAAGGACACACGCTTGACATTTAAGCAAAAAACAGTCCACAATCTGAGCTGTGTGCTGTGTTGATAAAGTGCATGGTATTTGAGAGAGCATTTTTTTCCATGATTCAGTATGTTTGGTTTACTTTTAGCTATAAACCCCTTTTTCATGCAAGTCTGCCTTTCCTTTTAAGACATACATATGTAAGTAATCTTGACAAACTGATCAAGCCAAGTTGCTAATAAATTTGTTTGATAGCTATTCTTTGCATATCCTGCATCTCCTAAATATATAAATTCCCAAATGTAATAAAAAACTAATTTTTATTGCATTTTAAGGGAGTGATTCGGCATTTTTTCTAACACTTGTGTTTTATTTAACTACAGTGAAAGCCTTCAGAAAAGGCTTCGTGGAAGAGCTAAAAGCACATGGGGAAAGAAGGGGCAAATGGAGACCAAGGTAAAGGAGCTGCTGTGCTCAGAAAGTGCTTTGCATTTCATTGAGTCCTTACAATTCATTCTCAAGTACAGTAGCTCTGTTGTGTGAGCAAATCTCCTCGCCTAGACCATAATAATTGAACTTTTACGGATTTCTCAAGTACATCGAAACTGCTGCTAAATCAGAAAGGGTGAACTGCAGCTTGCTCCACTGTACTGCACTTACTCATCTCCAATGCTATGCTGGATTTATTTTTGACACTAAGAAAAGAACCATGAATTTTTGTCAACTGCAGCATGGGAATTTACATTTGTTCTATAAAATGTACTGAAAGGACCAGCCTGCTCTTTGAGAATGGGAAATGTAATCTATCCAACTCTCAATAAACTTGAGAATATATATCTGGTTAAACCCATCTAAAATGAGATGCAGTCCTGACAATATGGTGGGCTCAGAAAGACTGGCAATAAAAGTAGATATACAGTATCTGACATCAGATTGTTTCAAGCTTAATTTCAGTAAAGTAATAATGTCAGGAAAAGAAACGCTCTGTGATACACAGATTGATACCATTAGATAGAAACTATGCAATGCCTTATGAACACAACCATTTTTGACTTGATATTATGTGTAAAGAATAGAGCAATATTCCATGTGCCAGCTCCAGATTTGCAGTTATAAAAGTTGACCAGGATAGTGGTCAGAGAGAGGAATAAAATATGGCAAAATATATTATTCTATAAATAAAATCAAATAGTATTGTATTATTCTAAAATATGTTCTTTGCAAATGCCTTCCACAATTTGCCCTGGGTAGCAAGTAATCGCCCACATTCAATGTCACACAGAATGTCAAACAAAGAATGCATATGTATCAGAGTCAAACAAAACAAGAGCGCCTTGGTAGCACTTCTAGCCTCACCAGCAGAGATGCATGAAATAATTGGTCAAAGACGATGGATATCTTGAGAAACCCAAGCAATGAAAGCCCAGGTCCATTTATTTTTCTCTTAAATTGCTTTTTCCAGTCAATAAATAATCATGTAATCACATCCTGCTTCCAGGAGAACATACATGGTTGCCACCCTTAGCAGGTTGCACATGTGAGCTCACAGCTCTCTTCAGGAGCCCACATGTCAGCTCTGCCTTGGATTTTCATATTAAGAAATGTCAAGTGCATTTTTGTCTTCAGAAACAATGATTTCTGGTTTTTCTTGTCCTGTTGAAGAAAAAAATCACTCCCTTCTCTCCTTTCTCTTTTGGAGAAGATATTTTAGGAGGTTCAGGTTCAGATCAAATTTGTAAAACTCAAAGTGCAGCACACAGTTTAGGGTCAGTGTGCACAAAGAAATAAACAGTACTCCCCTACCCCCCCACATGTATACATGTGCACACACACACACACACACACACACACTTCTCTTCCAAATATGGCTAGATGTCTTAACAAAGAGATTCCTTGGACATAGAACCCTAAGAACCACAACCACAACACAAATAAACAACCCATGAAGAATGATCCTTTATAATTTTGGAAAATATTATGGCAAACTTAAATCAATAGCTAATGGCACAATTAAACATTATTCCTAAATCCTTTTAGTTAAATATTAAATAGGTTCCCAATTATGCTGTGAAAGGAATGAGAGTGAGAGTGAGATTAAAATTTTCTTTCACCTCCAAACTCATGAAAAAAATTACAAATGAATGTTCTTACTATTAATAGTTACACCCATAAGCCATTTTGGGGGAACATCATGCTTTCCTCTATTTGTATACCATGAGTCTGTCTTCTGTCACTCCCTTTCTCTTTAATCTTGTTTGAGTGTACAGCTCACTCGTCCTTATTTTATTGACTCAATCACAGGCGCACTGTCACTTTTTATAAAATGGTCACTGCAGAATCACATCAAGCAAATTTTTGATTCTGCAGTCAGTAATTTAGTGCCTTTATGGAATTGCAATTTCAGGGCTCACTGCTTGTTTTTCTAAAATGTACTTTAGGAATTAGTTACTCCAGCCACAAATCAGTTGAATTTATGCACAGTTGTAATACAGTTTATGGCCTCATGGTACATTGCTTCAAAAACAGCAGATGTGAAATTATGATAAATATAATGAGTGTTTTTTTGCCTGATCTAGTGGAGTAGAGAAGGATCTGGAGCGTGTTTACCTATCCCATACAGTACATTTAATGTCTTAGTCAGGAGCCCTGACAATGCCTGATTAATGTCCTCATCTCCTTTATTAAAGATAAGAGTAGCACTGCAGTCAGGAGATAGAAAGCACACCATAAATCTTCGTAAAATGAGCAGTCAAATAATCACTCATCAGAAATAAAATCTACATACATTAACACTAACACTCAGCCTTCCACACACACTCCCATAAAAAGCAGGAAGAGATGGCGGTCCCGAAGTTTTAATTTGAACTAGTTCTTTAAGTTGAATATTACCAACCCTGTAACCTGGATGCAAAAGCTGGCATTTAAAAGCACATGTGAAAGGAGCAGATGCCTCATCATTACATTAAGAGCATGGAGCAGGCAACAATTAAGCGATTCACTGGAAAGACATAATGCTGATCTATGCTAGCAATTAATCACAGAATACATTAGACAATGATGGGTGACCTACAAATTTTTGACAAAATAATTTTTCATCATGTTGGCGATTTCTTAGCCTAATATGCCTGCAAGGCACAGAGTCAAAACCTGTCATTTATTCCATCTCTCCTTGACAGGCGGCAACCTGTCTTCCAGACAAAATGAACATTATCTGTGCTCACTAGACATTTAGTGCAGGGCTTAGCTTATGACTAATGATAATCGGCAGACAGAAATGTTAGAGTCTGAAATAATGTTCTCTTTGTTAAAGAAATTTCTTGAGGTAGAATTTTTTTTCTCCCTGAAAGATGTATAAAGATAAAAACTGGTTTTTATCTGGATTTTAATGCAACTCAAAGAACCAATATTTCCCTCCTACCAAAATAAACAGAAAGATGTAACAATTTTTTAAATTAACATCTCATTTGAATACCGACTCTTGCCTGAAAATTCTTCTGTGGTTAGGAATTGAAATACAAAGGAAATCTCAGGAGATAGAGTCTTAAACAAGAAAATCAGGTGGGCAGTTTTGTGTTCCAGGTTTTATTTTGAATCTGGTGGAAATAAGTTTGAAACGTCATGAGCGAGTGTGCTGCAGAATATAAATAAATGAAGACCGTGTTGAGAAATGGACTCCCACTACTCCTATTTCTCTTGATTTCCATTCGTCACTTGGTTATTCAAAGCCTGAGACAAACTGAAGCATAGTTGGGAAAGGAGATTTTGAGCCAAAGAGGTGCATAAATTGTAAATTTGTTAAATGGATTTAAAGTTCCACAAGCAAGTGCTTTATCTTGTACTTATAATTAATATAATTGTTTTATGTGCTTTGGTTGAAGTGGATTTTTTAGTTATTTTTCTTCTGCATTACATGTGCAAAATGCCATCTTAGAGGTATATTTTTCTTTGGATTCAGGCACCAAATTCCTATTAGCCTTAATGGGACTTACACATGCACATTGATAGGCGAATATACCCCTTAGGCTGGAAATTTAAAAGAACAAATGGCAAAGACATCAAAATAGTAAAGTCTAATTTAAATGATCCATAATCCTACACAGTCACTTTCATGAGAAGGCAAACAAATGTTATGCCTTATGATGTTTCCAATTGTTTTGATAGCCCTGTAAACATATCCTCTAGACTCATTAGTTAAGGGAAAAGTCTGTTTTTATCTAGCAATGCAATCTTTGACCACACGTTTACTTTGAATTATTTTCTATATTGCATAATGCATTGCTGCAAATAGCGCACTGTAGTTGGTCTTTTCAATCACAGCACCTGCTTTGTACTTTCATACGGTCTTTATGTCATTCTTTTCCCAAAGATAGGGAAGGAAAACCCGGAAGATTTTTGATCCCAAATCATGGGTGTTTAATTATATTTGCTCCAAATTTCTTCTAGAAATAATTTAGTTGTTATATAATCCAAAGAAGTACTCCTTATTCTGATGAGATTACTGCTGAAGATAAATAAATCTTATGAGTTTGTTTTGTCAGTGCACAACTCCATGTAACTAGTCCTCCACCAGAAAAAGAAGGGCTCATCCTGTTACTTTTCAAACACTTCAGTAAAGGCTATGGAGAAATTACCCTTTCTACTCTAAACATAGCCAGGGCTTCCAGCTCAAGGATCTGGGTATAACACTTACAAAAATTAACATTTAAATATCTGTCTAATCTCAGGATAACAAATAATGTTCATGTTCAGCAATCACAAATCCCTCATTTGGGCAGCTTTCATTTTGTTCTTTGAAAAATACATCACTGGAGCTCAGCCTCTGTATGCATTAATAAGGGCAAGGAGAACTACGTGTGAAACAAGTCTCCTCCAATAGGTCGCAACCATCATCAGTTGCTGACTGGGTTAGAAAGGCTTCCAAGACAGGACTCAGCCAGCTGTGTTTACATTATTCCCACCTCTGCATAGAAAACCCTTTGTGTTGTTCACAACTGAAATTTTACCTCAATAAAAATAGCAATGAGAGATAAGGACCTGTACAGTCAAATGAACATTTGATACCAATCATCAATTAAATGTCACAAAAGAGTAAATTAAATTTGAGAAAAATAAATAAGCATATAAAATTTAGAAGGCAGCCAGCCCAGCTTGGAGCTAAGGAACTAGAGCTACATACCTACTAATTCTAGTTCTGGAAATAGTTTACACTGTAAGCTTGACCTCACCTCTACATATTCTCTTGTAGCTCTTATTTCGTCTCTCCACTACCCTCCTCTTCCCCCTCTTCCTCCATGCCAGCCAATGGACTCGTCAAACACTGCTTCTCATATGTGAAGTGGAGATAAGAGAAGGGACAGGCACTGATTCAAACCTCTGGGATCGGATCATAATCACAGCAGAGTTGCCTGGGTAGGCAATGAAGATAGGTAGAAAAAAATAACTGCTGGGATTTGACAAACAAGAAATGATGACACAGCACACAGGAAACATGACTTTTTTCCTATTTTTTCCTGTTTGTTCCTGAGTCAGGAATTGCTTTAAAATCATACTTTAGATTTTCTGTGTTCTCCTGAATTTTATAAAATGGTAGAAAAACACAGGCTGGAAGGTCAAAGTCATATCACTGGCATGTTTGAACCGAAGGGATTTAGAAACTGTGTACCCCACACATGAATTCTTCTGCAACATCTGTATGTATTGCCGTCTGTGTTTGCCCTTAATATCCTCCAGTGATGTGAAATTTACCCTAAGAACTTCTTCCCATAGAACTATAAAAAGTTTGATCATAATAGCATTTATTACATACCAGACACTGAGATAAGACTGACATGCATGCTTTTATTTAAATCCATTCTAAGTACTGTAGACCCATTTTAAAGATAAAGTAGTCGAGATAGAGTTCAGTCAACTTCCACAAATACACAGAACTACTTAGTTCCATCTGATTCTTATGAGTACTCAGAAGAATTATGGAATACCACCTCCTTAGAATGTATACACATTTTGTTCTGGTCTTGCAGAATAGGCTGATTCTATACAAGCATCACCATTATTTCTGCACTGTGTGTTCTAATCCCTCTCTACCAGGAGGATGTTTGGCCTAGTTTAGTACTTGTAGCTATCTGGTCTGTTTCTCATATGATTTGGCTTTGATTCCCTTCTTTACCCTTCCCTCTTTCCACTGAGTATTCACTTAAAATATGGTACCCAGAACAAAATGGAATAATACTATGAGGACTGAATGCTTTTTCTGGAAACTATGCTTCTATTTATGTAGACTAAGATAAATTAGCTTTGGTCTTAGGTCATATGTTGAAAGTGCTAAGCTGCATTACTCACTTGACACATGAGCATTTCAATAAAAAAAAAAATTCTAACTGCATGCCACATGATATAAGGTATCTCTTCCAAGATTTCCACCTGCTGTCATCATCATCATTGGATGTGGATCCCTCACTAGGACTCAGTATCCCCTTTGTAAAAAGAGCTGGTTTATTGGTTCCTCTCCAAGACCTATTCCCACTAAAATATTAACTGTATGTGCTGTAAATTCTATGTATGTGCCTTAATTTCTCTTTCACACAGGCATACCAAATTGATGATGGGGTAAGGAGATGTACAAGACTGGCCAAATCGAGAAAATTAAAGTAAGGAAAAAGCAAAAGCTTGGCTTTAAGAAGAGATTTACTTACATTTAGGTTGTATATTATGTACAATGTGAAGAGTGTTGTAAACCTTTTAGAGTTTAAGCTTCTAAGACTTGGGGACTTTTTGTCAGGAAAACTTTGGCACGTTCCCAGATTCAACAGAAGGAGCAATAATCCTTAAAACAGTTCTTCCAATAAACTGGATTCATCATAAATCAAATTAATTAAGGTCAAGGTCTTTGAACCTAAATCAAATGCAATAGTTCTTCCAGATATTACCAGAATCAGATATGTTTGCAGATCTCTAAATGAAGTGGAATTATTGATAAATGAGTACCTCCAAACTCTTCATTTTACTCTGTCCTTAGTATGAGGATTAACATGGAGATTTTCTGAAGCATTTTGGATGTGTGTAGTAGTGACAGTGTTTTACCATTTTTGAGGAGAGAATGGACTCACATAACAAAGGGAAAATTGTAGACAAGATCCTCTGCTATGATTAGAATATGAAATGTCCCCAAATGCCTATGTGTTAAAGGCTTTGTCCCACCTCATGGTGCTACTGGGAGGTGGTAAAACCTTTAAGAGATAGGGCCTAGAGGAAGGAAGTTAGATCATCGAGGTGTGCTCTTGAAGGAGATATTGGGGTGCAGACCTCTCACTCTTTTTCACTTCCTGGCCACTATCACATGAAAAGCCTCCTCTACCACATGCTCCCTCCATGATGTATGGTTCTGCCATGAGTCCAGAGCAACAAGGCCAAGTGACCATGGATTGAAACCTCTGAAGCCATGGGCCAAAATAAACCTTTGCTCATTTTAGGTTGATTTCATTGTAGTATTTGTTATGGCAGAAGAAAGCTAACTAACATGTCCTCTCCTAGGTCTCCAGTGACTCTTACAGCCTTTCAGGAAGTAACAGCCCCATGTGTCTTTCCTCATTGCCTGAAAGATACCCAATTTATTTCTGAGATCTCTGCAAGTTGAGACTATTGAAGGAAATGTTCTGTCTGAATCCAAAACAAAAAAGGTAATAGAACCTCTGAATCAAATACTCTCATTTTTCAACTTCATTGATTACTTAATTTATAACAACTACCCATACAAGTTTCCTACCACATTACTTTTGCCTCAGTTTCTCCCTTTTAAACAGAAAGTGGTAATTCTGGATCTTTTCCTACTTTGAAAAAAACATACATTGAATTATGAGACTATGCACATAAAATTTCAATTAGTAAAAGATATCAAAGGCAAATGGGGACAATCTCAATTGCAGCTAATGTGTAGTAGAAATCTTCAACTGTCAGGATACAAACTTTCCTTTATCAGAAATGGGAAAAGAATATCATAAATAATATAAGCACTTTATATCTGGATTCCCTTAGACAAAACATTATAACTTCCCCAACTTTAGGTTACCTGATATCTCAGGAGCATTTTGTCATAATTAACAATTCCCATCTTCCTGAAGTCTCTTTTTTGGCTCCCATATCATCAGGATCTCCTGGTTTTCTCAGCATGCCACTAATCTGCACAGTAAGGCTCTTTTGCTAGTTCTTCTTTCTCTACTGTGCCTAAACACTTCTTTCTTCTCCATATATGCATGCTTTATCCTCTTTGAATTCACTCAGTTCATGGTTGCAAACACTCTTAAGCAAGAGTTATTAAGTCAGACTCTTAATAACTCACAGCCTATTTGACATTTTCCCACAGACATCTTGGGAACTTGTTTGGAGGTTCTAGTAGGGTAGCATAGCTATTCATATACACTGAACAAAAGAACTGTCCTTCTCTATAGGGGAAGGTGATCCTCTTCTACTGAAGGCGCAGCTTCAGAGGGACCCACAAAGAGCAGTGAGGAAGGAAGAGAACATCCGCCTAGCCAGCCAGATCAGCTGAATCAACCCTGGTGATCAATGGGGTGACAGATGTCACAGCCAGATCACCCTCACATCCCCCATGGACGTCTTAAAGTCCTATGACATACATGTCCCAAAAATAAAACAAAGATTCTCCCAATCCTACTCTTCTTTTGGCCTTCTGAACTCAGTAACTGCCACCCCCAACCCTAGCAACTCAAGCTAAGATCCTAGAAGTCATCCTTGATTTCTACATTTGATTTACCCTGAGCATCCAATTTTTCATCTAATCTTGATGATTTAGCTCCAAAATGTATTTCCCATGCAAAAAAAAAATTGTTTCTTTTATCATCATAATCCAAACCACCATCTCTGCCTTGGACTAACAGTGACAGCAGAACGAGTTAACCTTCCATTCTTCCCTACTTTGACCCATTTCTCCATATATCAGTCATTGTACCCTTTCAGAGTATAATATTATACTCTGTTCATATTATGTCACTTTCTGCTGAAAGCCTTCCATTGGTTTCCTATCTGAACACAATCCAAATGTCCTGCCCTGGAATATGAAGCTACCATGTTTACCCTCTGCCTGTCTCTTTTACCTCATCTTTCATGATCCCCTTTTCACTATACTTAGGTCACAAAGAATTTGCTCTCCTGTTTCACAAACATCCATGGCTTATTTCTGCCTTACAATCTTTCACTTGTTGGTACCTCTTTCTAGAATGTTCTTCTCTCAAACTTCATAAACCAGCTCCTTCCTGTCATTGGTCAGCTTAAATGCCAATTTCTCAAAGAGGCCTTTCTGAATCAACCATACAATCTCCATGAAGAAAGACAAGCATCTACCTTAGTTCTGTTCTTAGCTCTTCCCATGCCTAAAACATGACTATCATGTGGCACTCCATATTTACTAGTTCAATGAATGTATAAATGAGCTATAAATTTTTTAACTTTAAGATAAAGGAATTGAATTAAATAATGGTAAGCCCTCTCTAGTTCAATACTACTAAATAAATGAGTTGGTCACTAATAATTTGGGCACTAATAATTTCAATATGGCTATTTTCAATATGAAATACTCTATTTCAATCTATTTTTCAATTTGACAAGCTTTTCTTTTCTAATGCAGAAAACTGCTAATAATTGTTCATCTTGAGCATGAAAATGCTGTAAGTTCATGATAAAGTATTATTACAATGATTCATATGAACCATAAGTACTAGCACTCTTTTTTCAGTTATATTAACACAATCTGCTTTCAGCATTTGGTTTACTTGGTCATAGCAAAAATTTACATACCAATATAAATAGGGATGAGAGAGGAATACATGGCATTTTATAATTTATTATTACATGAGGTCCTGTACTTTATTTTTAACATAAAGACAGAAACATTTCTACTAGTAAGACTAATAAAATGTATTAAGACTGAATAAAAATGTATTCACATCTCACTTTATTCTCTTCATGTATATACTTTCTGCCTCTATATACAACTTACCTATTTAAAACTTCTGAGTCCTTAAGAATTTTTTGTTCCTTTCTATGATTATTATTGCCTATCATCTTTTACAACCTGAATGAATTTTTTTTAAAACTAATGAATACTTGTATGCATGTTGTATTCTACTGGGTCTCAGAATGCCCATATCAATTGAGAACTTGGTAGTAATTTCAGCTGTGAGATTTAGGTGACTAGAATTTTCCACTTAGCATATTTTTCTTAAACTTTTTAGATCTTCTTAAAGAAAATGACTGTGTCTTATATACTTCTTTGCTGTTTAGAGTCTCGCATGGAGCTTCAATATACATACAAAGAGTTAAATGTTGAAAACCTAACTGGCTTGTTTAATTTGGTTTTATTAACACACACTTTCATTTAATCTTCCAAACTAAAGTTACTTTCATATTTTATCTATAAGTACAAAAGTATCAGTGTCATTATGTAATTGATTTTTATAATCCATTAAATGGTAGCTATAATTATAGACACACCCCAGTGTATTTTATGACTACTTCTTTCTTTTTCTTTTTAGAGGTGTGGGATCATATTCCAGGGCTAAGCAAAGGGCTCATATTCTTTTGGTCACCTTCCAATGGATTGTTTCTGTGACATTTTCCCAGGATGACGAGTAATCTCTCTCAAGCACAAAGAGCCTGACTCATCCTGTGATAACTTTATGTAGGTTATATGAAGGCAGCTTTTACCCAGATATCCTGTGGGCTCACCCATAAGAGATGTGAACACATTGTCATTATCACTCGATATCTGATATTTATGGGTGAAACAAACAACCCTCCCCTTTTTGGGAAAATAGAATTTTTAAGCCACATTCTGTATATCTACATCAATATTTGTAGAAGTAACTACCTTACAGTACCACCCACATAGTTATTTGTTGATCCATCCCTGTAGTCTATCAATCTTTTTTCAATCCTGGGTTCATGGCTAGAATGGTGTAGCAGCATATATTGCATCTCTATGATAATTTAATTTAACTGCAGTCTGCTAAGGTCTAGATTGCTCCTCTTAGCAGGCAGGGGTGACTGCAAACAGTGCCAGGGCCTAGATTGTTGTCAGAAATAATTACTGGCTAAAGAGAGCTTTGAAAGAATATGACATTCTACAGAATTATCCAGCAATAAGAGTCAGAGTGTATATAAGGATACATATATGGGTATTTTAACAAAACCATAAATTTCTTTGTCAAAACAGTTTATAATTGATTAGCTGATAAAAATCTCTAAATTACATTTGCATCTTTGTATAAATCTGTATAGTGTCTTCTTGCTCCAGGTGTATTTCCTTAATGGATTTATATACACAGATAATCTGAAAATGAAGTAAATGGTTAAATAAATATGAGAGTACAAATGAAAAGAAGAAAAAAATCTGATAACACATTTTCTCTTTTTTTATTCTCACAAAAATAAACTCAACTTTAAAAATTATAGAAAATAAATAAATGATTCTTCCCCCCATTAATTGCACCTTTAGGCAGAACTGTAAGTACACACACCGTTTCAGCAAATGGCATTGGATCTCAGTGATGCTATATGATGAACTAAAATGCTTGCCTTCAAAAGTCCTCTTTAGTCATACACTGGCTTTCTCAGCCCTTATTTCTGTGAAGTAAAGGTCATAAAAATTAATAGAAATCCCAATGCCAGGTCTGCAGTAATATTCTCCCCTACCCACTGCACTTTTTTTTTAAAAGTTGCTTATAGGAAACTAATCATTTGCTAACTATGAGAAAAAAAGAAATATTTGGTTGATTTTGAAGTGGTTATAGAAACAAATTCATTTTCAGATGACTTTGCAGTAGGTCCAGAATAATAACTGTGGTGGCCTATCCCAGTGATGCTAATTCTAAAGAGCACTTTACCCTAAATGGTCAGTACTAACAGAATGCCTATCAAATCTGATTGGATAGGAAGAACAAGATGAGTCCAATGGCTATTTTGAAAAAAATATTATCTTTAGAAAACTTTATCTTAGTTTTAAAATTGTCTAACACCATCCTCTCAAAGTGAAAAAGAAAATATCAGAAACTTGTACAATGGCCCATTAGCTTGCTCTCCAGGAAATCCAGATCTTGATGATGCAGACATTCTCAGAAAAGGAATTATCATGTTCATCCTCTTCCTGGGTCAATAATCACCATTCATCCTGATGTGGTTGACTGTCTCAGTTATAAGAAACATCAAGGTAGTAAGTGACTTTAACTGCCACCTAGGTAAGTACCCAAACTCTCATCCCAGTGTTCATATGAAAAGTTATTTCATGCCTTTGATCTTTTATTTCTTTGTCTATTCTATGAGAAGACTTACATATCAAGGGAGTTCCTGGAAGGAGTTATTTCAAATCATGTTATTCCTCACTTGATGTTTTTACTCATTACTAACTTGGTCTGTACCGAACAAGTCAACATTATCTTGCATGTTTTCTACTGATTCCATGAATATCTGTCTTATTTCCTCAATTAATTCATAAGTTCATCTATTGATAAAGTCTTTGTATCACACATAAACCATTGCATTCCCCAAACACAATTATACAATTCTGAATCTTTGGCACTAGGAAAGTACCCATAAATACCTGTGACTCAGTGATAAAATTAGAATTATTTTGCATGCAGAAAGGCAGAATATATATCTCAGTAATGAGAATTTTTATGTATTTGTTTATTTATTCCACAAACTCTATAAGGAGTGCCTTATATCCTATCCACAGGGATATATCAATTAAGGAAGAGATGGTCATACTCTTAGCAAGTTAACAGTCTATAAAAGAAGATAAACTGTAAATAAAGAATTGTAATATCTTATGATTCATAAACATGCCAACATCAAATTTTGAATAAATTTCAAAGAAAGAACTAATGCATAGCAATAGAGCTTGACTTGACTTGATTTTTTTGCTTGTTTTGTTTTTTGGTTTTTGCAGTGCTAGAAACAAATCCAGGGCCTCAAGCTACCACTGAGCTACATTCCAGCCCTTGATTTGGTTCTTAAAAAATATGGTCAAAAGGTAGAATATGGTGGGAAGAATTTTCAAGGCAAAGGGAAAAGCAAGAATTGGTATAGCTGAACACAGTAAATGTGAGTTACTGAAGAGGTAAGTGTCCAAAAATTTAAATACATTCTACCCAGTGGACTTTTCATAAATATCTCCAGATGCTGCCTTTAGAACCCATCCTCTTCATTTTACCTTATCTCCATGCTTCAGTTCTGAAACATTACACCTGTCCCTGAGCACACTTTCATTAACTCCATGTTCCTTACCTACAGCCATCAGCTATGTTCTAAGATCCCTGCTCAGAAAAGAGCCCAAGTCCTTCATCTCTCCATTGACACCTACAAATATATACACAGTAAACTTGGCCAGGGAAGTTCTGTATGTTTGAATATCAAGGTTGGACTTTACCCTGTGCTCCAGGGAGTGGGGAACATTTTTATACTTTGTCCAGAAAGCCCTAACAAAAAGATGAATGTTTAATACAATATAAATAGAATGGCATTAAACGAAGATCATAACCTTTGATTCCCATTATGGTCTTCAGAGAATTAATGGAATGATTAACTTAAGCCATTAATCTGGGTAAACATTTGATCCATTATTGTTTCAATTTGGAAAATAGCATGTGAAGCAAGCCTTGAGAACACACTTATATTCTATTCTGCAGATTTTAGCAGCATGCAGAGAACCACTTTTCTGATATACGTGTCATTGCACATGGATGATTTATTAATCATCAGATGTATTTTAAAATACTGCACATACACAGATAATAATGTACCCAATAATCATGTACTGTAGTACATGATTTATATTACAGACTTTTCTATTTAACATCAGGTTTTTGTATTTTTCTAGAGGCAATCTCTTCTGAAAAGACTAGTCTCATGTCTCTGCTGTCTCTCAGTGGATAAAGGAGCTTTACAATCCTTTAGAGAAGAAACCATTTTTTGAGCAATCATTTCAATCTAGTGAAGCACTATCTCCTATAAAATTTCATATTGAGTTTCAAATTTTCAGCAGCCACAATCTATGAAAATGGTATTCCTCTGGTGAAAGGGTACAATTATGATTAGCACAACAGTGGGTACAGTGGAATGCTCTTCCTGTCTCCTGTTTATAATGATGCAGGCTGGGCACTCACCAGCTCTAGGGGGAACGTTCATAGTTGTCACAGATTTCTTTCTTTATTAGAACTTCTGATCTAGCAGAAAAATGTCTGGAGGGAAAAAAGGAGTCTCTTCTCCTTTACCTAAATGTGCCATGTGGATTACCAGTTCAAGTAGAACAAGTGAAACTTGCTGTATTTACAACTTAGTAATATTACTTCTTCATTCCTAACCCATGCACACTTGAGAGCTAGAATAGACAGATGAAAGCATGAAACTAAATGCAAGTTGTTGTTGGAAAGAAAAAAATCACTCCATAAATATTATTAAAGGGTTAAGACCCACAACGGCCTTAAAGATCAAAAGGCCCTACCTACTGACTTTCACGGAGCATACTGCCAACAAAACCAAGCTGAGAATGGTAAAAAACCCAGATTGCACTATTGTTGATTTATTTAAGAGTATCCAGAAAATGTCTGAGTCTTTATGCCATGTTGAGGTCCAGCCTGACAGGGACAGATCATAAGGCATTTCTTCTTAGAGTTGTAATGATCTTCCTCTGTGTCTTGTGGGAATACCACCACTTAGGAGCCAAGCACCCTAGAAGTTGGAGATAAAACACTGTTCCCTGAGCAGTAATATTAAAAACAACAGTTGTCTTGACCATCATAGTTAAAAGACCTCTATAGAGTACCTGTTTTTTTTTTTTAATTCTTCCTATTCATGTTTTTATTTATTTTTTAAAGTAAGCAAATGGGGGAAAAAGGTAACATCATATTGGCAGAGGGCTGACCTCTATTTTATATAATTTGTAGCTAAAAAGCTTACAGCCTAAAACATGTAAATATATGCAGATCTGAGAGCAAGACCTCAGAAGGGAAATAGCAAAACAAGATTGAAGAGAATATGGGCCATACACAGCAAACCACTGGGTCTCTTCTAGCAACCTGGAAACCTGAAATGAGTTATGATCTGAGTCCTATCCTGACCTACTTAGTATTCCAGGAGCATGTTGGCATAAGAAGAAATTTGGGGCTGTAGGAATCACTTATTTACTTGACCTTGAAGATACACAAACCAGGAGGGTGACTGCTGACTCAGCCAAAACAGACACTGCTCCACTTTCAGGCTGATCGCAGTGCATTTAGAGGGCTATCCTGCACCCTGGACAAAGACTACCAGGGCCAAGGTCCTCTGCAGAGTTCCTCTCTCCTTGGAATATACTGTATCTAAGTTGTAACCATTCCTGACAAGAGCAATACCAAAGAGAAAAATGTATACCACAAATGTTCTCACTTTTTCTGTCTCTACTTTTTTTTTTTTAAGTTATATCTCAATGAGAAGAGAAACAGCACTGGGTTTAAGATTACAATGAGAATGAGGAACAGTAGCTTTGAAAAAAAGAACAATGCATTTCTTTAAAAGGGAAAGTGAAGGTGCTAGAAACAGGGATAGTAGAAGCAGGATTGAGAAAATAAGCACTACACTTTCCCAAAACCACAAGATTTCTCACCTATGTATTTTGATCACATGAAAGAGCTGGCATGATCCAAAGAGAACATCAATTTTAACTGTTGGAACTTACAGATGAGGAACAAAATATCAATGTTTCTCAAAATGCCAGACCAGAACTCAATTCTCCAAACTTTCAGACTTTTCTGTGTTTTGGCCCCACTCCATTCCCTACAGTAACTATTCTTTCAAAGTCTCCTTGAGCATAAATCTTTTCTCACGGCACTTTGAATCAGTGGAGTCTGGTGAGGTGAGCTGAGGTAAAGGCAATAACTCTTTAATTTCCTCTTTTGAGGAAGAATCCATTGAGTAGCCAAATTGTACCCTCCACTTCAGTCAAAGTAGACATGAGTCACAGTTGAAACTGGATCCTACATTCAATTTTGTTTGTGTACCTGCAGTGTATAATATATGTCTCACAAATGGATTCTTTCAGAAGAGCCAAAACCTGAGATGCTATGATTGATGGAAAATTCCAAGTAACCCAATTAACATGAATGAGGAAATTATCAAATGTGAAAACTTTGGGTGAATTAACTGCCATCCAGTATGTTATGGAGTGATGAATAATGGGCATCTGGAGTTTTATTAATGAGAATCTAATGGAAAAGATGGAACTGGTACCAACAAGTTTAATCCCCAATAATGCATCGAACAAGCCTGAGCCAAAACCAAGAGCTCTGTAGGCACCAGACCCTATGACCTACAATAGGAAGCATCTTAACTCATAGGGGTGTTACCAGAGAGACACATGCCAGCCAGCTCATGGTGTTTCATGGGACAAGAGCCTCAGCTTAAAACCAGTGCAGCCATTACTCTATTGACTTGAACTGGCACAATTGTATCTCAGGATATGTAGTGTGCAGAGTCACCAAATCTGAGGTGGTTACCTGCACTTAGTGAGATAATCAGAAGAAAGAAATGTTTTTAATAGATGTATGAACAACACTACAGAAAATTCTCACGCACTGCACAGTTATCACAACTGGATATACTCTTTTCATATAAGGTTTCTATTAATATTTCTTTTACATACAGAGTTATGTTTATTTAAGGCCAGAATAGATAGCTATCAATGAGGACCAATTTGACAGGCCCCAAAATACATCCAGAACAGGGTTGCTGCTGTTGCCTGAAATTCATCATTAAAGGTTTGCTCCATGAGGCACTGACTCTCTTGGGAAATGGTTATCCACAAGATAGTATTGCCATATTCTATGAGTCAATGATAAATATTTAAACAAAGGCATTAATCTTCTCCCAATGAATAGCTGCAATACAGAAACTTTTTATGAAGAGGTAGGAGAAAGGGGAAGTTTCTGATCCTACTCCCCTGACCAAGGGCAAACCACATCTATTCTATTCCTGGGTAGCCATAACCTGGGGCTAACAAGTTCAAGGAAGGAAATAAAAGAACTCCTGCTCAGTCCTGGGAATTCCTCAGAAGCACCATGCTCTTTCTTGCATACAATCTTTGCATAAGTTTTTCTCTCTCGGTGGAAGTCTCTTTGTGTCAGTTTTCCCTCATTTTTCCTAAGAATGTTTTAAAATCAGGAAAATCACCTATTCTTTTATTCCCATCACCAAGACTAGAATATTATGTATGCTCAACAATTTTTCAAATTAGAATTAGAAATATGCCAAAAATAAATCCCACATAAGTCACACTTTGCCTAGGCCCCCTCCTGCCTAATTAAAGGAAATTTATTTCCCCCAAGAGATCAGTGCTGATAAGTTGCAAACATATTTGACTAGAGAAAAATGTGGACAATCAATATAATCATATGTTACAAGTGCGTATGCATAAGAACTAAAATCCACACTAAAGAAAAAATAAGCATTTTACTAAAAAATCAATAATAAAAACCAAACAACCATCAATGCTCCTGTGTTTATCTTGAAATGTCATAATATTCTTAAAACAAATAAGAAAAAAAACTAGAAGCTCATCAACATGATTTTTATAGTTCATACAATATAGTCACTTTTGAGGAGAAAAAATCCAAAAATTTCTTATTTTTTATTAGCCATAAAAATTCCCGCAAATTCTAACTTTCCATTTAAGGGAATATATCCATTTCAAATCACATATATGTGAACAGCAGCAACCCTGTTCAACCCTATATATCACATATGATAGATACACACATACATACTATATATATATATATGTATATATATATATATACACATACATACATATATATGTAGTTTTTAATTTTTGTAACTGTATACTTTTTAAGAAGGGGTAAAGCACATACAAAAAAAAATTAGAAAATAAAAGTTTCACCAAAGGCTCAAGCCAGTGACTGCTGGGACACATTCTGTTCTTCTAGGGGTGGTACTCTAGATGACAAGATCTGGTGACCTGAGAGACTATGGTCATTCTGTCTCAGCTTACTTTTTAGATATTTAGTAATCAAAAGTTGGTTTAAGGGCTTTATATTATATTCATTTTCTTCTCAAAGAAAGGAAATAATATTTAAAGTGTATACATAGATTTTTTTTTTTTTAGGAAGATGTCCTTAATGGGCATGCTGACAGGGGCAAGATGAAAGGCACCAATGACAATATGGAGCCCTCATCTTCTAAAGCAGAGGCATCCTCTTTCCTAGAGAGTATTAACACCAGGTGAGAAGTTAAACTCATCATTCAATTAAGCAAATTTTTGTTAAGTAAGAGAATCTTTCACACTTAAGTAAAAAGATGTCTTGCTCTTCATCTGCCTAAAAAAAGAGAGGAACACATGTAAAAAGAAAGGAGAGAAGAATTGGAAGAAGATACAAAATAATATAGAAATATATTTGCATTTGTAGTTTAAAGTTCAGAGACTTAAGAAAATTGACAGTTGTTTCCTGACACAAGCTTTCCTGGAGATGATTTTGTTACATGAACCAAAGCTTTCAAAATCTGCACATGCTTTAATGCAATAATTCTTCTGGAAATGCATTTCAACAAAATTATTAAACAAGTATGTTTAGATTTATGCATGTAATGCTATCTGATGTTTTATTTCTTATAGGGAAAGCAAAATTATGATGAGGAATAGATACTTATTTATTGACATGAAAAAATGCTTGGTATCTTTTGTTATGTAAAAAAGCAAATTATAAAGCAAGGTATATAGTAAAAATCCCATATAATATTCATCTGTGTATTTTATATATTTTTCTGAAAATATTTTCTGTATGTGTGTATTTTACATATTTCCTAAGAGCATTTTCTCTCTATATATGTTTGCAATATACACCTGACCAAACCAAAAATAAAAGCTAAAAAGAACTAGAAATATTTATCAATAAAGTGTGTAATGCAATTGTTCATTTTATGTTCGTTTTTACAGTCCCACTTTTAATAATAATACAGATAATAAGTATAAGAAAAATAATAGGGGATGGAGGTGTAGCTTAGTGATACAGCACGTGCTTAGCCATGCACAAGGCCCTGAATTCAATTCTCAGCACCCAAACGAATTATAAATAAAAAACAAAGAGAACCATTCTTAAAGTCTGTTGTAGATATTAAACCTAGAAAAAGATACAATGATGATAATGATGATATTTGCCTTTAATATTGACAACACTATTTTTTTCACTAGGTCAGTTTTATTCAAAACTAGTAAAAGGAAAAATGATTCAGCCTCCAAAGTTTTCCTCCACCCAAGTACTTCTCTCAGACTTACTGTTTATTTACCATATCTTCTGGGACAAGACTACAAATCGGTTGCCAACTTGGGAATACACAAACCCTCCAAACTAATATGAAAAACAAATTGTTCCATCATCCCATGCTTAACAATCATGAAGAATTATTGGTATTATAAATAATATTCAATTGAAATTTTAGAACAGATATGGCTCTGCCTGAGTAGTTTATTGGAAAATCATTTGTTTCACATCAGTTTTGGCATCTAGTATTCAATGTGAATTATGTAGTTATAGCCCAGTTTATTATATTTCTGTTTGTTCCACTGTGAATATATGTGTCTTAGGCTTTAAAAAGGTAATTTGTGCCCGCAAAATGTATTATGTAACAAATTGTGATTCATGCAAATCACTTTGATTTGTTTTCCAAAACTGTAGTCTGCTTCAATTAATCAGTTGCTATTCATTTCATATGTTTCAATTGCACTCCCAACAAAAGCTCCAGTGGGTTATCACTTACATAGGGGGCTGACTTCCAGAGGGTATGAAAGACACAACAATCAGACATTACACCAAGCATACAATTATAGTGTGTGTCCCCACAAACTTCAATAAATAATACATCCCATTATGCTGGACTCCCACCTCTCTAAGTTCTCCGTTCCCGGAGCCACCTACCTGCTGTAATCACAGCATTCTGCAGTGCGTGGGTGCATAGCTTTCAACCTGCTGACACCTAGTCCATGACTCCCAATGGGTAGCAGAAATCAGCCAAGCAGATGACTATATCTATGTTCGACAACCTGCCCATCACAATAAATGAGTGACTGAAGTGCATACTCCTGTGACTGGACTTTGTTTAGGAAAGAAGGGAAGAGCAACATGCAATTTCAATTTTCCTAGGAAATTGATGCTACATAATATTTTCATGTAGCTTTTTTACTCAAAATACAAAAATGGACATAGCAAAAAATTGCCAGAGATGTTATAAACTAACAATGGGAAATGTTCTTTTTAATAAAGGTTTTGTTTTAATTATGGGATAACTTAAAGTGTAATTACCACTCACACTTTTACTTAAGTGTCACGTTGTCTCAACTCTATCCCATAGGACGAACTAATAATAATGGACTGTGATTAGCATTTTATATAAGGCACATTATTATTTATTTTCTTAGCAATAGCAGAGCACTTAGTGTCATCTAAAATAGAGGGCATTATTAAACCAAAACTACTTTTCTGTGCCAGTTATTTATAAACCACATATGAATAGTTCTAAAATATAGGGTACTGAAATGACTAATTGTGCTGGGTAGGTACTCATTAGGAGTGAACTGCCCACAAAGGAAAGATCTGAATAGAGAGTTCTGATAGTACTTTGTCAGCCACTGCCAAGTTACTTCGATGACAGTGATGCAACGTTTTATTTGGGGTTACTTCTCTGGAGCCAATTGGTATGGAATTAGGTAAAGTCAATAGAATGAAGCATTAGACATGTTTTCACCATGTTAGATTATTGGGTCTGGACTGGGTTGAGGGAAATCTCAGGAAAGCAGACCAAGCAATAGGTGCCAATCATATGGCATAGAACTCTGTGAACTTTCAAGTGTTGGACCATCTTGGCAACGTGAACCTAGGTTCCAAAAAGTAAAGTCCACAATCATTAGGTAGCACAACATTCACACTGTTGCTGTTGCATGTTGCAGTTCTAATTTTCTATTCTTACTCTTCTAATTTGATACATTAAAGAAAGAAAAAGAAAATGAAAGGGAATGAACATTGTCAATTCACTTCCAAGTTATTAGGAATCAGTGTTTTACCTATGGCCATAAATATAGCAATCACAACAAATCTGTGAAGGAAAACAATCTCCATCTGAATCAACAAAGGATCAAAAACTAAAGAGGTAAGAAAATCAATGTAGCCAAGACTTAGTTTTGCAGAGTCTAAGTTCTGCGCTCTTTCCACTAAATTGGGTTTCCATCTTGGCTTTACTATGGAAAAATAAGAAAGGCTTAACTGTGAACCATGATCACATATTTGTTTTATTGTAGTACCTATAAAAATGTCTTTGTGAAAATATACATAAAACATTTTCAAATAATGTTCTGATCTCCAGTTTCTTTTAGGAAATAGGAAACTGTACATAGACCATGGTGATAGGCTAAGCAACACTGCCCTTACCCCAAAGATGTCCATGTTCTAATACCCAGAACTTGAGAATATGTTTCCTTACATGACAAAGGGGCATTGCCCACACAATTCCGTTAAAGATCTTGAAACAGAAAATTAACCTGCATTATCCCTTTGGGCTCAATGCAATCATAGGTTCTTACAAGGGAGAGGGAAAAGGGTCAGAGTCAGAGTGGGAGTTGGGACAACAGAAGCAGAAGTTGGAATTAGACTCTTTGAAGATAAAGCAAAGAGCCATGTGTCCAGGAATGTTGAAAGTCTTTAGGAGCTGGAGAAGCTGAGGTAATGAATTCTCCTCTAGAGTCTCCAGAGAAAAATGGAACCCCTACTGACATCTTGATTTCAGCACTGTAAAATGCATTTCAGATTTCCTCCAGAATTGTAAAATAATAAATTTGTATTGTTTAAAGACACTAAGTTTGTGGTAATTTTTAAAACAATATGAAACGAATACAACCATCATTCCCACCCTAACAATGAAAACAAAACAGATGAAAAGACAAAATTACAATTTTAAGACATATCAAAGAACTAAGGAATTAAATTTTAGATAAACTTCCTAAAAGAGATTTGCATGGCTGGGGGATTTTTATTGCTGGGGGAGCAGTGGTAGAAGGGGAAAATGATCTTCACAGATGGAAGTGAAGTGAAACCAGCTCAACTTGGAGCAAACTAAGAATGAGTTAGCACTCAGATTACAAGCTCAAGGAAACTGAGTCACAAAGCAGATTGCCACCCACCCACCAACTCTTTCCCACAAAGCCATAACTAAGCTCATGGGGACAATATATCCACAGCTGTGAGCAAGCAGAGACCTGAAAGAGAACATGGCTCCAGCACACAGAGTCTTAAGCAAGCACAAATCAAAGACTGAAGGCTGTATGGGGCGAGAAGGAGAGACTCTCCCTGAGTTACACAGGATATTCACTGGGCCTTTGTCTGATTTCAAGGCTGGGAGCAGAGCAGAACTGAGAGACAAGTGAAGCTAGTGGTGAACTGAATCTAACTAAATCTACCACAAAGTCTAGGTTCAGCTCAACTACAGATCAAATTTACTCAGCATCTGTCCAGCAGCCTGGTAGAGGAAGGGGAATGCTCGTTACAGGTAGTTTCTAATATTCTTGACATAATGTGATTACAATAGAATAAAAATTGTAAGACAAGTGAAAAAGTCGAAAAATGTGACAAACAGGAGAAAAGGTATTCAATAGAAACAGGCTGACAGATGACCCAGATATTGAATTTAGCCAGCAAGAACATTAAAATAGCTCTGGTAAATGTGTTGCAGAATCTAGTGAAATGATGTAGGAAAAGATTGAAAGTTTCAGAGGAAATATAAAACTACTAAAAAAGAGCCAATCAAAAGTTATAGATCAATGTAAGAAGTGTGAAATATATTCAATAGACATAACAGCGTATTGGACACAGCAAAATAAAAGATCAGTGAACTGGACAGGAGGACAGTAGAAATCATCAGACTGAAATAAAAAGGACAGAGAACCCAAGTCTTCCTGAATCATCTAAGGCCTCTATTATTGAAGTTACAGAAAGAGGATAAAGAAAGAGAATAGGGAAGAATAATTATTTTGAAGAGATAATGGCTGAGAATTTTCCAAAATTAATGAAACGTGTTTAACCACAGATCCAAAAATATTAGCAAATCTCAAATAAATAGAAAGAAAGTCACTCTGGAAATAACATGGCCAAACTGCTAGGAAGAAAAAAAAAAGTAAAGAGAGTATCTTAAGGACAGTCACACACAAGAAAAAAGACACATTACGTATAAGAGAAACTAACAGTACGACTGCTGGCTCACTTTTCACCAAAAAAAAAAAAAAAAAATTAAACAGGAGGTCAGAGAATGGAATAACATCTGTAAAGTGCTGAAAGCAAATACAGAATGCTATAGATAGCAAGTATGTCCCTCAGAGGTAGAAACAAAGATATTTCAGAAAAAGTGAGGAAAACATGTATCAATATAACTGATCTACAAGAAATGCTAATAGAAAAACTTTAGTATGAAAGAAAGAAATAAAAGATAGAAGCCCAGATCTACAAGGGAAAAATAAATATCACCAGACAGGGTATATGGGCAAACATGGAAGACCTTTTCAAATAAATGACACTTTATATATAATATATCTGGTGTACATATCATATGCATGTATACATATATAGTATATATATTTAATTATTTTGAAAAACACTGATAATTAAAAACAAAAATCATAACAAGAGGACCTGAATGGTGGTACCCACCTATCCAGCAACTTGGGAGGCTGAGGCAGGAGGATCACAAGTTCAAGACCGACTTCAGCAATTTCGGGAGACTCTGTCTCCAAATAAAAAAGAAAAAGGGCTGGGGATAGAACTGGAGACTATCATGCTAAGTGAAATAAGCCAATCCCAGAAAACCAAAGGCCAAATGTTCTCTCTGATATGCTGGTGCTAACTTGAAATAAGGAGTGGGGCAGATCCAGATTCACTGGATTAGACAAAGGGGAATGAAGAGAAGGGAGGGAGGACAGGAATCAGACATACCTTTCCTATGTTCATATATGAATACATGACCAGTGTAACTCCACATCATGTACAACCACAAGAATGGAGAGTTATACTCCAAGTATGTATGATATGTAAAAATACACTCTATTGTCATGTATAACTAAAAAGAACAAGTTTTTAAAGAGAAAAATAGATTAAAAGGAAAAAAGGGGGTGTAAGGATGTGGCTCAGTGATAGAGTGCCCCTAGTTTCAAAAATAAAAATAACAAGATGAGAAAATATAAAATATATGACAACAGCACAACAGACAATGAGCAAGGATAAAATACACTCATGCTAGTTTAACATCATTTACAAAGTATATTTGAAGGTAGACTGCTAAGTTAAAAATGAATATTGTACTCTAGAGTACAAACTAAAAAAAATAAAAATAGTCAAGGAAGGAAATAAAATGGGACTCTAAAAATATTTCACTAATTTAAAAGCAGACAGAAAAAAAGAAACTGGGAGATATGATACAAATAGAAAATAAATATCATGATGGTAGTACTAAATCCAATTATGTAGCTAATGATGTTAGCTACAAATGCACTTCATGAAAAATTAGAGAATTAAGACTTGATTAAAGATTAATACTCAACTCTATGTTGTCTTTACAATGTATACTATCATAATAAGGTGCAAATAAAAATGCAGATATAGGTTGAAAGAAAAGAGAAGAGAAAGCTGTTGTGACTAGTAGACAAAATAGATGTTGGTAAGAAGACATAAAGGCATTCTCAAATAATAAAATGGTCACTCATTAAAAAGTCATAAGAATTCTAAATAGATATGCACTTAATAATAAGGTTTCAAAATACATCATAGATCAATGGATAAAGAAAATGAGGTTTATCTATACAATGGAATACTATTTCACTATAAAAAAAGAAGGAAATTTTATCATTTGCAACAACATAGATAAACTCATCAAACATTATGGTAAATGAAATAAGCCAAGCACAAAAAGACAAATATCACATAATCTCATTTATATGTGGAATCTAAAAAAGTTGAACCAACAGAAGTAGAGAATAGACTAGTGGTGAAGGGTGGGATTGAAAAGAAATTGTTCAAAGGATAAAAATTTCATTTAGAGCTGGGAGGAATAATTCAGAGACCTATTGTACAACATGATGATTACAGTTAGGAGTAATGTACTGCATACTTTAGAATTCCTAAGAATAGATTTTAAGTGTTCTCACCACAAATAAATGACAAGTATATATCAGAACAGTCTGTGGGAGAAATTTATTGAATTGAATTCCTGATTAGAGAAGGAATATTTAAAATAAATGACCCCAGCTTTTATTTTAGAAGTTAGGAATAGCAGAACAAATTAATCTGAAAAAAAGGGGGAGGGAAGAAAGTAATAAAGATAATAGCAGAAATCAATGAAATAGAAAATTTAAAATATATAGAAACTAAACAACTTAAAGATTGGGGCTGGGGGCTGTAGCTCAGTGGTAGAGCACTTGACTAGCACGCACGTGTGAGGTGCTGGATTCAATCCTCAGCACCACATAAAAAATAAATAAATGAATAAAATAAAGTGATTATGTCCAACTGCAACTAAAAATATATTTGAAAAGATTAGTTCCTTGAAAAGAACAATCATTTTATATAATCTTAGCAAGACTGGCCAAGAAGAATAACTAAATCAAATTTAGCACTATAGAGCTCAGAAGTATTAAAAGGAAAATAGGGGGATATTTTAAGAAATTTTATGCCAATAAAGTGAACAAGATTGACAATATGGAAATTCCTTGAGAAATAAAAACTACCAAGCTGACAAAGAAAGAAACAGAAAAATAGCCCAGGGCTGGAATTGTGGCTCAGTGGTAGAGCACTTGGTTAGTATATGTGGGGCACTGGGTTCCATCCTTAGCAACACATATAAATAAATGTATAAAATAAAGGTCTATCAACATCTAAAAAACATTTTCTAAAACATAAAAATAAACAATGTCTAAGAAGAAAAATAATTTGAAGTAAAATTTATCTCCCTTCCCAGAAGAAAAAGAAAAATTGAGAGCCAGATAGCTTAAGTAGTGAATTCTATCAAATATTTTCACCAAATTTACAAAATCTACTTTAAAAAAACAGGAAGTGGAAATATTTTCCAATTAATTTTATGGGACAATAACCTTAATTACAAACATCACAAAGATAATACAAAAACAAAAAACCTAAGGGAGGATAAAATTATTCCTGAATATATAGAAAAATTATAAAAAATAAAATTCAGCAATATATAGAATGGATAACATACCACAAGCAATGCCATGCGTACCAGGTATGTAAACCTGGTTTAACAATCTAACATCAATGTACTTCATCATGATAAGAGAATAAAGGGGGAAATCATATAATAATAAGTGCAGAAAAACCATTTGATAAAATTCAGTGTTTCTTCATGATAAAATCTCCAGTAAACTTAAAAAGAAAAGAGAATTTTCTCAGATAAAAAATATCTGTTAAAAACTTACAATTAACATCGAAATCAATGGCCCAATATAGACCATTTCTCCTCTAAATCTTTTAAGTTATCTGTTTTGCACTTTCTATCTTAACACTGTGGTTTATAGAAGAAGGAAAAACAACAAAAGACAGAAATTGGAAAGATGCTAAATATAAAACTTCTTTTTCCCAAATGATTCGATTGTAAACATCAAAAACACCAAGAAATCCACAGTGGGGATAGGAATGGAGCAGATCTACCAGAACTAATAAATAAATTTAGCATACTTGTAAGATACAATGTTGAGATACATTGACTATAGAAACCAAAAAATGTGAATTGAAATCTTAAAATAAATTAAGGAAACACTATTTATAAAAGCATCAAAAAGTAAAAAACCAAGAAACAAATCTTCAAAGAAAATGTACTATAGCCTGTTTTGTAAAACACTTAGAGTTTTTTTGCTAAAAACTTAAAGACCTAAACAAATGGAGAGAGATGCCCTTTTCTTGATTGAAGGATTGTACATTATTAAATATTCATTCTTCCCCAAGTTGATCTACAGATCCCATGCATGTAACAATTAAAGTGCCAGCAATAATTCTAAAGAAATTAACTAAGTAATTCTAAAATGTATTAAGAAATACAAATGATAACCGCAAAATCTTGCAAATAAAAGTTGAAGAATTTTTACCTCTGAATTCAAGATATAGCCTAAAACTAAGTAATAAAGACAATTTGTTATTGGAATAAGTTTAGGTTAATAGGTCTACAAGTAAACAAATAAACTTTCCTCCGGAAGTCTTTTTAACAAAAGATGCTGGAAATTCTGACAACTCTCTGGATGGAGGGGGAAAAAAGGAAAGCAGTTGACCTATATTCTATACCACACTACCAATTACCCCAACACCAATTCAAATGGGTATATCCACTACACATTGATTTAAAAACAAACAAAAACAAACTGTAATAGCAGAAAGTTCAATAGAGTAGAGGGAAGGGAACAAGGTGGGAGAAATGGAGGGGAAAGGGAAATACTGGGGACTGAATTAGAACAAACTGTAGTCCTAAACAGAAAAGGTAAAGCTATAAACCTTCCAGGAGAATAACATAAGATAGGCAAAAATTTCTAAGACATTTTCCAGAAGGGTATCTTAAAGCACAGACCTTGGTTTTTACCCAAGAAGAATGAAAATATATGCCCACAGGGGGAAAAAATGTTTAGGGAGCCTATATTCACAGCAACCAAAAACTGGAAAATACCCAGATGTTCATCAATAGAACTGACAAACAAATAGAGTCATAGTTACACAACGCAACACTACTCAGCAATAAAAATGTTAGGAACTACTGATTCATGCAGCAGTATGTTGAGAAAAAGGAGTCATTTATATAAAATCCAAGAACAAATAAAATTTACCAGTGGTGAAAGAAATCGGAAAGTAGTTGCCTCTATATCCATTCATGAGTTGATAGGCACCTAAGAGGTTTCCATATCTCAGCTATTTGAGTAGTGCTGCAATAAGCGTGGGCATGCAGGTATCTCTTTGTTCAGCTGACTTCACTTCCTTTGGATCTGCATCCAGAAATGGAATAACTGGATCACATGGTGGATTTATCTTTAGTTTGTTCAGGAACCTCCATGCTGTTCTCCATAATGGCTGCACTAATTGACTAGAAAGAGGTAAAAAGGAGTATTCTAGGATGCCGGAAATATTCTGTATCTTATTTTGAGTAGTGGGTAAGTGGGATTATAAAATTTTCTAAACTCCTTTATTTCAGTACTTGAGATCTGTCCATTTGATATGTTACACATACTTTACCTGAGGCACTAAATAATTCTATAAAATAGTGATAATTGTCTTTCGCAAGCCTTTCTAAGAAATTTTAATTTTAACCCGAACATAATCAAACCTCTACATATTACCTCACTTATGGAAAAGAGGAGATAAAACCCCAAGATATTTGACATGACAGAAAAAGAATCAGCCAAATGCAAAATATGAAACATTCCCTATGTCTAGTGACCTTATTTCTTCCAAATAAATAGCATTTTTATTTTTTAAAAGGCAAGGGTTCTATTATAGATTGAGACAGGCTTAAGAGGCATATCAACCAATTAATTTGGGCCTTGTTTTGATCTCTTTTTTTGAACACAAAAGATGTTTTCAAAATTACTGAAGAAATTTGAGCATAAACTAGGTATTTGACAAAAATAAGGTTATTAATTTTATTAGATGTGAAGTGATAATATGACTATGTTTAAAATATATATCTCATCTGGTAGCAACAAATAGTTAAGAGTTTCAATGAAATAACATAATCATGTAACATTTCCTTTAAAGAATTCTGGCAAAAACAAAAAAGTAGGAGAAGGAGATAAAGAAAACAGGGCTGATAAAATTTGAAAACTATTGAAGATTCATGGTAGGAACATATGGATTCATTTAATCATATTATTTTATAGTATGTCAGAAATGTACAATAATAAGAAATTTTAATGAATTATTGTATATGAAAAGCTGATCTCTCCTGTCTCCACTGAAAGATATTGAAGGGTATTATTCAAGCACTTGTTTTCATTAGCTTCCAAATTATGCATGTCATTTATTGCTTTAAAATTTTTATGTTGCATTGATCTTTTTAAGATCATTAAATAAAAAGCTAATTAAGGCAAATATAACAAAAGCAATATCTCTTATTCCTGCATATAGCACATAATTAAATGAATCATATATACATATGCACACCTATGAATATTACACATGTATTTAAATGCACATGCATTTAAATTTGTGTATATGTGTGTACATATATTCATAATCACCCTTATCTTCCATCCAAACCAAAATAATAAACCCAATCTCTATAAGTCTTATAAAGTGGACCTTTTGTTCCAAAAATTCTTTTGACATTTCAAATATATAAAGTGAATAAAATTGATTTTTGCTAACACCAACTTCTGAACTCTGCTGTGCATTTTTAAGTTATTATTGAACATATAGAGAGCTAAAAGTGGAGGTAGAACAGTCTTTTCCCATTACAATGGCAATCTACTCTTGACACATTGATAATATCTTAAACTATTATTCACCAAGGTAAAGACTCCCACTCTCTTCAGATCTTTTATTAATACTTGAAAGGACCTCTCTTCCAAGTCTTTTTTTTTTTTTTTGCTGTTCTATAACTTCCTGAATGCTTTCCATATTAAAATATTCAATGGCTAACAGTTTCTTTAACAAAGTTCATCACACACTGATTATATGCTACCATTTTAAGGAAAATTAATTATAGGTACATCGATTTCTCAAATATGAATTTACTTGAGGAACAAAAAATTAATAACCAGTAGTAGCCCCCAATATTTGGGCATAAATCTCAGGATCAATTTTTGAACTGATTTTGAGCTATGATCGATTAGGATCCCAAAAAGTACAACATAAATGCCAAATTAAAATTATCTTGGTATAATCATGACAGTAGGCCTAGTACTACTTCTGCTTCTACTGAACTGTATAATCTCCAACAAATCATTTCTCCTCTGGACTTCAATTCTGTCAGGGTAGAGCTACAAGACTCAGATAAAATGGCTATGAACCTACTCAGGAAGAGTCACCTTACTTGAGGCCTGACGTGTGGTTTGCTGGTGCACACCTCCCTCTGTCTCTCCCCATCTCTCTTCAATTTAAACTCCATCCACTCCACAAAATCACCTCTGATCCCCCAATCTCCACCCACCCACATCCTTTCTCTTCATTCCCAGCGTATTCAATCTTTACCACTTTTAGGATACCTATTACCTTAGGTCTATATTTCTGCCTTTAGGGAGATTATGAGTCATTGTGCAAAAGTCCCTATGCTTAAGAGCCAGAAAACCTAGTTTCTTCATTCTAGACCAAGGACCCAAAGTCTCTATACCTATTTTCTGGCCAATCATAACAGAGCACTGTTATCCTACCCTGCAGCATTATTCTGAGGATTAACTAAGGTTCCATGTGATCTTAATGAGATGACTAGCACATAGTAGGATCTCATTAAATGTTAGCATTTTATATAATTTTACTTTCGCACGTCTTTGTTTCTCACACTCCTGTGTGAATTCCTCAAGGAAAAGCAGTGTGCCATATTTATTCTTTGTGTAAACTAAGTTCTTAAAAATAGAATAGGATGAGAGGAAGAAAAGAAGAAAGAAGTACATTGTAAGTGGGCAGGAAACATTTAGGAGTATTTCAAATAAAAGTTGTTCACTCAACACAGACATCAGGCAAAGATACTATATGGGGTTCGATGATTACATTCCTCCCACACAGGGAATCCCACTCTGTACGAGATTCCAGAAGGACAAGTATTTTAGACATAACTTAGATACATATATTGTGTTTATTAGGATGGATAGGAGTAGCTTCTCTTACTTGAGGACATTTCATTCATCACAGAAGATCTGACAAATAATTTGGTATTGAACAGAACAAAATTCCAACTCAGACTATGTTTCGTTCTTCACCAATGGTACAACCATTGTAGCAGGACTTTCTGGGCACCAAGAAGTAGAGATTGAACCTAAATGGCAGGGCAAGCAGGAAAGCAAACCTGCAGAAAGATTTGAAGGAAACAACAGGCCAGAGGTCTGGATGATACCAAAGGATAAGAAGCTTAAGTCTATTGAATGGCAAGAAAATACTCCGTGTTTCAATTCTCCCCCAAACTGGTAACTAATTCTGCATTCACAACAGTTTGCCTGGCTGGCCAACAGCAGTTATGCCTGCAAGTAAGACATGAAAATAGAATAAATGCTGTTCCAACGGAAAAAAGAAAAACACTAACAGACCTACAAACTGCAGTATTGAGTCATTTCCCAAGTGCTCTGAGCTACAGAATTACCTGAAGTGGAAAAGGCTACAATCTCAAATGTGTAAAAGTAGATAAAGCTGGAAGTCTCTCTGCCCAGTTGGATTCCATAATCCAAGTCTAGTTTACATCCAGGAACACAGTAATTATTACCACATAGTGTAAGTATAGGAAAAGATACAGAGTGATAAAGAGTGATACATAAATTTAATTTAAAAAGGGGGAAACAGAAAACACACTAATAGTCCTATCAAAGTAATCTGAATTGCCACACTGTGGTTCTCATAGTTGGCAGTTCACATTTTTATGATGTGATTACAAAACAAAACTTTTTTATTCCAACTACTCATGTAAATATCTAATTTTCATACTTCCCTAGAAGAAATAATTTTCCCCTATTCATCATTATTTAAAGGTCCTTTCTCAATGTGTCTAAAACATTGTATCCTGACCTTATTCAATGTCTTGGAAGTTTCAACTTCTGATGTAAATCTTCATAGATGAATTCCAGAACAGAAACTCAACTGCCATTGATCCAAGCTGATGGTTATCACTGTCTATCTATACTCAATTTGTGCATACTGTACTGATTCTAGAACAAAAGTATAAGTATAGCAACAGAAAACAGATTAAAATGTTGTGTTCCCCAGGGAGATTCTCCAGCGAGATCTGGAGAGTCAGCCCCACCCCAATCCCAAATCCCCTCCCTATAGCCCACCCCAATCCCTTCCCTGGCCCTATAAAAGTTGGCAACAAAAGAACTAAGGCAGGATTTCCCAGCACACCGCTTTTAGGTGTGTGTGGGGGGGTCCTCGCTGGCCAGATAAAATAAAGACTTCTTTTTTTACTTTACTTCTTTTGGCTTGGATGATTTTATTTTTTTTGGGTACAACGTAAGGAAATAAACTTGTATTATAAACTACGGCAAATGCAGGTAGCCTGGAATTTCTGAGACATGTACAATATAATTGAATTCCTTTTAGCAAATTAACTGCTACTCAATTTGTATACCTTTGTAAAACTTTTTCTACAATAAATTTATAATTCAGAAAAAATTATCTGAGGAAGAGTTCCCACTTCTTTTTTTATTTAGAAAAATCCCACTACCACTCCAAAGATGTATCAGAGTGAATTTCATCTTTATGTGTATCTATAAAGCACTAATTTTAAAAAACAATAAATAAGTAGAAGGAAGGCCAGTAGAGAAAGGGGAACAGGGGGCGGGAGGAGGAAAGAGAAAGGGGAAGTACTAGAGATGTAAGTGGAGAAATCACATGCTTGAAGGATTATGTCAAAAGGAACCCAAATATTATGTATAAGTATAATGCACTCATAAAAACATAAAAAAAAAAAAACCAACAACCCCCCCCCCCAAAAAAAAAAAACAAAACCAACTTTCAGCTTAAAGCTGTGGTTCCAGAAACTCAGGTTCAGGAGACGGCAGTTCCCTGAGATACAATCCGGCTCAGCAGGGCCTGGGATGATTAAGGCATCGTATACTGCAACCACGGTTTTCTCTTTCCTCCGCTGCGCTCAATTCTGACTGGACCAGGCTGGGTCAGTCTTCTAGGTTGGTCCTACACGCTTCCGGGCTTCAGCGCCTCGAGGCTTCCGGGCTTCCGTAGAACGCTCTCCAATGAAAAAGCGCTGGGAGCTGCGTGGGCTCTCTGACTTCTCAGTCCAGGTTTCTCTGGAAATGTTTCCCTAAGGAACTCACGAAGTTTCAACCCCTCATCAGCCTTCCCTGCAGGGCACCAGGGGTAAATCAAGAAAGCCTTTCAGCTGCGGGAAATCCTCCTGAATGGCTTTCTCCTCTCATTTTGTGTCACATCCTGGAACTCCAGAAGAAGTCCTCCAATCCTCTCATCTTTTCAGTCACGTTCTCTGCGTTTCAGGTCTGTCACCTAAATCCTTACCTCGTCTTTTAGTTTTGTTTTGTTTTCCCTCCTAGTCTATCTTTTCTACTTTTCAACGAATCTTTGGCCTTTGATGTTCCATTTTATAATAATCATATTTTTTGACTTGTCTTTGAGGATTCCAATGATTTTTTTTTTCTTTTTCCTTTTTTAATGTTCTCACTCAGCCTGGCTCTGCTTCCCCTAGGTTGCATTTCTTAGTTCATTTATTTGTGTCTCCAGCTTTTACATTGAGTGTCCTTCCTCACAAGTCCATGAGCCTCAATTTCCCGACTCACATTTGAGAGTAGAGCTCTATAAATTGATTTGAAGCTCTGAGCTTAAGAACTGGGCTTGTAAAAGCAAAACAGTGGGTTGTTTTATATATTTTATGTATGTTTTTATATATTGTTTCATATATATTTATACATATGTTCATATATATTCGTATATATATGAATGCATATATATTTCAGTATATTCAGTACTTTCCTCCTAGGCTGTTGGGAGTCCCAAGAAATAATTCAACACACTCCTGACCAGAAAGTACAAGTGTGGCTGCAAAGGTTCTGGAAACCATGTGGAAATCAAGAGTTAGTTGTGGAGGTATCTTAGGAGGAAATATTCACTTACGGTTTTTCAGTAAGCGCCTCCAAGACTCAGCATGAACCTGACTTCTATACTACCTTGTTTCTATCCCTAGCCTCACCTCCAGTTTTAGAGAGAGATATGGTTAAAAATTATTGAGCCTTATGAAGATGTGAACCAGGTTATTTGTTCGTTTTCCTGACTACTGGCTTAAGGTCAGCTTTCTAAGATCCACTAGTACAACTGCCCTCCAAGCTCCAGACTGTTGCTCTTGGCCCTGAAAGTTCTTTGGTCTTGTGAGCTTAAACCTGCATATATCAATGGAGCATTTCTGCTCCCAGAAGTATATTGGAAATTTGTAGCACTGAGGCGTTTTTTTGTTGTTGTTGCTGTGGTTTATTTGGTTGGTTGGTTTTGGTGATCATAATGATGAGGAGATAACTTCACTATTTCAAGAAACATTGGATCATATTACAGTCCAGTCCCAAACTAAGAATCATGGCATCAGATACATTTCTGAGAAATATATTCAGTGAACTCTTCAGAGATACCTTTGAAGAAAAAAAAAGTTTTACATTTGTAAAGGGAATTTTGTTTTCTTCTTTCATTTGGCTCTGATCACAAAGAAAATTTTTCTTTTTCCAGTATTTGTTTATCTACTAAAAAATGCAAATTGGTTATGTTGATTTTATTAACAGTACTTTGAAAAATTAAGCAAGCTGAGTTTGCAGAAGTGCTAGCTGTTGTTTTTGTTGCATTTCACATTTTTTAATTGGGTCCTCCAGGAGAATGCATAATTAAGCCTTGGGTCTAATTTATGATAAATACAATTAATGCAAATATTTTAAAATAATTAATGACAGCCTCAAAAAGAGCAAGATTAATTAAATCTACAAAACAGTTAAACAAACTTCAATTTATTGTCTCATTTTTCTTGACCAACCCAAAAGTATAAGTCTTTCCTCACTCTCAAGAACAACAAATGGAGGAGAATCAGGAAAAGCCACTTTCTTCAATTTTTTTTTCTTTTTTGGTTACTGGAAATTGAACCCAGGAGCACTTTACCACTGAGCTACATTCCTAGCCCTTTTTAAATTTTGTTTTTTTTGTTTTTTGGATTTTTTTTTAAGGGCTTTGCTAAGTTGCTGAGACTGCCTTAAACTTATGGTCCTCCTGCCTCAGTTTCCTGAGTCATTGGGATTACAGGCATGTGCCACCATTCCTGCTTTAAAAAAATATTGAAATAAAAATACTATGAGAGTTCAGTGGTTATTCCTTGAAGGGATCTGATGTACTCTTAGAAGAATAATTCCCTGAATATGTCTTCCTCACAAATTTTAAAGCCAGAAAATGGAGAAATGAGTATTGTGATTGCCTCAGTGATGCAGCCACATGTTCATAGCTGCTCAATTCACAATAGCTAGTTTGTGGAATCAACCTAGATGCCCTTCAGTAGATGAATGGATAAAGAAACTGTGGTATATATACACAATGGAATATTACTCAGCCATAAAGAAGAATAAAATTATGGTATTTGTAGGTAAATGGATGATGTTGGAAACTCTTATGCTAAGTGAGATCAGCCAATCCCAAAAATCCAAAAGCCGAATGGTCTCTCTGATATATGAATGATGATGCATAATGTGGGGGGGAAAGATGGCAAGAATGGAGGAAAGATAGCTAGCATAGAGGGAAGGGAGGAGTGGGGGTGGGTGGGGGGTAAAATCAATAACAGAGTGTGTGACAGATATCATTGCCCTGTGTACATGCATGAAAGCACAGATGGTGTGACTCTACTTTGTGTACAACCCTTGAAACAATAGCTGTACTCCATTTGTGTTCAATGAATCAATAAGTAAATAAAAAAAAAGAATTCTCTTTCAATATGTAGAAATTAATATTTTTCTAACATATATTTAAGTTAATGCACATCTTATTTCACTTATAATTTGTATTGTGTTGCATTATTCTAAGTGATTCACTTTTAGAAAATGATTAAAATAATGTCACATTAGTACTTAATCTTCAAAATTTTGCATAGGAATCAGAAACACTGTCAAAACTAATTAATCCATTATTTTCCTGTAACGATGAGGTAAACGTACATTTATCATATTAAACTAAAAGTCTGCCAGAAAATCTCATTAAATAATGCATATAATATCTTGTGGGTCTATTATAGTTATCAAAAATAATAATAATACCTCATATATATATACATAATACCTATATGTAATAACTATATGTATTATATATGTATATATTGCATATATACATATGTATATATATATATCATAAAAATTGCTAATAGCCAAGTATGGTGGTACACATCTGTAATTTACATATCTTGGGAGGCTGAAGCAGGAGGATTACAGGTTTGAGGTCAGCCTCAGCAATTTCAAGAGGCCCTAGGCAATTTAGTGAGACACTAGGTCAAAATAAACAGAATAAAAATAAAAAGGGCTAGGAAGGTAATTCAGTGCTAAAACACCCTTAGGGTATAATCCGCAGTAGCAAGGGAAAAAGAAGAAGAAATTGCTAATATTTTAGAGAAATTTATTTTTCACTAAAGAGTTAACATAATGGCATATATACTGTAGCTACCTCCTGGGAGTAAATTGTTGATTACCATCATTTCATGTCTCCAGGAATTTGCATAGGATCTACCTCTTTGAAGTCACTGGTAAGTGTCTTTATTTGTTTTCTAGATTAATTTATTGTATATATAAATAACATTGCTACTTCATTCCTAATTACACAATTCATGTTATGTTTTGAATCAAGATTTCTATGCTCAGACTGTGGGCAAAAAAATAATGCACCCAAAAGTCAATCATTTCTGTGCCTCTAAGTTACTATCCTGGTAATTTCTACCACAGCTGGTGGAATTGAGGCCAGTAAAAGTGTCCCAATTCCCACCACTCCAAATCACCCATACAATGTTGTAAAATGTCACAGACTGTCCCAAAATAGAGCATCAAAGCAGCATAGGGAGTAGGGCCAAGGAGCTATGCACATCAAATACTTTCTCTCTAAAGAAAAAGAAAAATATGTCTAGTATGACCCAAGCACAGAAATATATTATTAAATCTTTAAAGACATATCTATCTATGAGTGTGTATTAAAAATGCAAGTTTTGCCAGACATGATGGTATATGCCTGTAATCCCCGTAACTTGGGAGGCTGAGGAGGAAGATCACAAGTTTTAGGCCAGCCTCAACAATTTATACCCTGTCTTAAAAATTAAAAGGGGAGGTAGGGGTATAGCTCACTGATAGAAGCTTCTGGGTTCAATCACCAGTTTTGGGGGAAAAAAAATTCAAGTTTTGAAAGAACATCTCTCCCAACCTAGCAGTTATAAAAAGTTATATAAACCACCCAATATTCATTACAAAGCAAGTGAGTAGTCTGAAATGTAAGGAAAGACAACTTCAAGATGACAGAAAGTTTTCACTGGCGCAGTCGTATCAGACCATGTGAGAAAGAGATGCTGAGCAATTTATAATAAATAAATTATATTTATTTATAGAAATAAATATAATTTCAACTAATTTTTTTTTAATTTCTAAGGAAGGGCTCAGTATGATCTAACATGGGAGTATGAAATCCCTGAGAGCTGTCAACTTGGGAGTCCACAACAACTGGCAGGCTTTTTCCACTGATATCCTCTGGACACTAAGGAGAAAAGAGTGTGTTCAAGGCAGTACACCAGAGAAATCCTCTCTCAGTAGTATGTACCTGGGAAAGGAAGCAACCACTGCAATGGAAGAGTTCAAAAGATATACCATGCCTTTCTGTAGAATAAAACTCTAAGCCAATGGGCAAAGGATTCCTAGAACACAGGTGAATGCCCACTGGTTTGAGACAAAGGGTGAAAGGAAAAGATCCAGTCCCCTGGGGAAGGGATATAAACCCAACCTAAGCTCACACTTAGTGCTTAGGGAGGGACAGGATACACTTTCCCACACAAAACTCACCAAAGTAGAATTCACCTGTCACATGGAGGAGAAACAGGATCCCTGAGAAAGCCCAACATTGAGACCCAAGGACAGATGGCATTCCCAAAACCAAGGCTAATCTAGGCTATAGAATCACTCCTGTCCCACCTCTCCTCTAGGAAGGACTGAATAACCAGCAGCAGCAGTCTTCTGCTGCATGAGAGCCAGGAGCATGGAGACAAAACCACCTCTTAAGCACAGGGGAAGAAAGAAAGAAGGCAGAAGTTGGAGTAGGAGAATTATAAAAACCCTCTGGCAAACCAACCTAGAGCATAATCATAGGAAATGCTGGAGGAATCTGCAACTGGCTGTACACAGAAGGTAATTATAGCAACAACAACAGAAAAATACAAACACAGCTCAAATCCTGTTTGTTGATGCAAATGACAACGTTAATGGCCTAGCAGAAGAAGCTTGCCCATTCTAGACATAAATACTATTTATCTCTGTCTCTGCTATTCTACTTATAATATCAGCATTCAAAAATAATTCTCCTATTAAGAGACTAAGCAATCATAGAATCAAACTTAAACCAGCTGTTGAAACTACCAGATAGGAAATTAAAAACAAATATTCTTACTATTTCAATGGCTCTAGTTTAGAGAGTGAACAAAAGTATTAAGAGATGGGATATTTCAGTTCATGGATGGAAAATTATAATAGAAATACTAGAAATTTAAAAAACATTGTAACACAAAGAAGAATGTCTTTGATGTGCTCATAATGAGACTAAACTAAGGAGAAAATTAATAATTCTGAAGACAGGACAGTAGCAATTTCTTAAACCAAAACATAAAAACAAAAAAGAGTGAAATCAAAACAAAAGAATGTCCAAGAGCTAACAAATAGTCTAAAATTTGTGTAATCATAATCCCATAGGATAAGAAAAAGGAAATGGGCAGAAGATATATTTTACCCACAATGACCAGGAATTTTCTAAAAATTATAAAATACATTTGACAAAAATTCAAGCAACTCAGAAAATACCAAGGAAAATGATAATGATAAAAAAATTTAAATGTTAAATCATCACCATATTCAGACTGGTGAGAATGAAAGATAAAATCTTAAAGGTAATCCAAGGGGGAAAAAGACATTATATAGAGAGTTATAAAAATAAGATTGCTTTTTATGGTTATCCTTTATTAACACATCTTGATTATACATATTAATGAAATTCACTGTGATACTTCCATGCACACCCACCATGTGCATTGCTTGTATCCATCCACCCTTGCCCTCCCCTCCACACTCCAGCACCTTTCCCAGTCTCTAATAATTAATCACCATTCTACTCTCACATTGACTTTTGTTTTCCTTTTTCTTTTTTCCTTTTATTTTTTCACTATTGAGAGAAAACCTGCTATACTTGTGTTTCTATATCTGGCTAATTTTGCTTAACATGAAGCCCTCCTGTTCCATCCATTTTGCTGCCAACAATAGGATCAAATTCTTTTTTATAATTGAATAATATTCTATGTATGTATACCATATTTTCTGTATCCATTCACCTGTTGGTAAGCACCTATGCTGATTCCATACCTTAACCATTGTAAATAGAGCTGCAGTAAACATCCCAAAGTAAGTATCTCTTTTGGAAACTGACTTCATAAACCCAGGAGTGGGAGAGCTGGATCAGACAATAGTTCCATTTTCATTTTTTTAAATAATGGTTACACTAATTTACATTCCCACCTTCTCTGCACATTCTCACTAGCATTTTGTATTTTTTGTTTCTCTGATCATAGCCATTCTGAGGTGAGATAGTATCTCATTTTGATTTGCATTTTCATGATCACTAATGACATTGAGCAACTTTTTCATATATTTATCAGCCATTTGTATTTTTCTTCTCAGAAGTGTCTGTTCAGATCATTTGCCCACCTGTTATTTGAATTAATTGCTTTTTCATGTTAAGTTTTTTGAGTTCTTAATTTGTTCTGGATATTAACCCTCAGCCAGATAAATTGTTGTCAAATATTTTCTCCCATTATGTAGATTATCTATTCACTCTGTTAATTGTTTCTTTTTATGTGCAGAATATTTTTAATTTGATGTAATTCTACTTGTCAATATTTGGTATGTTTCCTGTTATGTTATCATTGTTATAATTTTCTCTCTCTCTCTCTCTCTCTCTCTTTCTCTCGATAGGTAGATAGATAGATAGATAGATAGATAGATAGATAGATAGATAGATGGATAGATGTAATGGGGATTGAACCCAGGGGTGCTTTATCACTGAACTACATCCCCAGCCCTTTTTACTTGTCATCCCCCTTCCTCAGCCTCCTACATCACTGGGATTACAGGTCTGCACCCTAACATCACCCACCTTAAATGTCCTAATGCTGTTTTGTAATCAAGTTCACTTTTGTTGTGTGTGTGGTACTGGAGATTGAACCCAGGGCTTCACACACGCTGGAAAAGCACTCTGCCATTGAACTACATCCCCAACCCTGCATCAATATTGCCAAGTGATTCTCCCATATAGTCCTCTAGTAATTTCAGAGTTTCAGGTCTTACAAGTCTGTGATTCTTTTAGAATCTATTTTTGTACATGGTAAGAGAAGTCAAGGTTCAGTCTTCTACATTCAGTTTTTCCAGTACCATTTATTGAAAAGGCCATCTTTTCTCCAATGTATATTTCGCACCTTTAGTCAAAAATCAGTTGGTTGTAGGTATATAGGTTTACTTCTGAGTTCTCTACTGTTTCATTGGTCTGTGCATGAGTTTTTAATGCCAATCCATGCTGTTTTGGTTCTTACGGCCTTGTAGTATCTCTTTAAATCAAATATTGTGATGCTTCAACTTTATTCTTTTTGTTCAAGATTGCTTTGGTTGTTTGGGGGAATCTGTGCTTGCATATGAATTTTAGGATTTTTCTTCTAGATCTGGGAAGTCTATGGGGATTTCATAGAATCTGTGTATCACTTTGGACAGCAAGAATATTTTAACAATATAATTCTTCCAGTCCGTGAATATGGGAAACCTTTTTACCTTTTGGTGTCTTCTTTTACTTCTTTCATCAGTGTTTTGTAATTTTTATTGTAGATTTTTCACATCCTTAGTTGACACCTAAGGTTTTTTTTCTTCTTGTGGCTAATGTGAGTGAGATTCATTTCATGATTTCTTTCTCAGTAAAATCATTATTGGTGTAGAGAAAAGTTACTTGTTTTGTGTTGATTTTGTATCCTGATGATGAATTCATGAATCAGTTCTAATACTTTCATGGACTCTTGGGGGTTTTCTATATATAGAAGTATTATCTACAAACAGGAATAATTTGACTTCTTTCTTTCCTACGTATATCCCTTTTATTTCTTTTTCTTGCTTAAGTGCCCTGGCTCAGATATCTAAACTATAGGAATTAAGAGTGGTAGGAGTGAATATCCTTGTCTTGTTCTTGCTCTTGGAAGAAATGCCTTCAGTTTTTTCACATTCAGTACAATATTGACTATGGGCTTCCCATATATAGCCTTCATTATGTTGAGTTATCCTTCTACACCTAATTTGTTCAGAGGTTTTTATTGTTAAGGGATGTTGAATTTTATCAATTGCTTTTGCCTTTTGCCATATCTATTGAGATGATCATGTGATTTTTATCCTTCATTTTGTTTATGTGATGTAGTATATTTATTGATTTGCATATGTTGACTCATCCTTGTATCCCTTCTACAATGATACCAACTTGATCATGGTGAATTATTTTTAATGTGTTATGGAATTCAATTTGCTAACATTTTGGTGAGGATTTTTGCATCTGTGATCATCAGAGATATTGGTCTTTAGCTTTCTTTTGTGTTGTGACCTTGGCAGATTTTGTAACAAGATAATGCTAGCCTCAGAGAATGAGTTTGGTAGGGTTCCTTCCCTTTTAATTCTATGGACTGCTCTGAGAAAAATTGGTGTTAGTTTTTAAGTTTTTTGGTAAAATTCAGCAGTGAAACCAACCAATCCTGGGCTTTCTTGGGAAATTTTATTACTGATTCAATCTCATTACTTATTAGTAATTCAGATTTTTTTTATCCTCTTGGTTCAATTTTGACAGGTCGCATGTATCCAGAAATTAGTCCATTTCTTCTAGATTTTCCAATTTGTTAGCATATAGTTTTTCTAAGTAATCCCTAATAATGCTTTTTATACCTATGATATCAGTTGTAATGTTTCCTTTTTTAACTGTAATTTTATTTATTGGGTCTTTTGCCATTGTTGTTAGACTAGTTAAAGGTTTGTCAATTGATCTTTTCAAAGAACAAGCTCTTTGTTTCATTGATACTTGATATTTTTAAAATTCTATTTCATTTATTATCTGCTTTAAATCTATCACGCTCCTCTCTCTCTCTCTCTCTCTCTCTCTTTCTCTTTCCCCTTCTCTCTTTGTTTCTTAGACACTCAAAGTACTGTTTTGTTGCATCCCACATATGTATGTATGTATGTATGTATGTATGTATGTATTGGTATCAGGATTTAAACCCAGAGCCACACCCTCAGTTTTTTTAATTCTTTATTTTGAAACAAGGTCTTGCTGAGTCACTTAGGGCCTCGCTAAGTTGTTGAGGCTGGCCTCAAACTTGGAATCCTCAACCTCTGAAGCCACTGGGATTACAGGCATGAGCCACCAAGCCCAGTACTTCTCACAGATTTTAGTATGCTATTTAAATTTTCATTTGATTTAAGAAATTTTTAAATTTTCCTACAGACTTCTTCAATAACCAAGTATTGAATCAAAAGTATATTGTTCAACCTCCATGGTTATATAATTTAAAATTTTCTCTTGTTCTTGACCTTTAATTTCATTCTATTGTGATCAGAAAATATACAGAATATGATTTCAGTTGTTTTGATTTATTAAGTCTTGTTTTGTGGCCTAATATGTGGTCTTTTCTAGACAAAGTTCTATGTACTGATGAAAGGAAGGTGTATTCTGCAGCTATTCAATGGGATGTTTTATAAACGTCTGTTAAATCCATTTGATTTGTAGTATAGTTTAACTCTGATGTTTATTTGTTAATTTTTTTGTCTGTATGATCTGCCCCTGGTAAGAGTATGGTACTGAAATCTTCCACTCTTATTGTTTGAAACCTCTCTCTCCCTTAAGATATAATAGTACAATCTTTACACCAAGAATACAGATAACCCAATCAATAAATGGGCCATGGAAATGAACAGACACTTTGCAGAAGAAGATCCACAAGCAATCAACAGATATATGAAAAAATGTTCAACATTCCTAGTAATAAGAGAAGTGGAAATCAAAACCACCTTAAGATTTCATCTCACCCCAATTAGAATGTCTTTTATCAAGAATACAGGCAACAACAGGTGCTGACAAGGATGTGGGGAAAAGGGTACACTCATACATTGCTGGTGGGATTGCAAGTTAGTGCAGCCACTCTGGAAAGCAGTGTGGAGATTCCTTTGAAAACTTGGAATGGATCCACCATTTGATCCAGCTATCCCACTGCTCAGCCTATACCCAAAGGACTTCAAATCAGCATACTACAGTGATGCAGCCACATCAATGTTCATAGCTGCTCAATTCACAATAGCTTGATTGTGGAACCAACCTAGATGCCCTTCAATTGATGAATGAATAAAGAAACTGTGGTATATATACACAGTGGAATATTAGTCATAAAGAAGAATAAAATTATGGCATTTGCAGGTAAATGGATGATGTTGGAGACTCATGCTAAGTGAGATTAGCCAATCCCAAAAATCCAAAGGCCGAATGATCTCTCTGATAAGTGGATGATGATGCATAATGCGGAGTGGAAGGGAGGCAAGAATGGAGGAAGGATGGATTGCATAGCAGGAAGGGAGGGGTGGGGACAAGGTGGGGGGCTAAGGATAATAACAGAATGAGACAGACATCATTGCCCTGTGTACATGTATGATTGCATGGATGGTGTGACTCTACTTGTGTACAACCAGAGAAATAACATCTGTACTCCATTTGTGTACAATGAATCAAAATAAATAAAGATATAGTAGTATCCATTTTACAAAATTGTGCGTACCAACATTAGTTGCATATAAATTTATAATCATATCTTCTTGATGCATTGATCCTTTCATCATTATATAATGGCCTTCTTTGTCTCTTCTTATACTTTTTTGTCTTACAGTCTATTTTGTCAGGATCTATAGCTACTCCTGTTCACTTTAGAATTCAATTTGCTTGGAATATCATTTAGCATCCCTTCACTTTCAATCTGTTTGTGTCTTTACTGGTCAAATAAGTTTCTCATAGGTAGCATATTGTTAACTTTATTTTACCCATACAGCCAGTCTGTCTTTTCATTGGAGAATTTAGACTATTTACATTTGGATTTATTAATTGAAATGTAGGGACTCATGCCTGTCATTTTATTAATTTTTTCTAGCTGTTTTAAATTTTTTTTTCATTTCTTCCTCTCTTATTCATCTCTGTGGTCTGATAGTTTATTGTATTGATAAAATTTTGGTTTTTATCTTGGAAAATCATTATTTCTTATTCACTTCTGAAGAGAGTTCCTGGGTGCTATAATATTGATTGGCAATTATTATTTTCTTTCAGAACTTGAAACATATCAGTTCATTCCTCCTGGCCTATAGGGTTTCTGCTAAAAAAATCTTCTGTTAATCTAATGAGGTTGGTCTTAAATGTGACTTGGCTGTTTTCTCCTGAAGATTTTAAAATTTGTTCTTTGTCCTATTCTTCAGAGAGTTTGGTTATAATATGTAGTTGTGAAGATCTCTTCTGGGCATTTCTGTTTGAGATTCTATAAACCTCCTGACGTGGATGTGTATGATTTTTTCCAATACAGGGAGATTTTCCATTATTATGTCTTTGAATAGTTTTTCTATACCTTCAGCCTTTATTTCCTCACTTTTTCATATGCCAATAATGCAGATATTTGGTCATTTAGTGGTGTCCCAAAGATCTTGAATGATCTCTTCATTCTTTTCTTTCTTTCTATCTGAATGTGGTATTTTGAAAGACTTATCTTCAAGAATCTATATTCTTTCTCATACTTGATCTAATCTATTGTTGAGGCTTTCAGCTGAATTTTTTATTTGACTTATTGAGCTCTTTATTTCCAATATTTCTGTTTGGTTCATTTCTGAAATCTCTATTGCTGTGTCACATTTTTTGGTTATATCCTCCATTGTCTTCCTGACTTCACGTAACTGTTTATCTGCATTCTCTTGCATCTCATTGAGCTTTTTTAAAGGGGATCATTCTTTTGAATTCTTTATCAGGCATTTCATTCATTTCAATTTATTTGGAATCTGTTACTACGAAGCTATGATCTTTTAGAGGTGTCATAATACCTTGTTTTTTCATCTTTTTTGTTTTCCTCTGTTGAGATTTGTGCACCTAGTGGACCTGATATTTTTACCACTCCATGAGGTGTCCTTCTTAATAAATGGCTTTATCCTAAAGATGTGTCTTATAGTATTAGTTTATTATGCATTACTGATTTTATTTTCATCTGGGCACTGTAGTATAATCTCCCTGTAGCTTCTTTGGCTTCCATTAGTGAGTTTTTGTACAGTGTGTACCATAACAGAATAAGATCAATTTCATCTCTGCAGACCATGCAAAACTGGGGACACTGGTAATTCAGGCAGGTATAGTATAGGCAGAAGAATATGTGGCATGTACATTGTGTGTTGATGCCTATAATGGGACTTGTGGCCCAATCATGTGATGGGAGTTTTCCCAGGTTCATTTGAAGTTGGTTCTCTTACTCATAAGGGTCTCCAGTACTAGCTGCACCAGTAGCAGTGACAGGCCTGAAGCACTTGTCCTCCAGTGAGACAGTGTTGCAGGGCAAGGTGCCTCACAGGATGTGGTAGGGACAGGAATCAGCACCACCTCTGTAATGTTCACACCCAGTTTCATCAGTAGTGCGTTAGCAGACAAGGTTTGGGGTAACTGATGGTGAGACCCACGTAAGTATGGTAGCAGCAATAGTTGTTGTATTCTTTTCTGCTACCACTCTGGGCATCCCTGACAGGGAGAGAGACCTCAGATTCCTCCCAGTTATGTGCACACAGGGCTGGGGGTGCGGTCATGACTTCTTCCCCTGATTTCTTCAGCTGTTGTGTCCACTAGAGATTAAACAGGACTGAGTTGCAGCCAGAGCTGGGCAGAATTCATCTTGGGGACTCCCTTGGCTGTGTATACCCAGAGATAGAGTAACATCAAGGGTTTTTCACCTTCCCACTCTTTCAGCTATTGTTCCTGTCAGGAGATGAGTTGGAGTGGGTTGTAGCAGAACCAGTCAAAATTCCTCTCAGCTAAATTTCCCACAGAAACAAGCAAGAGCAGAACATGCTGGCACCAGGCAAAGTTTCTCTCCAGACCTTCTTAAAATAAGTTCCAAGGAGGCAGGGCAACAGCTGGAATTGCTACATGGACCAGGACTGCCCCATCATGCCCCAGGGTAGGGCATCAGTGGAACTACAGAGTTCTCTTTCTGTTCTGTTAGGGACATGCATGCCTGTGCTGGGAAAGAAGTGGTGGGAGCCATGTGTATGACTTCTTTTAGTCCTGGCCCCTGCATGAATTCATACAAGACTGTGCCTCTGGTCTCAGGTGGCAGGCTCTCTGGTCCCCTGGTTTTTGAGGTTGGTCTACCATTCTGTCTCTGTCACAACACACCCCTCCTACAGTAAAGCACCCTCAGTCAGTTTGAGTCAGAGTCACTCTACAGAGGCAAGTTTGGGTCTCTCAGAAGCTACCCACCAACCCAGTCAGTGGAGCATCTGTGAGAATATGTGGGGATTTCTGAGCCCTAGGACAGTCAAACTTCACACAACAGGTCTCTTGTCAAGATGCCTCCTGGCTATGGAGTTTATTAAGAGATGATGTGAAATCCTTTCTAAACAAGGATACTGTGCAGATTTTACATTGTTTTTCTAGTTAGGTTGCAAGCTCTTGAGGATTGTGAAACTTTCCAATAGCTAAAATTGCCAGCATCCATGCAGCTCAAATTTGCTGGGACTCTCTCTTTCACCCTCACTCCAGCAGATGGGAGATTCCTTCTCCCCATTTGTGGAGATGGAGCAGCAAGCGTTGGGATATTTTGTTTTCATATTATGCAACTGTCCCAAGTCTCTGAATCTTACAAGTTTTCACCTTTTCTCCTGTTGATTTCAGCATTCTCCCACAATCACTCACCTCAGAATGCAACTATATACCTGTTTCTGTAGCGTTTTTGTGAAGGAACAGGTGAGTACTGGGTGCCTCTTTTCAGCCATCTTGCTTATAGAAGACTTCTTATTAAAAGTGTACAAGTCAGAAAAAAAATGTTCAGATACCATTAAAGTGCTGAAAAAATAAAAGTTAGAATTGGTATAATGTTAACTTTGAAAAGCAGCATTCAAATCAACATGAATATTGACAACTATGTCAGATAGTAAATAAAATATACACAGAAAGGCAGTTGGAAAAACAGACACTGAGATGTTAACTGAGCCATGGAACTATAATGTATTATTTTCTTCTCTCCATATTGGTATATTATAAAGTTTCCATGATGATAATGCACTGCTTTCTGATAAAAATGAGTAAAAATTATTTTTAAGAACAAATGAAAAGGTGAATAGATTTCTCATTGTCCTGCTTATCTCTTTGAGAGTTTCATGCATCTGACACTAACAGTGTTTTAAGATGAGCAAAACTTATGTTTTAACTAACCTTAAAGTATTGTTTTCATAAAGCACACTAATGAGATTTGATACTTTTTTTCTTGTCTAATATGGAAAGAGTTTTTCTGCCTCACATTCCTATTTTCCAACAAAGTGCTCCTGAGCTTGGGCAGCTGTACAAACACGTGCTGAAAATCCACACTGGCAATGGAGAATTAAGTAGAGGCAAAGATCATATCCTACATGATGTGGCCTTAGATACTCTTCCCCAAGGACCCTGATCTCTGAATAGCCTTGACAGGGAAGGTCGTCTATCCTCAGACATCCCTGCTACCAGATTTCACTTGAACTCATAAAAGAATAGAGTGACCAGAAGCAGCACTCCACACTCTTAACCTTCTTAGTTGCTACCAAGTTACTTATCATCACAACTAAACCTAGGGGAGGTGTTTTCTTTGCCATGTAAGAAAGAGTCCATTTATTCAAGTGTTCAATTTGCAGATGACAGATGTACATCCTGTGATATTTTCACAGTCCCTAATGGGAACTCAGACCATTAAACTGGTTAACCGCAAACCCTTACTGAGAGGATAAAGCTGTAAACAACCAAAAGAGAGAAAGTAGCCTTAAATTTTCTTTTTGTGAAGCCTGGTTTTTTGTGCACATTGGGAAGATGCTGCAAGTTCAAGAGGTCTGCCTGATTGCTTCAGAGCAAGTCCAGACCACCAAAGCAATCTCATGCCACCATCACTTTAACATTAATATGGAGTTTCAAAGCAAACCTCAATCACACCACTGCACATTATATCTTTGTTAGTGCTCTCTGACTTATTTAGTCTTAACAAAGTCTCTGTCTCCCTCTTCATTCCTGATTTTTGTGTTGATATTCTTGGCTCCTTGGTGGTTTCTTCTATAATCAACCTGATTTAGAAATTAGAGGTAATTTGTGTAAAAATTCAACAAATGTTATTTTTATTATTTTTACTTTCTTCATTAAATCTACTTTTACTCTTTCCTATCGAGTTCTATAAATTTTCTATAACATCTCGGTGTGTGTTTTTCCAACTGCCTTATTTCTATTTCTATTTTCTATATGAAATTCCAAATCATTTGTGAATTCTAGACCCTTGCTACTCAGAGTGCATCTACAGACTAGCATAGCATTGGTGCCACCTGGAAGCTTCTTAAAAATGCAGTATCTCAGACCCAATGATTCTGTAGAATCAATCTACATTTTAACAAGGTGATTTGTAGGCATGCTGTCCTAGAAGAGCACTGAGCTCAATCACAGCTAGTTGACTTCTCTTTGCTTGTTCCAGTCTTCTCTTCCCCTCATGTGCCCTCTAATGCAAGCACACTAATCTTGAGAGTCCCTCTCAGTCTATGCTTTTCCCACATATCGTCTGGCATTGCCTGACAAGGTGACTGTACACTTTCCCCTTTTCTATAGCTGTCCAAATTTTACTAGTTCTTCAAAGCCATCTCCAGGTCAACTTTTTTTTCAATGAAGAATCTGACTGACATTATTCTTTGGCCTGACCTCAGCACTCATTCTTGAACACCAATGCCAGCAAAATATATACGTACTTGTTATCTTTTTTTGTTGTTGTTGTTGGTAGTGGGGATTGAACCCAGGACACTTAACCACTGAGCTTCTAAGTTGTTTAAGGCCTTGCTCAGTTGCTGGGATTGGCTTTGAACTTAGAATCTTCCTGTCTCAGCCTTCTGAGCCACTGGGATTACAGGTGTGCAACACCACACCTGGCTACCAGCAGGTAATTTTATCCAATCTACTATATTATTGCAAGCAGTTGTCTTGCTTTATCTTATATTTAATAGTTTCATGTAAAAGTTGTGTTCCCACAGAAAGACTATAGGGACCATATCATGCAACCTCTCTTCAGGATTACTCCCACCTTCAGTGTTTAAATGAGATTTTGTCAGATTGATTTGAGATTATTTTTCCAAAAATCAAATAATAATCAAAATGTAAGATCTGGAACAATAACGATATGTTTAGAACATTATGATTTTTCTAATAGCAGAAATTAGTGTCTTAAAGTCATTCTTATAACTGGAAATTTAAGAAGCATAGGGATATAAAGATAAAATTACACTATGATATTTCAATTATTCATGCTGAATAAAGGAATTATCTAATTTTATCTTAATTCAATAAATATTTATTAAGTACTGCCAAAAACAAGGCAAATCTCTAGGAATTTTATATACAATAGTGAATAAAACAACAAAATACCAGCTGTGGATCTTATGTTCTTGCCCTTTATATTTTAAGGTAGATCTTATATCAGATTCTATATTTAATGGAAATACAGTTCTAAAATAAAGTATTGTTCACATTCAATTGTTAGTATCACTAGGGACCTATTACCATTGAACATTTTTTTATAATGTACAACTTGAATATAAAATAGAAAGCATTGTAAATTATTTATATATTATCTACTTTCATGCCTAATATAATTTTTACATGAATGAAAAAAATCATTTTCAATTTTTAGTTGGTACAGAGTGAAGTAAAATTCCTTCAACACGACACATATAAGCTGATTTTACCTCTCAAAATATTTTTGTTGTTTTGTTTAATTTGAATTTCTTCAAGGGACGTGTGTGTGTGTGTGTGTGTGTATGTGTGTGCGCCCACCCACTCCCCAAATACAGTTAACAGACCCATTTGCTCCTTTTCTATATATATTTCATCAAAATAGAGTGTTAAGTAACAAACCTTTAAGTGACCATCTCAAAGAATTTTTAAAAAGTGAACACATGTTAACATCTAGGAAAAAAAACATAAAATTTTATCAGCACCCCATAACACTTCTTATGCTCCCTCATGGTGCTTCCAGCACCCAGAGTTAACCACTAATTTAATTTCAATCCACCAAAATCAATTTGCCTATTTTTGGATTAGAAACATAAAATATTGAAAATGCTCTTTAGTCTTTCACAAACACATCCAAAATCTTTCTGGAGTTGGTTTCTTTGTATTTGGTAAGGAACTATCTGTTTTTTCAATATGTATATCCAACTGATTCAGTGTCATTAACTTGAAAAAAAATCTTTTCCCTACTGCATATTTTTTCATTTTATACCTGGCCAAATGTATACATTTATGTCTTATTCTTGCACTCCATAGGCATTTATTTTGTTGGTCCCTGGTCTTTTTGAGCAGTGCAATGAGTGAGTGGAGGAGTTGGAATTATACATCTTTGCATAAGAAGTTGCAAAGCACCCTGCCCTTGGGCCCTTCAACATTCCTCAATATAACTTTGCACACCTAACAAAAGATGTATTTTACAATCTGTTCATTGACAGATTTTAGTCATCTTTTCTAGCTTTGTTTATTTTATTTGTTTCTATTAATTCAAATGCTCTGATTATTGTAATGAGCCTTCAGTCAAATAAAGAGATTAAAACAACAGTAGCAGCAGCAGCAACATTGTTAGAGCCTGAAAAGGAGAAAAATAAATCAGAACAAATAACATTGATTATTGCTTACAAATAAAACTATAATATCTGAGTGTGGTATCACTTATCTATATTGCCCTTATATGTCTAGTCAAGGCTTATCGTTATCCCTTGGCCAGTCTGACCCAATTCCTCGTCACTCTCCTATTTTCCTGTGCTGCAATGGCAGGCTTTCTCCGTCCCTTGTCGACTTAATGTGTGTGAGGGGTGTAAAAAGAAGCTAAGTAGTTCTGGCACAGTAAAGAAGTGTGGAGGCAGTGCTGAACAGCCAGAGGACACGAGAGCTCTACCATATTATACTGTTTGTCACTCCGATGTGAACAATGGCTGTGAGGTTATTAAACAGATTGTCCTGGGTTTCTCCTCTCATTAGTATGTTACCATTCCCTCTCATGCCATTGTCCCAGGTTTCTTTCCATTGTAACCTCTTAATTATAAGGCAGCCTTCTAGAGAAGGATGCACGGCACTGGAAACCATGCGGTGGTTCAATTGTTCAAAGCCACTTGGGTATTCATTTGTTTATTTGTTCCTAGGTTTATAATTTAGCTATGTTAACTCATGGAAACTGCTCTGGGACAGATTTAAATCACAACAGACAGTTTCCATTTTTGCTCTGAAAATCAAATGAGAAGACACATTTTAAATGGGTCATTGTGGCTTGCCCCAACATGATTGGAATGTGTGTTTAATTAGATGTAGGGTAATGTAATTTTTAACAAATCCAAATACCTTCGTCAAAGTAGACAAAAAACACCTAATATGTTGTATAAACTATAGTAGCCATCCAAAGAGTATTGCTTGCTTTCTGCTTTCATTCTAAAAGAATGAATAAAAGTTGTTTAAGTATTTATGATAAAAAAGAACTTCTCATATGGAAACATCTGTCAAAAAAATCCTTCCAGCAAGTCATCTTATTTTCTTGTGCCAATATTTTGCTTTTTTAAATTTACTTTTTATTTAAAAAAAATTTTGTCATACATATGTATAGGGTAATAATGTCTGTCTCATTCTACTGTCCTTCCTATCCCTATGTTATCATAGTTCTTTGACACCAGACTGTTTCATCAGGTGGTTAAAGTCTTCTGGCCATAGACACAAAGGTGTTCAGTGCAACTTGATTAAACATAGCAATTCAGATGTAGGTATCAATAACATATCTAAATCTTGGGTTTGCCTGGTGGGTAGCAATTTATTTTTTAAAATAGAAATAGTTGTGTTTTTGCCCTGCTCTTCAATTTCTAGCTCATTTTCAATATACACTAGTGGGCTGCTGTGAATAAAATAGCTGGCCTTTGCCTTTGGAGACCCTTCATAGGAAAGGGGCTCCAAAGAAACAGGCTCATTGCCTCCACTGCTCTTGGTCCTCTGAAGGTAATGTTCTGCCTCCTGTGACTAGATAAGAAAGTAGTCATCTTTCTGAGGGCCTGCAGGATGAAAGGCTTTCCTTCACTTCTCCAAAATCAGCCTACGCTGATGGAGAAATGTTATCCTCCCTGCTCAGGATCCTCACATTTCTTATTGATCCTTAAAGAAGCCACATCAGCTTTATCCATTCCCTGTGTCTTTGAGTCCACTCATCTGGAAGAAAGAGAAAGGAGAGAGAGAGATAGGGAGAGAGAAGGAGGGAAGGAGAGACGGAATGAGTCTACTGTTAACTCCACTAGAGAACTAAAAAAAAAAATTGATTTCAATCAGACAAATAGAAAGATTAAACAAGCCAATGACATCCCTTTCCTGGAGGGATGTTAATATTGCAGGATCTACAACCCTTGAACATATCTCTAAGGAAATCAGTTCTGTTGAGGAATTCCACCTTTTATCAATAGGTGAAATCTATGAGGTCAGTGAGCCTGAGTGTCATGGAAACCAGACTGCATGAGGGTGGTAATCTGTGGATCCCCGAATAAGACTTTCTTTCATCATGGAGTGCTGTGAAAATACTTGTGTGAAAATCAGTACTAGTTCAAGAGGTATGATCTGAGGGCATTAGCAAGATGCTGTTTCCCCTCCCCAATGCTCTCTAGTCTTTGTGCTTGTTCATTTTAGAGATAATTTATGAATATAGTTTCCTTTCAGGAGACAGATCCTCCTTCTTTAACTAATGGGCCCCCTTTGGAGCAACTTTTTGTAGGCAGAGTTTCACAGGGTTCCACATATCATTGATGTCTGATTTCTATGGTCATTCCAAACTCCTCATAGTTGGGCAGTAGCACCTGATGCCACTTGTCACTCACCTTCTTCAGCATTATGCCATGCATATAGCTGACTCTTGAATAGATCTAGGGTTTATTATTTCCTCCACTGTCCCCCTTTCTCTCTGCCATAATCGTGATTTTCTATGCATTTTACAGATGCTCATATAACCTTCTTTACATTTTCCTTGTAGGTAATGAGATCATAAGTTTGTGTCTTAAATTGATGTCTTTTTCCTATAAATAGTACATTCATATTCTTAGAAGAGAACGTCATATCAATAATAACACTAGTGGGGCTGGAGGTGTAATTTCAGTGGTTGTTTATATACAGCATGCACATGGCCCTTGGTTTGAACCCTAGCACCAAAGACAAAACCTTACTGAGATCTGAGAAGAATTCCTTGAATAAGAATTCATTCCTGGAATTCATTTTCCTTCAACCCTCCAGCCAAAGGTATACATGAGAGTGAAAGAAATTATAGGTAGAGAGAATGAGTCTGCTAAATTTCACTTTAAATATCATTGCCTTTAAATTTACAAAATGGTCATATATTTCTTTAAAATTAAAAAGTTAATAAAACAAGGCAAAAATATTTGTTGACACTTATTTGGTAGGAGAGAAAATGTCTGGAAACCAAATACTTAATTATGGTGCTAATCAGAGCCCAACACAGTGGGGTGTGACCTATGCAGTCCCACAGGACCCACATTCAAGGGTCAGTTTATGTCCTGTTATCACCATCCTGAAATTCTAAATAAGTTTGAGCTCTGAATTTTCCTTTTGCATCAGGCTCCACAATTACATAGTCAGTCCTGGTGATAATTCTCCTTGCATCCTGCTGTTAGGATAACAATGCATCCTGTTTGCTGTGGACAATCATGGCTTATCCCTTTGTCTATGGTAGTTACTTCATGGTATCCTTTCTTCATTCCTAGAAGTTTGATTGATAAAACATTGGTCATCTCCTAAAATTAACAACTGGAAAACCAGCTGTCATGAGCAGTTTGAGGGAATTCAGGGTAAATACCAAAGAGTGGTAGACTGAAGAATTAAAGTCATCTTACTACAATGATACATGCATACCCATGTTTGCAGCAGCACAATTCATAATAGCCAAACTATGGAACCAACCTAGGTGTCCATCAATGGATAAAGAAAATGTGGTGTATATACACAATGGAGTTTTATTCAGCCGTAAGAAGAATGAAACTATGTTATTTGCAGGAAAATGGATAAAACCTGAGAGCATATGTTAAGCAAAATAAACCAAACTCAGAAAATCAAGGGTTGTATGTTTTCTCTCAAATGTGAAAGCTAAAAAGGAAAAATGAAAAGAAAGGGAGGTAATCTCCTGAAAATCAAAAAGAGATCAGTAGAAAAAGGAAAAGGACCCAGGTGGAGGGAGTAGGGAAGGAAAGCAAAATACTGGGGAATGATACTGGTCAAATTATATTGTTATATTATGTGCATGTATGAATGTATAACAACAAATCCTACCATTATATACAATGATAATACACCAACAAAAAATATGGAAAAAAAGAAGTTCAAGGATATATATGAGTTCCAAAAAAATAGTTACCAATTGTTCAGTTTAATCTAGAACTTAGCAACTTAATTTCTTTAAAAAATGTTTGTAGATGTAGGAAGTACCAGTGAAAGATAAATAAATAATGAGTGAGTGAGTGAAAGGAAGATCAGTGGAATAGAGGAGGAAGAATAGGGAGAGAGCAGAGTGGAGGAAAAGGGAGGGTATACGGGGAGAAAAGTTGTTACAGAACATTTTTACCATAAAAGACCATGTATGATAACCAGGATTATAGCTATAGAGATTTGAAATGTCCACATTCACTTCATTCTAGGATTTTAATATTTAAATGTTTAATCAGATAAATACAAAATGTGAGCCAAATTGTTAGATAAATATAAAATGTGAGCCAAATGCACATAAACACAAGAGTCCTATGAAAACACACCCAAGAAAAAGAACTGAATTAAATTAGGATTGGTGGTTCAAAATTAATTTATAATTGAAGAATACCTTGTAAGTGTCTTTATGTTAGTATGAAAATGCGTGTGCTTGTTGGAAGTTTGCTTTGGTGTCTGGATACAGATTATTCTTGGAATAAGTAGTCTGTCAGGGAAGGGCTTTTTAAATCTAGAAATTACCAGCATCTTGGGAGTGGGATGAGACAGGTACAAAGGGAAAGAAATTGAAGTTTTTATGTGATAAACTTGTAAAAGCACAGCAAATTGTCTTCTTGCTCAGCACTGAAAGAACTTCTTATGTTCCTCTGCCTCCCTTCATTTCTTCCTATCATATCAAAGAACAAACTCCTAAATCAGTTTCCTATGAACTCTTATCTTCCTCCCCCTACTCCTTTATACTACCTCCATTAGAAATAAAGTAGTTTTTGAGTAGGTAGAGTGAAGAAAGGTGGCTAGTAGAAATCATCAAGAATCATGTAATAAGTCATGTTTTTTGAGAGCCTTTTTATTCATTTTATTCTTTTCAGTGGATTATATTCCATAATCTACAAGACAAATTGGTATGAAATTTCTTCTCAAATTGGTATGAAATACATGTGGTTCATCATATAAAATTGAAACAGTTTTCTGCTGATTCAAGAAAGGTAAAATTTGGGGAGTGTTTGCTTTTCACTTTGTCCTGTATAATTTTTTTGTCTAAGATCTCTCTTTAATATAAATGTACTATTTATTTCAGAAAACCATATGGATCGATAATAAGCAATAGAGATAAGATTCATATATATATTTTTTATTCTTCAGACTCTCCATTCCACCATATAAGATAAAATGAATGCTTTCATGAATGCTGGGCACAGTGTATGAATCAATTGTGAAAATGCTAAAACATCAAGTCCCCTTACCTCTGATTCATTTGTTTACCATATGCTTCACACATAATTCACAAAGTGAGGAAATGTTACACACAAAACATTCATCACAGTAGTATGTTATTCATTAATAATTAGAAGCACATACATTGTTTTGCAGTAGGAAAGTGATCAAGTAAATCACAGTGTCTCCTGTTAGATATAACCCCACATATACATTTCTCTATTCTCTGGTTTCAGATAATATAACACAAGCACCTTTTAACATAATTCAAAGATCATATAATGCATTTAGTGCCTGAATTGTATATATCATAGACCTATATAATTTTTGTAATTGGAAATAAAACCTTCAAAGAAGATGAAATATCCTGCATATGGCTTTTTATTCAAATAAAAATCTGGCCTTGCTCTAAGATGTAAAATTGATGAACACGTGCTTCTTTTTCTTTTTTTTTTTTTAAGTTACCCAAGGGTGTTTTGGTAAGTATAAGAACCATTCAAATATTTTTGGAAATATCAGGTGATTCACTTCATTTCATTCTTTGCTATGAAATCAGTATGTTGCAGAGTCAGTTCTCTGACTAGTTTTGAGACTGACTGAATTGCACATGCAAAGTCTTTTGTGTACCACATGGTCACCTTAGAGAGCCTCATCAGGAATGTGAATCACCCCAACTGATTACCTGCAGAGAATGAAGCACCAGCAATGTTTTCCACTCTCCTATATTCTTCCAGGCTCTGCCTCCAGCTAACTAAAATTTCACACAAAAATCTTAGACTCAAATATAAGGGAAACCCAAGGAATAAAGTCTGACTAACACGCTTTTCCACTGGAGGAAAACTGTGAACTCCATCCTACGGTCCTGATCTAGCAAAGCACATATGAACTTCAGTGTAAATTCTGCCAAGAGCAAGATGGGAAAGCAGGGCTCAGTGGTGTCAAATTGGATTAGTTTTGTCTGCCTCTGCTTAGCTGATGGTACTCTGGATAGCACTCTTTCTGTGTTTAACCACTTGTGGTTCAATATATTTCTATCTGCCTGGACAGCTAGATATGCAAAATGTGGTGCAATTGCCTTTTATGGAGGTGATAAATTTAATTTACAGCATATACATAATATGCATGTTTGTGGAAAACATATTGATCGAACCAGCTTCCTCTACTACACTTAATATGCAGAGAGAATGCAATATTTCTTAGCATTAACATATGTTGTCTCAGTCAAACAAAATGAGAGAAAAAATTTAATAATATTCTGAGTTTTAAAATATTTCCTTAAATATCTTCAGTAATTTGTGACAATATTCCTACAGAGGAGTTTATGCCCAGAATGTATCCTTAAGTTACAGAATCAGAAAAGTAACCTGTCAAATCAATGAAGAGAAGCAAATGGTTGGGTAATTCATTTTTATTGGAAAAAACAGTTTATTCTATCAAAATTGTTCACTCTAAGAGTCCATGTTGCTGTAGATCAGGTCTGTCAGAAACACAAGTTTCATGCAGGTGAGTTACTGGGTATTGTTCTCCAGTAAAATAGCTGTCAGGGAGTGAAGAAAGCAGAGAGAGATTTGCAGCGAGATTAGTTCCAAAGCATCAGAGGATCCTACTGTTGCTCTGAATCTAGGATGGTCCTTCATAGATGTCCATATTGACCCAGGAGAACCTTGACTTTGTGGTCCTGCATTGACCAGTACTTGGATTGGAGCTACTTCCAAGGAAAGGGTATTACCTGGAGCAAAGCAGTTGCTTTCACAGAGCACAAGCTCTGGACTGAATTCATCAGCAGACAACACTCCTGGTAGCTGGGTATCTTTGACCTAAGGGCAGAGAAAGAGCAGACCACAGCATCTACTCTTTGACCATTCAGAGTCACTTGCTTCGGGTAATAAGTTACGGCTTCCCCATGCCTGCTATTCTCCTGGCATAGGGAGTGTGAAGTGAACAGGTGGCAACCAAAACTTAAAATTTAATGAGACTCTTGCCACATATTCTGGTGACAGTGTCTCCTCTCTGCAAACCAAGCCCTTGAAACTTGAAGAGTCTGGGGGACAAGAATCACAGATTCAAATGAACTGATTGCTGGAACTGATAAAGGAAAAACAAAACTTGCTTCTACTTCCACCCTTGGTTTTCAGACCTATGTATTCTACTTTGGGAGTGCATAAGCATCATAAAAGGATCATTGATTAGATAATATGCTACATCCTGGAGAATAGGAACCCATCTTCTCAGATTCTCTCTCCACACTGGTGCCTTAAGCATACCTTCAAAACCCTGTTTTATTGCTTCATCCAGCCAGCATCTTCTAGAAGATATGGTATGGGATAATACAAGGAATCCCATGGCTATGTATCCATTGCTCATACTGTGGCCTGATGCAATGTGATGTGGGAGCCTGTGTCACAGAATTATATACTGCATTAGACCTTCAGGTGGTGATGCTGGTTTGTAAGTACATCTTTACCCAGTCAAACTTCTGATGAGACCACAGTTCTGATTGACATTTGCAGTGCAACCTGGTAAGACCTGGTGCCTTAAACATATCTTCAAATCCTAAAACCCATGCCCAGACTTCTGACCTACAAAAACTATGAGAGAATAATCATGTGATATTTTTAGCTGCCAAATTTCTGGCAATTTATAATGCAGCATGGAAAACCCATACAGGCCTTGTGGACAGAAAAGGCAAATCCAAATCTGGAATCTTGCTCATTCTAAATCAAAATAAACAGTTACCCTTTTAAGGTAGAAGGGGTTCATTGAAATCAACTTGCTGACAAGTGGCTGGTTGGTCATTGCTGGGGATGGTGGTACAATGAAGGCTTAGGATTAGTCTTTTACTTACAGATCCAACAATTGGAAGTTTTCAGTTGCTATATCAGGCTTGGTAAATGGGCTCCCATGCTACTGGGCAAAGGCACACCATGTCTATTCTATTCATGTGCCCATCCTGCTAGTACTTGGATGGCCAATGAAAGAGGCTGTCTCAAACCCTCCATCTGGTTATTGCATCTGTTTGGTCATTTAGCATATTTTCCATGCTGAGTACTCTCTAGTGAGTATTTGTCTGTGATATAAAAGTCCTCAGACTCTATGACCATACTCATGTCCACAACCTTCCCCAAACCTTATTGAGCTCAACCTTCCTTCTAGGACATCAACCAAATATTTAAACTTTTCACCACTGTCTGTGAGGCCATATATATATTCTAACTTTTTACCACCTAGAGTGAATGATCATTTAAATTTCTGCCCATTGGAAGGATTTCCCCCTTACCACTAGCTTACAGGGAAACCCTTGAGAGTGTGTCTAGTGCAACATTTAACATGCACTCACATATGAAGATATGAGCCAAATATGGCATCTTCTTTTTTTTTTTTTTTTTTTGGTTATGGGGTTTTAACCACGGGGCCCTTGACCACTGAGCCACATCCCCAGTCCTATTTTGTAATTTTTTTTTTTATTTAGAGACAGGGTCTCACTGAGTTGCTTAGGGCCTCACTAAGTTGCTGAGGCTGGCTTTGAACTCATGATCCTCCTGCCTCAGCCTCCAAAGTGCTGGGATTACAGGCGTGCACCGCCGCACCTGGCAAATATGGCATCTTCTGTCTCAGCCAACTAGTCCAAAAGGTCAGCCCCATATAGCCTCAGGCATGAGCTGAGAGGGAGCCACTGATGCAACAGTGGTGGGTTCACAGCAGTAGGGGCCACCTGCTAACAGAGCTTTATCATGCCCTCTGGTTCTGCCAGTTCCTTGCCACAAATGAGGTTCTTCCATCTTATAATGAATTGCTTCTAGGATTTGGTAATTCTGACAGTTCTCAGATCATGACATTCCCATCATGGCACTTCTGGCCATCCGGTCACATGGCATCCCATGGTCAGTATTAGGCCCAGGAGAATGCTAGGAACAATTTTTCAAATGGTGTGTGATTTTTTTTGGCTGATCATCACATGGCCTTGCTTCAGAACTCATAGGTTCAACATTGTGATATTCCCAGGGTGGTTTGCCATAAACTCTACGTAGCATCTTTTCCACCAATCATAATTCTGGTTCCATAAAATCCACCAGATCATATGGCCCAAGAAAAGAGCTGATTGCATGGCATCCAGGATATGCCAAGTGATCCCTTTTCTATTTAGGGACCCACTCAAATCTTAGACACTTTCTGTATAACTTGGTAAATGGAGTGGGGCAATATTCCCAAGTGTAGAATATGCTATGTCCAGAACCCAAATGGGACTACCAGGCATTCTGAGATAGGCAAGAGATAATAATTTTCTATTTACTTTGGAAGGAAAAGTTCTGATATGCCCCAGACTGCTAGGTCCCTAAAATATGTTCTGATATGTTGGAACCTTAATCTTCACAGAGTCTTTTTTGCCTATTATCTTCAGGAGCACATATAACTTATCAAGGTTTATAATATACTTGCCAGTTTTTATTTATCTACTTTGATTAACATGATGTCATTGGTTTAGTGGGCTACTATGATGTTCTGTGTCATGTCCAGGCAAGCCTAAGTCCCTTTGGGCTCCATTATGACAGAGGGCATGAAAGTTAACATGGACCTAGGGAAAGATAAAAATGCATGTTGTTGTCCATCCCATATGAATGCAAACTGCTTCTTTTCCATCTTCCTGATAAGGACAGGAAAAAAAAAAAAAACACATTCACCACATCCTCACTGAATGTCATATACTTGAGACCATGTAAATCTAATCAAACAAAATACCACATTTGGTACAGCACTGTGATTGCTTTATTTGGTTGTGTTTTCAGTAGTCCAGTGTCATTCTCCCAGATTAGTCTGATATTTCTAAGAGCCAAAATGCTGACCAACAAGGATATGTTGGGAACTACCACCCTGGATCCTTTAGGTCTTTATGGATGACACAAATTGTAGCCATTAACCCTGATTTATCATACTGTTTCTTATTTTCCATATTATCTGAAAAGAGAGACAGAGTCTTCCACTTTGCCTTCCCCAGTATGTTAGGTCTAGTCTCATAGACCAAAAAACAAATGTGGGGGTTCTACCAAATTCTAAGTATATGTTTTGAGACTGGGAAAATAACCCCTTAGTTGGTTCATGGACCCAGTGGACGATTCTTGGCTGGGACATAAGCCAGAAGTTTATTTATTTCAAGGTCCTAGATACCCTAGTGCTAAGAGCGTCATAATGATACTTTGGTTCTTTACATCAGCAATCCTCAAAATATCTAGTCATTCCCCTTCCCCAGTGACCAGTTACCCAAGTAAATGGGCCAGAGGTCCCTTTGGGAAAGGAGTAAAAATCATCGCCAGATGTACTCTTTTTTTTTTTTTTTTTTTTTTTTTTTTTGGCATGGCCAGTTCTTCTCAGGAATTCTGGGTCTGGAAACTGACTCAGGTCCAGAAACTGGGCAAGAGATCAAGACCTTTCATTGAGGGAGTTCTCTCAGCATTATCATTATCTATCTCTGAATTCCTTTGTCTTATAGATTGAGCAATGTCATTGACAACTGCCTATCTATCTTGTTCCTAGTGACCTGGATTCTATTAACTGTTTCCACAGATCTCTGCAGGTGAGATTCCAGGGCACTACTCCAACCTTGTCACTCATGATCAGTGCACACTCCTTGTTCTTGTTTTTATTGTTCTTCCTGCTGCTGCTGCTAAAGTGCCACCACTGGTCTCTACTATTTCTGTATCTTGTCACCTATTTTACTATTGAGAAAAGTATTTCTGTAATAGCATCTTCTACCATATGGCCTATAGTAAATAGCTGCTGAGCAGTTCAATGATACTTATGTCCTTATCAGCTCATTCTTTGTCATTTTGGTAAACAGAGTTACCTCTACACTCTCCCAAGAGACACATCTCACAGTTGATTTTCTGGCCTTATATCCACTATAGTATTCCTACTTCTCTTGGTCTCTACTTCTGTCACATTGTATTGCACTTGGTTTGGACCATCACTTCCTTTAAAGTTTAAAAAGCCATTATAGTAGCATGTTAGGTACTTCTTTTGGAGTCTTTGATAGAGCATTTCATCTTTACCACAGAATAGAGTTCTTATATCAATAAATTCTCTCCTTTTATATTCCACCCCTTAATTCAGTGTCCAGTTTCCATACATACATTCCTGGGCCTCACAGATACATATTGACTAGGTCGTGCAGCTTCTGAAAATGCTTCCCCAGCAGGAATATGATGGGACTTAATCCTAGTTACTGGTCTGGAGTATATTCTGAGGAAAGGGGTACATGCTATCTTAAGTGCTCAGAGGCTTCTGAAGTTCTTCAAGTAAGGGGGAAATATCAGCCTTTAGCAGAGAGGAGTGAGTTATTTTTACAGACACAGAAAGTTCAGGGAGATCAAGAGATTAGACATTTTGAAGTATGTTGACCTAGAGTCTTATTCCTTCCCAACTAGGGCTCCAGTCTGGCAGAGAGAAGTTGGTGGCTAAAAATTCAAATTTCTTTGGAGAAAATGCACTCATAATTTTAAGTCCTGAATCAGATTCTCAGTTTTTTCACTTTCCAATGGGACGGGAGTCCCTTTCTATGCTACCAACGAGGCCCTCTGATTTTTATTCAACACCTTAATTTGATTATGAATTACCCTCAGCTATTCAGGTCCTCTCCAATACAAGGATATTTTGCAACAAGAAGTATCTTATTCTATAGTCTTATAATTGCTATGTGCCCTAACTCTCAAATCCCTGAGATATTGCATCTTGCAATGCATTCCTTTCTGCACGTAGCCCATCACAATTCAACAGTGAAAATTCTAACAGTTGCATCACTACCCAATCCCAGGGCTAGGGCTATTAATTAAGACTCCACCAGTGATGGGATCCTAATTACCAACTAGTCAGCAGAAATTTGACTCCCAAAATTTTCCTAGCACCAACACTGTTATCAACTTTCATAGGTTGACTTCCTATAAAATAAATTTTAATATTTGTGAGTAGGTGGTTTATAAGGGGATACACTCAGATATGACATGTGTAAGGGAGGGGGAGAATTAGGATTTGTCAGAGAGATGCTGAACTGCAGTGTAGTCACAGCAGAGGCTTTAGCCAACCCCAGGTGGAACTCTGAAGCTGGCCTAGCCCCTCAGAAACATCTCAAGTTGAGGCATGGTTTACTTATTGGATTCATGAAGTGCTTGCAAAAGATTTTAACTTTAGGTAAGACAGCTGCCTTTGGGCACAGGAAATTCCTGGGGAAGGACTTGACAGTAAGCCATTGGCAAAGAAACACTCTGGCCCCTAGGGAAAAGTGTCTCCATCCCAGTGGGAACCTGGGCAGCACACCACTATATCTACTACACATGTCCCCACAATATAAAAGAACAGTAGGTAATAAACTCTTTGTTAGCTTTTCTAATGTTGGATAATGTAATCTCAGACAAATACAAGCAGCAAATGACTCTAAACTCTACTTGCCTCCAACTTTGGAAATCAATGGCAGAGAACATTCATCCAAACTCATTCTTTCCCATCCTTAATGAAGCATCTTGTTCTTTTTAGCCATGTGTCCTGAGCAAAGAAATCAGGAAGACTAAAATCTCAGAGAAGTAGGTACAAGCATGGCTTTTCACTTATGCTATTTGGCATACATCTATTTGTCCATTCTGTGACCCTTAATTTGTCCTATGAAACTTCCCTCAGCACTGTAAGCATAATTTTGAAAATAAAACTTTTAAAATAAACCACAAAGCTCAAAAATGTAAGGTGAAAATACCTAACACAATGCATACCCTATATAGAAATACACAGTCCTATCCCTCTGTAATAAACTCTTACTAATCAGTTGTGAGCTTTCTAAAACAATAGGAGTGGAATGACAATGCTGTCATTTGTATATTCTCCCTCAGTTCTCTAATGGAAAGCTTTTTTTCTCTGCCAAGTCATTCCTGACAGTGTTAATGATTCACTATAAAGCAGTTTCTGGGCTATGATTTGTGACATTCAGACTGGTTAGATGGGAGGGCTCGGCAGGTTTCTGGGGAGTGTTTTGGATGCAGAAATGCCTTGAAGATAGCACTTTATTATATTTAGGACAAGTATGACATCCCACTTCAAGGAAGAGACCCGTATACATATTGAGAAGGGATTTCTGTGGTTTAAGTGGGGAGGAGAGCTTGGTTTAAAAGAATGCCTCTGTGTGTTTTTTGAGGTGACATAAAGATAGGAAGCAGAGAAATGGAGGCAGGAGGCAGAAGGATTATGGATAATGGAAGAATTTTGCCTGAGGGTATATGCCTGCTTTGCCTATTCCTGTATAACTAGAATATTTATAATTCAAATACTTATCTTTAATAATTAAAAACCAAGGAATATTAAAGACAAAAGGTAGAGAATATTATGTACACATGTGTAGGCATCATGCATTAAATCCCCACCCTTGCAAAATACAGCAAAAGGTAGCTTTTAAAGAGGTTAAAAAGTGAATATTTTAAAATGTCTTGAAAACAGAATTTCTAATTCACTCCAGTTCTGCCAGAAGTGATACCCTTACTTCTGATTTCTACACACACCATCAGTCATGGGGATAGATACTAAAAATATTCAGCGTGGTGGTTTGACATCAGCACATCAACAATTAAAAAGTAGGTACAAATATTTCAGGCTTTCACACCATAAGGTTTCCCCAGATTTATGAAAACAGTGGATTAGCACAGGAAAAGGAAAAGTCATTTTCAATTGTTTTCACAGAATACTTAGTTGCACAGTCTATGTAAACTACCAGCTACAATGGAATGTAATATTCTACCCAGCCAAGAACTCTCTCTGATCTTCTGCCTCTTCTCAGACAGCAAAGAAACAAAGAAAAACAGCCATTGCTGTAGCTCGAAAGAGTGTTTGAAAGGAGAAAGAGACCTCAACTGTGCCCCCTGGTATTATAAAGCTGTCAATTATAACCATGATTACAATGAAAATACTGAAATAAAAAATATATATTTATTGAAAGTGGGGGACAACTACAGTTAAAAGCAAAGCAAAAGCAAAAAATACATATATGTACATATACATATATAGTCCATTCATTCCCAATTCTAATGGTAATAAAAAATACAAATTAACAGAGCTCAATTGTTTATATTCCAGTAACAGAAAAGCAGAGTACTTAGCAGCCAAAATATGAACAAATTAAGATGCTGGGTGAAATGGTCAGGTGTCATTGTTTTTGAGGGATGTGACCTTCATGGCAGTGAGTTTATGCATGATTGTTTCAACTTGTGTCTAAAAACAGAGGTGCTAATATTTACACCTTTGTTAATTATGGCAAGGAAGAGATTAATGAAGTTTTAAATGTTCCTATCTTTTTGCCTCTCCATCACACCAAGTAATTCTTAGTAGAACATTAACTTAACTTGACAATAATATGCTGTATGTTTGGAATTAAGAAGGGAGACCTACAGATCTTACTGTTCTTCACTTAGCATAAAAAGGATAGTGACAGAAAAAGACAAGGCATTGACTATAAAACAAAAAGTCACATTCAAGACTCATTTGTGAAATCACTCATTTTTCAAACCAGGACTAGGTTTTAGCTACCACAATTCTGGTAGTGACCTTAGGTGAAACACCTTTCATCCACCCAAATAGACAATGCTATGCCATGAAAAATGACAAGGGACCAGGGATGACCAATAGCATCATTATCAAACTCTGTATTTGCCAATAATGCCATTTTGGGGTCCCAGCCAGGATTAATGGATCAGAAGAAAACAATGATCAGAAGAAAACAATGACTTACTAACTATTGGATTGCAGAGAGTGGATAATAACAATCTCTCTGCAAGTACACCTCATAAATTAAAAGAAATTCTCATTTAACAGTCCTGTAGTTTGCATCTGGACTGTCTCCCAGAGGCCTGTCTGTTAAAGGATGGTGCTCTTGGGAGGTGGAGGAATCCTTAAGAAGCAGAGCCTAATAGAAAGTCTTCTGGTCATGGAGCACATATCTTTGAAGAGACAGGGGTACCCCAGCACCCTTCCTCTCTCTTTCACTTCCTAGACATGAGGTGAGCAGTTTTTGCCACACACTGATGTGCCATGATGTGCCAGCTCACCAGGCCAAAAGCAACTCAGCCTACCACTCATGGACTGAAATCTTCAAAACTCTGAGCCAAAATAGACCTTTCCTCTTTATAATCTACCTCAGATGGTTGTTAAAGTAACAGAAAGATGACTAACAAACAGATATTGTATGTCGCTCTGCACAAAGATGGAATATTTGAATGAACAAACTTTCTCTAGGTTCAGACTACCCACCTATCTAGAAGTTTTGAAATTCCACAATTGTCAGTATTTTCCAAAACTTTTCTTGTGTTCTATATGAAGTGTGGGTTCACAGAGAGGGGCCCTTATCTACTTATACTCTTGCTGTTTATCTTACATCCTTATTAGCTTTCCACAAAGCACAATCATAATTAAATTCTAAAGCAAAGAATGAAGTCACCCGCATCATCATCCAACTAACTGCAAATGATGATGGTAAGAATGAAAATGTCACCCTGCTCTTCTTTAATTCTAGCTCCACAGCATTTAACTCCCTGACCTCCTGCAGTTGTCAGCACCAAAGGCTGCTTAAATGCTGTGCAAAAGCATTTCTGTTTTATTTGTTCTAAATTTACTGGCTATTAATTTCACAGTGTGACCTCCTATTCTCTTATTAGTTGGCAGATTTCACTGTAGTCTTCAAAAAGCAAAAGATTTCCATCAAACTACTTTCTATTTCCCTGTCCTATCTGGCCACCTTCCAAAACATGTAAAACTTCCTGTGTCTATAACCATCCTTGTTACCTTTTTCTGAGATTCATGTTATGTATATATTAATAATGCTTAGAAATATTTCATTCTTTTAATTTAATAAAGGTTTGCATTCCTCAACTCCTTTTTCATTTTCTCACAAATTCTAAGAGAAATGTCTTGTGTGTTATAGAGGTTGTGTAGTGAATAGTTTTCATGTTGTTGAGTAATTTAAAGCTTTTTCTTGGCATTTTTCTTTTTCACTCAAAGTGGGGGACAGGGAATGACCTCTATTATACTAAGAATAGAAAGACAGTGGCAGTGTAAATTCTCATAGCCCAGGGGTCTTTGTAATTTCCTCTGGATTTCTCATGAACCTCCTACTCTTGACCTAGATCTTAGAACTTAGAGGGAAAACAGCACCTTTATTGCTACTCCAATTGATACCAGAAATTGGTAGATTTTGGGGGGCTATTGGATCAGGAAATTTATCTTAGTTCAGGCCTTAACAGTTTTCTGTATATGAATGTGTGAATTCACAAACCAGACCTACTCTGAGGAATTCCAGTTTCCAGAGGTTTTGAGGCATTCCGGGTTCTTTTTGAGCAGCTGCACCCATTGACTATCTTCTGCTTCAGCTAGAAACACAAGGGTTTCTAGCCCCTCAGGACTGTCTGCTGAATCCTAAAGAAAGAACACACCATTCCAGGTGTTTTTTTAAAATCTCAGTTCCATTATATTTATCTCCCCAAACTCCAACCATAAAAGCTGCGAAGGATTTGTATAAGAGCCATTGTATATGACTGATAAAAACTAGAAACCAGATAAAAGATTGTAAAAAAAAAAATGAATAACAGTGATTTCACATTACTTATTCAAAAAATGTTTAACACTGCAGATAGAAGGGTCAAATCAATGCTTCTTGAGGAAGAGAGAGGAAGCTTTCATTTATTGGAATGTGGCAAGAACTAAGATTGAAGATACTAGAGAACTAGAGCATAGCTAAGAGAGCAAGTTCCTGCAGAATGCAAGGGGCATCTGAGGCTTCTGTCATGAAAAGACTACTTTTGCTCCCAAAACTCACCTCTAAGGGTTCTTGGAATTCTAAACTGTGAAGCTCAACATATAACATCAGTTAACACTGAATTTTATATTAAATTGATATTTCACCAATGAAGCATACAGGCATATGTCATATGTCCCATGTACATATATGCCATTAATATTATAAGACGCAGACAAACTAACTTAAAGATGGGCTGTGAATGCAGCTTAGGGGTAGAGCACTTGCCTAGCATGTGAGAGGCCCTGAGTTCTGTCCCCAGCACAACAAAAAGCAAAATTAAATGCATATGGTATTGATTTTCCAAACTCAGTTATGTCTGTTATTTCATGTTATTTTCACTGTGTCATAGAGTTGGGTTATTATTTTACCCTGGTTTCTATGATGTTGGGTAAGAAGAAAGGCATTCTGGAGATGACTAAGGCAAAGAAAAGTTTAAGTGACACACAAGATAACGAATATCACAGCAAGTTCTCCAAAACAGGATGCCAAATCCTACCTCTTCTTTTTACTAGCTTATATTTTATGTTGCGGACTTCATTCTAAGTATCATAATTTTACACTAAACAAATAAAATGGCACAAATAGGCCATCCTTTTTTTCAAAACATACCATGATGACTATATAATAAAGATTGCTAGAAGCAGTTTCCTTAAGGTCTTAGGATATTGGAAAAAAATACAAATAAATAGAGACATTGGTAAGATTCTGTCACATTAGGATTATTCTCAAATTGACTGATGGATATAAATAATAAGCAACTGTTAGTAATGCATCATTAAATTGGGGACAGTAGGGTTCTGTAGGGATAGGATTGGGATTAATGCTAAATGAAATGTCCAAATTAATGTCCTGATGGAAAAAGTAAATAGCTGTGAGCATAGCAAAACAGAAAGAACTGCAAGTGCAATGGTAGATCTTAGGTAGGAAAATTTTAATAGAATGAGATTTAATTTAGATAAATCCATAATGACTTGCTCATGGGGAAGTAATTCCTATTGAGTAACAACAAGCAAAATTCTTCCGAAAGAACAGTAAGGTAGAAAAAGGAGCAAGTGTAGAGCATAATATTTTCTGAGCATTGATGATGAACAAATCATTGGGAAAATGTTTGTAAACTAAACCCGGTCTACCATCATTTTAAATGATGCTATAAATTTTAGTTCCAAACTATTATTGTTTTCTCTTCACCAGTTTGATAAAACAAATTGCTGCCTGAGTGTTCCCATCTATGACCTCAAATACCTAATCAATAATTCCACCTTTATTTGATGCCTGGGGTTCAGAAACAAGAGGTCCCAAAGGTTGATAAGATCAGCTCTTTGCAAAGTCCAAACAAATCCATTGCACTTAATTCCCTCTACTTCAAACAAGAAGACAAAGAGCAGTAAACTGGTTCCCAGGGAGAGGATTCTGGTTTCATCTCTGGTAGTGCCAATCTTAAATAAATGGCAGATGCCAGATTGTAAACTTAAAAGCAGTTGGTATTGCTTTTTTTTTTTTTCCTCTTCATACCCAATACCTCCAGTTCATGAGATACTCAAACTGTCAGTTAAATCAGAGTTTAGAAAACTTGATCTGATTGTTTAGCAATTGTTCAATATAAAAATGAAAATTTAGTAGCATATCATGAAGACATTTGCCAACAAACCCATTTCCTTCTTCTCTGTAGAGCCATTTACTGGTTATTCTGTCAGCATGGCTTCGTTTCTGCCCAGAGGGGAGATGCAAACATTAAAATTGAACAGGAGCGAAAATCTCCTGTTATAAACTTACAAATTAAGTTAGTATATTCTCAAGAGTGACCCATTTGCCCAATTTCATGTTACTTTATTATACAATTGTTCTGGAATGCTTATTATCCAAAATAGGATCTTGTGTGTTTGTTTTGAGCTTTTTAGACTTTCTCTCCTTTCTATTAACAGAATAAAAATGTATTAGGTACTACAATTATGTAGTTAAGTACAAAACTCCAAGAACAAGGAAGAGCCATGTCACTGAGCCAGGGCTGCACAGTCATTCTGAAACATGGCTGGGCACCGCCAGGCAGAAAGCTTTTACTCTGGTGAATAATCCACAAACTGAGCTGTCAGGGAATGAGGCTTAGCCATCATCTCAGGCTCCATTCGTTTAAAGCCTTCCTTCTTGGTACAAAATTGAAATAATGAAAAATTCAAAATATTTGCATTCCTAAATAATTTACTTATATGTAAGTTAATAATAAATAATTATTTTCCTCCAGTGTTTAAAGTTCCCAAAAGGATCAGAGTTGAAACATATCATTTGAAATTTTTATAAAAAACTGTATGCTGATATTTAACTTAGTAAATGTCCATAGTACTCTCCAATATCAGCCCTCTTTCTAATGTTAGTGAAAAAAATAGTTGTCATTTAATTCCTTGGCAATAAATGACCTTAATTTTGAATATGGTGCAGGAATGGCATAATTTTGAATGACTTCAACACACTGCGCTGAAACAGTTATTGGACAGTTTTCATTCATCAAGTTCAACTCAAGCTGTTGGTACCTCAAATTCCATTGAAAATTATTCCTGGATAATGCTCCTGGATATCAAACTTATTCAAATGTTTGCTTTAAACTTTTCCATCCAGAAAATTTTAAATTAAATCCATTTCAATTTTATGTAGATAGCCCAAAATTAGTAAAAAGGACATCTTGCTGAAAATGTGCTTATAAAATAGGTTGTTAAAAATTATTTTCTTCTTGTTCAACATCTCTAGGAATTAGAGAAATGTGAATCAAAACTACACTAACATTTCATCTCAGTTCAGTCAGAATGGCAATAATCAAGAATACAAGCAACAATAATTGTTGCCAAGGATGTGGGGAAAAGTTACACTCATACACTGCTGGTGGAGACTGCAAATCAGTGCACCATTATGGAAAGCAGTATAGAGATTCCTCAGAAAACTTGAAATGGAACCACCATTTGCCCCAGCTATCCCACTCCTTAGTTTATACCCATACTACAGTGACATAGCCACATCAATGTTTATAGCAGCTCAATTCACCATAGTTAAACTATGGAACCAGCCTAGGTACCTTTCAACAGATGAATGGATAAAGAAAATATGGTATATATGCACAATGGAATATTATTCAGCCTTAAAGAACAATGAAATTATGGCATTTACTGGTAGTTGGATGGAGCTGAAGAATATCATGCTAAGCAAAATAAGCCAATGCCAAAGAACCAAAGGTAGAATGTTTTCTCTGATTCTCAGATGCTAATTCACAATTAGGGGGAGGGGTAGGGAAGAATAGAAGTACTCTGGATTAGAGAAAGGAGAGTGAAGGGAGGGGAGGGTATGGGGGTAGGAAGGTACCCTATGTGTATACATGATTACATGACCAGTGTAATTCTACATCATGTACAACCAGAAGAATGAGATTTATGTATGATGTGTCAAAATGCATTCTACTATAATGTATAACTAATTAGGACAAATAAAACTATCTGTTAAAAATATTATTTTCTTCTTCTAATTCCATTGCAATGTCAGAAATATACACTGCTGTGGCTGTATAGAACATTTATTTTAGTGTAAATAGCTTAGTGCAGTTACTAAATTCTTATGTACCTTTGAGGACACTTAGTGCAGCCTAGAGGAACTCTCAAGTAGAACCATCAGGTGCCAATTCTGTCTCAGGTGCTATCTGAGAGGATGCTTTGAGTTTTTGCAGGTTCAAAATCATCCTGCCTGCATCACATTTTCACCTCATCTAGATTCCCACTATTGCAAACCACAGTGGTATCCAAAGAAACCAAAATGACCATATGCATCTATGGATTGCAAACTCCTCATATTTAATCCTCATATTGACACCTGTTTGCAAATTCAGTCATTCAGGATGATTTGTTCTATAATGCTTGCCTATGATTCTATGTGTCATTTACATAAAGTGCCCTCTAGTTATTTTTTTTCCAAAGAAAAGTATGACATGGGAGCTTTGATGATACTTGAAGCTAATTTCCAAAAAGAAGGAGAATGTTGACAAGATCTTCAAATTGTATTTGAGAGTTACTTGCCCATAATATAGAAATTGAAATTTCAAGGTCTGTTCCAAAGACACATTAGGATATGGTGTCAGAAAGTGTGGGCAGATGCTGACATTATTCAAATCTACTTGTGTGTAGATGCAAAATAAGATCACAAAGGAGATATCATTCTAGGATTAGGTATATCTCCTCAGAGTTTGTTGCCACTCCCTTTCACTCAGGATGACATCAAGCAGATAAACAGAGCTGTCCAAACACTCTCTGAATGTATACCAAAAAAAAGTACTGATCCACAAGGACCTAGAAATTAGACCAGAGACCCTGCACCTAATAGAAGAAGTTGGTCCAAATCTTCATCATATTGGCCTAGGACCAGACTTCCTTAACATGACTCCCAAAGCACAAGAAATAAAAGCAAGAATCAATAATTGGGATAGATTCAAACTGAAAAGTTTTTTCTCAGCAAAGGAAACAATCAGCAATGTGAAGAGAGAGCCTACAGAGTGGGAGAAAATCTTTGCCACCCACTAATTTCCAGAATATATAAAGAACTCAAAAAACTCTACACCAAGAATACAAATAACCCAATCAATAAATGGGCTAAGGAAATGAGCAGACACTTCAAAGAAGAGGATCTACAGGCAATCAACAGATATATGAAAAAATGTTCAACATCTCTGGTAATAAGAGAAATGCAAATCAAAACTACCTTAAGATATCATCTCACCCCAATTAGAATGTCTATTATCAATAAAACAAGCAACAATAAATGTTGGCGAGGATGTGGGGAAAAAGGTACACTCATACATTGCTGGTGGGGTTGTAAATTAGTGCAGCCACTCTGGAAAGTGGTGTGGAGATTCCTCAGAAAACTAGGAATGCATCCACCATTTGATCCAGCTATCCCACTCCTTGGCCTATACCCAAAGGACTTAAAATCAGCATTCAATAGTGATGCAGCCACATCAATGTTTATAGCAGCCCAATTCACTATAGCTAGATTGTGGAACCAACCTAGATGCCCTTCAATAGATGAATGGATAAAGAAACTGTGGTATATATACCCAATGGAATATTATTCAGCCATAAATAATAATAAAATTATGACATTTGCAGGTAAATGGATGGAATTGGAGAAGATCATACATGTTAAGTGAAATAAGCCAATCCCAAAAAACCAAGGCCAAATGATTTCTCTTATAAGTGGTTGATGACATATAACAGGGGTCGGGGGAGACACGGGAAGAATGGAGAAGGGATGGATTGTATAGAGGAAACTGAGGGGTGGGGAGGGGATGGGGAAGGAAAAAGAATGAGACAAACATCTTTACCCTATGTTTAGGTATGAATAGGCAAATTGTATGATTCTACTTTGTGTACAACCAGAAAATGATAGTTGTACTCCATTTGTATGCAATGAACTAAAATAATAATAAAAAAGTACTGATCCAGCATATAAATGTGATTATGGATCCTCCCCATAAGGCATGGATTTCTGAATCCTAAAAAATATGATTGACAGTTTTAAAAGAATCATTTGTAGTTCCTGGGGTTTGATGTAAAATTTAGGAACATGGGAAAAAATCAAGAAATATGAATTAGAACTCCTGCATCACACCACTAGGATTAACAAGATGAATAATTCTAAATCTGTTAAGTTGCTTTTATCAACAAGTGAAAAAAGAATTGAAATTTGCAAACTGGGATCATGTATTATATTGACTGACTACAGGTCTTCAGCCTGGTAGGTGACGTTTCCTCAGAGCAGAAAGTATTCATACTCTCAAGAAGAATATCTGTATGGTGGCATTCAATGTGATGGGTGAATTTTTTCATGATTTCATCTATCTGAACTTTCTGAGTGTGACTCTAGAGCCCTAGTTCCTTGTCGGATTATGAGCAGGCCAGACAGGTCTGACGAAGTCATAAAAATCAGGCAGCAAGAATGTAATGCATCATAGATACTTCATTCTAAATTACAGACATTTGAAGATTCATTAACTAAGATAATCATATGAGAGTGAGCAACACAGGGCCTGGTAAAGAGTAAGACCCTCAATAAATGGTAATTTATTTCCTTCACCTCTCCTCACCCTCCTTCCCTCAGTCTCAGTCTCTCTCTCTCTCTCTCTCTCTCTCTCTCTCTCTCTCTCTCTGTCATTATCTTTTTCTTGCATCTGTACATTGTAGGAAGCTTTCTTATCTCAGTGATGTCAATGAACGTGATCTTCAGCCTCAACTGTGGAATTTGAGACACATCCTGTATTGTCTGTCTTGATTTTACTTTCTGTAGTTGCCAAATGGAGAGCTCATTGTCTAATCTATTGTTTTGCAAAGGGAGGTTGCAAGAACAGTAACATAACAGAAAGACTTTTCTCCACATTTTCTTTAGGATTTTGTTACCTTTAAATATTTCATTTTTGCTCCTCCAGCATCCACAATAGTTCCTGTGAAGCTATGTAGTACAATCCAAGAAAGAGTCCAGATCTTGTGATGCCTAAAGTATATACAATTTGGGAGGCTGTCTTAAAAAACAACAAGAGCAAAAAAGAAGAACTTTGGGTATCAACTTACAAAATATTTCTTTAGAATAAGAAAGAATTGACAACAAATTGCAAAGATTAAAGGCTAATTAGCACCATAAACATCACAATGTCCAGAGGAAGGTTTAATTAGCTATCTGACACCTTCTCTAAAGTTGTACATTTTGACTACATACGTCTTCACATGATAACAATTTTATAATAGAAGAGAGAGATAATTCATTCTTTCATCTAACATGCTTAATAAAATCATTTTTATTATTCATAGTTTAGAAAAGCTTCATGTCATTTTTCTCAGCAGATGGCAATTGTGGTGTGTTGCTTTGTCTGGAATCACTCGACTCCACCAGAACAAGATGCCTTGGTTGGGCCACTAAAACAGAATTCCATACATTAGGATGCCAAAGGGCGACTTCACATGGTCAGACACATTGTTCGTAGCACTATTTCAGACTTATGTCTCAAAGTACAGAAATTTTTAACTTCTCATTTGCATAACTCACATCAAAAAAGAAAAAAAGTTCTTTATTTTATAACTGTTATAAGCTGCTTAATCAACTATATTCCATTTTGACTAGGTTTCAGTGAGAATCAAATTATCATTTATAATTTTGTACACCTGGAAATTAGAAGGATATTCCACAAACTAGCTCTGGCTCTGTATATTTAAAGCTTTGTTGTTGTTGTTGCTGTTATTCCATGACCTACATCCTTCTGGTATCGAGAAGGTATGGTATGTAGTCAAAATGTACATCCAGGGCAAGTTAATATTGTAACTGCACTGCTGGCTGTCTGCCTTTGGTCAAGGCCCCCGGTGAGCTGATGGAATGGATAGGAAGAGTACTCCCATTAGCCATTCCTACCCTTATAGGGCTAGAAGAAAACAAAAACAGAACTAAAGATGAAATTCAGAAATAACTCACAAAACCCTAACCAAGCTTATAGCCAACTGAACTTTCCCTCTACCCAGATCCCCAAAATCTCAGTCCAGCACTGTCTGTCACGAAGGCAGGTGGGACTGGGAAGGAGGGATTCAAAGTGGAAACAGAAAGCAGTCAAAACTGATTGTAGTTAAAATGGCTTATTTTGGTAAATTTTACAAAAGCATATGAGCATGGGAACATATTACATAGGCTCCACCCACACAATGAAGAGACCTGAGAATTTGAAGCTCAATAACTTCATGGTGAATCTACCTCTGGTACAGTGGTTAAGAACACAAAGTTTGGGGACAGACACACCAAAGTTTCAATTGCTTCTTAGTTGTATGATGTTCACTAGTTCACTGAATGCTATGGTTTGAATGTGAGGTGTCTCCCAAAAGCTCACATGTGAGACAATACAGGAAGGTTCAGAGGAGAAATGATTGGGTTGTAGAGTCTTAACCCAATCAGTGAATTAATCCCTGATAGGATTAATTGAAGTAATAAGGTGTGGCTGGAACTGGGGTATGGCTTTGAGGTATATAGTTTGTATCTGGAGCGTGGAGATTCTCTCTCTCTCTCTGTTTTCTGATGATATGAGCTGCTTTCCTCTGCCACATTCATCTTGAGTCCCAAGGAATGAAACCAGCCTTCTATGGACTAGAACTTCTGAAACTGTGAGCCCTCAAATAAACCTTTCCTCCTCTATAATTGTGCTGGTCAGATCATTTAGTCACAGCATCGAAAAAGCTGACTAAAACACTGAGCCAATCTAAGCTTCAGTTATAAAACTTATGACAAAATTTGCCTTATTTGATTGTTGTGGAGCTTAAATAAAATTGAGTGCACATGTAATTCATATTCTAAGTACTCAATAATTGGTAACTATGTTCCTTAGAAGATTAAATGTTCAACATTTGTTGCTCTCTGTAAGATAATCAAATAATCTATACTATTATCCAGAATTTTTTTAAAACTTTAGTTTTCAATACTTACCATCCTACACCTATTCATTTGCCTTAATCTATCCAAGAACACACTCATCTTCCCCTCATTTTCCAGTGTGAAGTCTGTCTACCCTCTCCCCCACTGTTCTTTCTCATGTTTCACATTCTTTAATATGTGTTGCCACATCCATTCTGTGAGGATCTACAGCTGCGTTCTCTAATAGAAACACAATGTGGGCCACATTTGTCACTTTTAACTTTATAAAATTAAGTTTAAAAACTAAAAAAAAAAAATTTAAATTAGGTGAAATTTATTTTATTAATATTTTATTTAACCCACTATATCCAAAATTGTATCCCAACATGTAATCATTGTGTGTGTTCGTGTGTGTGTGCACTCACATGCACTTGTACATACTGAGGATTGAACCCAAGACCTCATTCATGCTAAGCATGAACTCTATCACTGAGCTACACCCCCAGCCCAAAAATTCTTAATTAGATATTTTACATTTTCTTTGTCATACTAAGTCTTCAAAATCCAGGATATAGTTTACACATATAGCACTTTTGTTAATAACTACATTTCGAGTGCTCAGTAGCCACATGTGTCTAGTGGGTGCCATACTGCACAGCACATGCCTATAGCATGAATAATTTACATCATACTATTTAATATGTAATTACAGAGTGCAATTATGTTTGCTAGTTTTTCCTGTATGTTAGTCCTTGCTCAGCCAGAATCAAGGTTCTTTGAAGAAAGCAGCTCCTCTTAAAGTTCTGTATCTCTGAGATGCTGCACCCAAGCACAGTAAACACCCAGTAAAGGCTTGCAGATGGATGATTTGGATGAATTTAGTAATCCTGGAAGGAAAAATGCAATAGACACTGTGATTTCCTTTCACGTGTGCTACCTTTGTCCTTCTGTGAGTGTTGTTTATCCCAGAATGTAAACTCTCAGAGTATGTGGAATAATGCCAGTTGCAGACGAGTATTAATAAATCTGCTCTGGCATTAGCATGAATAATGAAAGTGACAAAAACAAAAAAAGAGGGGGTGGGTAGCTGAGCATGGTGAAGCCTTGCTTGTGAAGTAAACACAAGCTTCTTGTATGAATGGAGAGCAACATGATCTCTCCATCTTACCTAAAAGTGGGCTCTAGTTTTTTAAGTATTTATTTACCAGCAATCCAAAAATAGAGGGTCACTTTTGACTTGCAGCTCTGCTGTGAAAGTAGAAGTTGCTTTCAACGTACGACCAGAGAAGTCACACCCAATGGCATAGGGTATGCAGTGTGCTTCCAAATACTCAGGTCTTCTCACAAACCTTCAAAACAATGATATGGGGAAGAATCTGTCATATTTCTAACCTGAACATTTTTGACGTTCAGATAAGAATTAAGTCACACAGCACAAATGTAAAAGATTTTCAGACTTTAAGAATCCACACTGCAGTAACACTACAGATTCAGGGAGAAGTTGAATTTCCAAATATGGTCTTACACGCCTTTCTTATGGGTGTGTAAGATAGTGTGGTTTATAATATGGAAAATCTCCAAGGTGCAATGAAAGGAGTAAGAAATTTTAAAGAGTATGACTCATCCAGTGAATCACTAAGTATTCTGGGAAAAGGTATCTTGGCATTTTATAGTTATATTAGCTTTAAATAACTTTAAAATGTATCCTGATTATCAGGTTGACAACAGGCAATATTTTCCACATTATATCACATTATTCAACTGAAAATGTATTTTGTTTTATTTCCTTTCATGTGTGCCAAAGGTAAAGCAAAGTAAAACATTCTAAAAAAGTCACTGATTTACATTCTCATGTTGAAAAGTTGCCTCCCAAACATCTCACAAAAAGAAGTTTGTAGACACACTGAAGATAACATTAATTATTTCTCAGTGTTGGAACGTTCTACTTTATTTCCTAACATTTCAGCTTTCCTATAAAAATCTTAACAAAGGGCTTAAGGAAATTCCACTTTTCCAACATGCCTTCCTAAAAGAAAACCCCTCTTCCATCTCTTAATTCTGTTGGTGGTTTCTGTGTGGATACAAAGCTGGTATTAATGCTACTCTGCCACTTATTGTGGTTATTTTTTCATGTTCCTAAATCCTAGCTCTACAATATAATCATAAACTTCTTGGAGCCATAGGCCGTGTCTTATCCATCTCCTGTGGCTCTCAACAGAGCCTTAGATAGAACAGCCATTCAATAAATATGCTAGAAATCATGAATTTGATCATGACTTACAGAAGCACCATTCAGCAGACCAATAGCATGTGGAGGCAATACTGTCTTTACAAATGCACAGTAATATTTGGATATTTCTATCTCCAATTCCATTCCTTGACTACCTTTTTAAATAAAAATACATAGCATTTCATCAACATTTTCATTCCAGGAACTCTAGTTGAATTTAAATTAAAATAAAAACCTACAAAGTCTAGTAAGGTCTAACATCAAACAAAGCTTTTTCTCTCTTACAGTTATGTTTTAAATACTTTTTAGTGTCTAATCATAGTCAAGATTCCAACTTACAAATAATATACAGCCACTGTAGTTTTTTTTCAAATTTAATAATATTCTCAAACCTAATTTTGTGTACAGGATTTATTTAAAATGTGATTGCTACTCAGCAATTTCAGAGGAAAGTATAGTACATCAGACCTAACATTTACATGATACCTTGAAGTCAAAACTCTCTACAAACAAGAAAAACAGAAAAACTTCCAAATAAGCAGCATGAGAGCCAAAGGAAGAAGATAATTTGCAGCATAAGGTCTTTTGGCCTCCTGAGCACTGCGCCCAATGGATGCTGCTGTAAGAAAGTGAAGCATGTGACATGCAGGGGGGAAGTGCAAGTGTGTGGGCTTACCGATGCCAGACTACAGAAGTGGCTCAAGAGTAAGAGGGGCCATTGATGAGAAGAAGGTTTGGATTAACTGTGGCCTTGAAGTTACCCCTGGAAAGTGAGTAACACTCAGTTGTGAGAGGTGCATTAACCTCTTCAGACCACTAGGGTTCAAAGTGTTCCATAAGGGGTAATTTATTAAATGGGTCCTAATTGCTCGGTAATGTACCTTCCAAAAGTCATTTCTCTGTACTGTGATTAGGCCTGGGATTTGCCAAGTGCTGTCATTCTCTTTGTAACTCCATAATGGAACTCTAGGATGTGGGAGGCTGATCCACTGGACAGCTATATCTCTAATCCAGGTTTAGAATCCTATCAACAAAGCCAGAAAAACTTTCATTTAATCCTCCAGTATGTAAATACTGAGATACAAAATTGACCCAACTCATTTTTTCATGCCTTTTACTAAACATATATGTATATGTACGCATATGCACATATGCGTACATACATATATACACACGTTTGAATAGAATATAGATAAATGGTTTTATTGTTTTGAAAAGACCTACACATTTTTAAGGTTTGTGCATTATCCATTTCATTAAATTCTTTCTTCAAGGTATAAAATATGCTTTTGCTTGTTTCCTTTGACACCTACAAACAAATTTTCTTTTGGCCTATTTGCTTCGTATGGAGGCCAATCAAACATGATTTTCCATTTGATTTCGAACATGAAACAGAGACCATCCAATCAGCCACCCACTCTGTCACTGATTCCCACCAGGACTCCTTAGGCCCTAGTTTTGTTAATTAGCAAGGCCAGCAGAGGGAGTGCAAGAGCATTGTTACAAAAAATGAAATCAAAATTTTAAAAGATAGCAACAATTAGAAGTAGGAAATAGACATTACACTACAGAGGATTACAAAGCATAATCTAAATATGGAAGCTGACTTCGGGATATCATTTAGGCAGCAGGTTACAACAGAAGAAACAGGAATTCTGACCACTGCCAAAGTCTGCTGTTCTCTAACCAGCCTATTGTTACTGTGCCTCATTCTTAATGTCTTGCAGTGGACTCTCACAGTAACTTCCATTAAGATATGAAAGGCTTCTGTCCTCCATAAGAGAAGGTGATTACTTGAACAATGGGAATTATTATCTCAGGAATGAAGTTGATGTCATTACTCTCTTGGGGGTTAGATCACTTCTTAGATTTGACCACAAGTACAAAACACCTGGGTAGTATCCCCTGATGCCCTAAGCACAGAGGTTCAATTAGACCATGGAGTGAGATACACATCTTATTAACTAAATAAATAAAATGATTAAGCTACAAAGAAGCATGAGGATGGTTTTTATCACAAAGATATTACATATTCTGTACTTTGTTTCACAACTCGTATTTCCAGACATTGAAAGAAATGATACATTTTCCAAGCATGTTTTCCGACTAACTGTTACAAAGGAGTCCTGTTTAAATCTGCTGAATGGCTCTGGATGGCTCAGGGTTATTTAGAACTTAAAATTTGCCCTTAAGGGAAAGTGTTAGAGTGTTTTCCAGAAGTCTTCAACAACGGTCCTTACCAGATAATTTGTGCTGGCCCCATAACCACTCTCCCAAAGGACATCTTTGAGAAAATGATAACTGAAACAAGCCAGGCTGTATACCATGCTGAACTAAATAAAATATTTCTTTGTTTGGCAAGTTTTGAATAATCTTGAGAATACTAGAACTTGTCTGGAAGTTTAGCAGAAAAAGTAGTTTGGAAAGCAAATATTCAGTTCTGCTTTCTCCAGTAGATGTCACTTTCTGTACATAGGATATCAAGATATATAAGATGTATTCCTTACAGCCCCAGCAAAAAATAACTTTGGGTTTCAGCCATATGTAACAATTTTTTAAGCCTTCAATGGTATTTTCTGGTGTTTGGAACCTCCAGGAATAGTTAAAAGAAAATGAATACTATTAATTAACCAACTTGTACATTTCTTTGTAGACTTACCAATGGCCATTAGACCTAACGTGATACAATATTACTAGTGCCTTTTAACAGTTACAGGAACTAAGTATTATTCTAAATCTCAGCATCAAATTAATTTGCCAAAAACAAATATGGTTTCTGAGTAAATAAGGAGTCATTAATAAAGCTCTGCATACTTACCAAGATCCTAATTAAATACGAGTTTTTCCTAACCTATTATTATTTCAAGGGAAATTCTTTCTGGATTTTCTATATCATTTCAATTTCCACATCAGCTTCAGACGTCTCAAGAAAAAGTGTGTTTCTCTGAAGCATTTCACTGTACAGCAAGAGGTGTCAGCGCTAGAATAAGGGGGTGGGGGGAGAAGGAAGGGAGGGAGAAAAGTGAGGGACGGAAAAAAGAGAGACAAAAAGATTATAAATATTAAATAATGTTTTTATGATATCCACATGTCCAAGAATGAAAATAAAAAGATAGAAAAATATTAATAGTCAGAATTAGATTAATTCTTCCTAAAATACTTTCCAAAATGCTCTTTGCATTTCTAAACATAAGCCTCATTATGCTGTTCTATTTGTATTCCAACACAGTCAAATTTTATATTTGAGCTGTTTTAATAGATGACTTTGAAATGACAGAGGAGAGTGCATTTTTGTTTCTTATTGATTCAATCAAGATTTTGCTTGTAGCTACCATAACTTGAAATAGTAAGGAAGGTTACAGAGGCTTTTTAAATGTTGATGTCTGGTCCACATTTGATTCAGTCATTGTATTGACAAATGTGATTTAGTAATTGCCAAATTAAGCTCATGAGAAAATTAGTTAAACAACTACTTTATTTTTAGATGCTTCAAACAAAAGATATGAAGTTTGGAAGCAAATAATGATAGGGTACCAGGACAAAATTTCCCTAGGAAGGCAAATGGGCATGTGGCTTTTACAAAACAAAAGAATCTATCTGGTCATCAACATAAACATCTAAATGGTCTCTTTAGGTTTTAAATATTTTGCTGCACAAAGAGTAAACCCAAAGAGCTAGATTGTTATCTGAGGTAGAGATTTCTTGACATGTTAACTGGGAAATTCTGCCACCATTCTTGTGTATACTGGGTTAAAACAAAGAAATTCTGTGGGTTTGGGTAATAAACGGATTTAGAGGCTTCACCTCAGGCTACTGATTCAACTTCATTTCAGCTTGAAGAGACCTAAAGTCATGAATGTACCCAGGGCAAGTCGTTTACTTTTAATTCAGCCTGAATTAGGATCCCACTTCATAATAAAGCCTAGGGCTTTTTTTTTTCAACTATTCAGAGCAAATAGGGTTGCCAAAAGAAAAACAAAGATTGAACTGGAAGAATAGAAACGAATTCACAGTAATGCACACTAAGCTGAATTCCTGAGGAAAGGAACTTCACTGGAGCCTCCCCTGAACACTTCTGAGAACAGTCTCAGCTCTCCACTACTCTGGGTCTTGCGCAGTCTTATCAACAAATAAATATTAACCTGTAATTTTGAAAGAAAATGATGCCATGAAGATTGACTTGAAATTGAGGCCAACTGATTGACATCATGTGTGCTTTGATTTGAGCTCTGAGAAGAGCCATATAAAGTGTGCAGTCTGGTATTCCTGTCAGTAGTCTATGTGAAATAGGAGCCAATGTTCCTGTTTGGGTAGCTGCCCTGGTCAGACAAGGAGTCTATGGAAGACTTGGAATTCCTTAGCCCTGTTCTTAGGTCTTTTTTCTGTTTTTATATATTCCTTCCCCTTATCATACCTGAAATTCTATTTAATAGATTACAACAGAAAACTCAGGACACTGAGAACAGCCAGTTGCTTAATCCCATAAATCACATTTTTTTTAATAATGATTCCATTATCATTACTTGTACCATATCTTCCAAGTGACTTCTTTAAGTGATTTTATTAAATACTGAACTCAAAATAAAATTTGTGGCATATACATAAAAATTCAAGTACATAAATAAGGTGGACATCTGTATATTCCATAACTGACTTAAGAAAAGGAACATTACCACCATCTTTTGAACCTTAAACCCATCCCCAGCTCATCTTCCTTCTCTTTGTAGATAACATCATCCTGAATTTTGTGTTAATCAGTTCCTACTTTTTCTCTAGCTTATTCACTCTCTTTCTCCTTTTTAATGACAAAAATGCTTCATAGGAATTTTGAGTATTGATCATTTGTTTAAAAAAATACAATAAAACTTTGAGAAAATTGACAATTATAAGCATTTTTGATCAGTTAAAATGTTTATTTTGGGCTGGGGATATAACTCAGTTGGTTGAGTGCTTGCCTTGCATGCACAAGGCCCTAGGTTCAAACCCCAGCACCACCAAAAAAAAAAAAAAAAATTTATTTGGTCAATACTATATGTATTATTAGAATTCAATTACCAAAAATATCAAAATCATATGGAGAATAAGAATGCATTTACCTACATAATACCAGTAAAATTCTATATAATGCTCTGCACTTGTAATAAATGATCTTTTCAGAAATCATATAGTACAAGATTTTAGACTCCAAAAAGGATTTCTAAAAATATGTTTCAGCTCCTTTTCTGAAGGCTTTATTTAAAAAAGAAAAAAAAAATTTAGCCTATAACGTTTATATGACCCCTTATCCAAAGATAGGATCAGGATCCAGATAACTGATCGTTAAACTTCTGAGCATATTATTAAGGGAAAGAGTCCTCAAATTACCAAGCTGTTCTACCAGCCCTGTCTCAAAGATCGGAAGATGAGCAAGTCCTGCAGGGAGTGGAGGGTGTGTCCTGAGGTCCTGGGTGAGAAGGAACAGGAAAACAAGAGAGGGAATAAGAGCAGAGGACCCCGGGGGGCATCCTGCTCCTCTGGACCTCCATCTCCTTCTCTTCTGCATTCCAAAGTGTACTGCAGACCCAGCCTCCACTAATAAGCAGCAGAATCCAAGTCTGTAGTTACTCAGGGAAAAGTAGCCCCAAGTGCAAACCGGCTTCGAAAAGAAGAAAAAACTCCAGGATTCTTCCCCTTGGCACACAGGCACAGCCAACCTTTGTATCTTGTATCAGCGCCATCCACTCTGGAGTTAACTTTCCACAATTTAAGTAAGGGACATTTGTTTAGCATGTAGGAGTATCTAAGTCAAAATTTACCAACAAAGTATAGCTTATGATTATTTTAAATAAAATGTTAAGTGAAAACTCAATTTTGTACTAAAGTTAGAGTGTCCTAAATTCACATATGTTATCAGCATGGGTGTTATTGAATTCTGTTTAAAGTTACTAAGAAATATTCCAGGCCTGAACCCTAAAATAGGAAAATGAGACATTTAAGGCATCGGTTGTTAGAATTGTGAATAAGGCCCTTGATAGATTGATTACCTAATGGCAAGTGTGACAAGTGTGACAACAGATTTAGGAATAACATTACCACCTCAGTAAAAAATAAACATGAATATTACTAATGATTAATTTCTTTAATATTTTAAATAATTTTGAAAGCATTCAAGGTACTATAAATTAATATCAGCAGATTGAAGGGTTGTATAATAATCCTGGTCACAATGCCACCTATATATCTTCTATTCAGTTTACTTGGGAAATATTTTCAACTTCTTATCCTGTAGTTTATCTTACTGTCAGGCTCATTCTCCTTTTTTTCACAGCTGCATTCCAAGTTAAATCCTCAGATTATCTTTTGCTTGGACTGGTTTCCCCATCTTCAAAGTTTGCCCTTCAATTTCTTTACACAGTACTACCAGGCTGTGTTACAAACCAGTTTGTCTTTTGCTTCTCTTTTGAAGTTCCAATTTTCCATAGAAATCATTTTAAAATGCTCAGTATGGCATTTAAGCAAGTCTTCTATCTAGTTTTCCAGGCTTCTCCCCAACTCCTGAAAAACTATATTATTTCTGAATCTAATATGTAATCATTTTCATACATCATAAAATCCCCTTCACCTACAATGTTCTATCCTGCCCTTGCCCCATTCTGTAGTTTTGCATGCTGAAATTCTACTGGTCCCCCAAACAGAAGTACTGATCCTATGTGCAATCCTTGAATACATCTCAAACCCTTAGAGCTTCCAAAGCACTTTGGTCATGCTTATAATACAGCATTAATCATGTACTGCCTCATATTTTAATTATGAAGGGTATAAGTCTTGTGAACCCCCCGATCCCTGGATGGGGTTTGTACCTGACAATCCTTTGACATATAGAATAGTACAAAATCAGCATAGTATTTGTTACATCAAATCAAATGGTCAAGGAATCTAGCAAAAGAGAAGATTATGACCTTTTGTCCAGGTGTTGAAAAAATTGCTTGAGTTTATCATTTGTATGGATACTTTATTATAAATTTGCTAACTTTTTTCAAAGTGTCTTTTGAGAATTTTAGTGTCCCCAGAAATATGCTAGGTCAAAAAATCAAACAAAAGCCTTCTAAAAGGAAAACCTACACCCAAATACAACTTATTATAATACAAAGCCATAAATAATCAGAAAAGGTCAAAGCAAAATGCCCTGAAATCACAGAGGTGGGAACAATTAATTCTTGAAGAAAGGAGTAGTAACAGAGAATAAACCACTCTAGAATCTCTAAAGTAGACCTTAAAAGACAACAAGCAGCTATTGGTCAAAGAACAATAGAGCCAAGGCAGGTACAGCTTTGTAGGTGAAGACTTGCTTAATATCATTCAAAGGCATCATTCAATTACACTACAACATGATGGCACCCCTGAACTGTGCGTCATTGTGGTCCAGGAAAGGAGCAGACTTGGTCCATAGGGGTGAAGACCATGTTAAGTGGTTTTCTCAACATCGTGTAGAAGCTCAATTAAAATTTTATAAGATTTCACTACCTATTTATCTTTTCTAGTCTTTTTTACAACCTCCTCTTAGAAGGAGCAGCCAAGAATACAGAAATTCTTATCATTCCAATATTCATTAGAATAATTATGGAACAAAACAGGTTGCAGTTGAGAATTATCAAACTAGAGGAAATCTTAGAAGGTATTTTTTTAAAATCAATAATTTTCAAACTGTGTGTGTGTGTGTGTGTGTGGGGTGCATGCTGGGGATTGAATCCAGGGGCTCACGCACCCCAGCCAAGTACTGATAAACTACACCTCTACACAGTTTTCAAACTTCTAAAGTCCTTTCCCTTTTCTGAAATTAAATTTTGCTAATATCAATATGTGAACAAGAAAAAAAGAGGATAATACTCTGTCCTAAGCTCCACCAGTTCTTCTTCCCTCCTCCACCAAGATCCTACTGGTTCTTTGCAGCCCTAGGGACTCAGAGGCATAGTTTGAAAAGTGCTGCCTCTAGACCCACCTCCTCTTTTATAATTGAGGAAATAGACAGCCAAAGAATTTGAAGTACCTCATACAAGTTCATCACTGTGGTTAGTGGCAGAAAAGGAAATGGAAATCCCTTAACTGCCACTCCACTGTTCTTTCAAGATAAAATTAATTCTATTTACCTAGCAAAATGAGCATGTGGTCTAAGGGTCTCCCAAGGTGACATTTAGGATGGAGAGAGACTGTTTCTTTTTCTTGATAAGACATTATTGGAATTCAGCAATTTATTGTTAAGTAATTCAGAATCAATGCTGTCTTTTATTTTATTCTACCTTTCCTTCATTTTGATATTGAATTACCAGAAATGACAGCTCTCACATCCTCTAACTTCTTAATCCTAGGCAAGGAGAAAGGTTAAAGAAATTCATCTGTGTGGTGGCATTGGCCAGTCAGGCACTCTTCTGCTATAGAAACGAAGGTTTAGTGTGGTATTTTTCCTGGTTTGAAAAGAAAAAAAAAAAACCTAAAATGACTTTTCTCCTATCTAGAGATTATGAGGAAGGAGAACAATAATGTTTAGATTCTCTGGATAGCCCAAAATGTTATTTTAATTTAGAGAAAGGATTTAAAACACACACACACACACACACACACACACAGACTTACTGAAAATCGTCAAATATATAGGTATTGTAAGTTATCCTCCTTGTCGAGCAAGTTTAGTAACTATGATTTAATGGAAATTAATTTTGTTAGAGAAAAAAATATTGTTTTCCTTCATAGACCCCTGTTACTGATATTACATTAAGTGAAATATTGTAGATAAATAATTGTGAAGAAGTTTGGAGAATTTAAATGGTTTTGTATGAATATTATGACAAAACATTTACTGAAATGAGTAATAGAAATACTTGCTTATTAAGATTAAATGAATTAATAACTTTGGAGTGTCAAGAAACTTTTGCTATTGAACAAAAATAACAAGGTATGATTTACAAATATAATGCTAAATATGACAATACTGACAAATTGTAATTTCAGACTTCAAGAAAGATCTTAACTTTATCAATGCCATTACTTTGGGAACTTTTGGATATTCTTGATTATTAATAACACAGAAGTCATCTTAGTTTCTTTGCTAGGAGGAAATTGGAGAAAATGTGAAAGTCTCTCTTTCCAGTTATGCCTCACCTGGATTATACCTCTCCAATTTAAATGCCTGTCTTAAAGCATGGCCCAGAAAAAAGATAGAGATTGATTTTCTAAACAGACCACAATCCCCAGCCTCTTCCAAATGAGTGCTATTGTGTGCCATGATTTTCATGTGATATCAGTAACTTCATCAATCATCCAAGAAAGCAGACAGAACACAGTAAAGAGACTGGCAGAATAGTGCATTAGAGAAATACTCCATAACTTATAGATAATAACCCAAGCATAAACTTCCAAGAGAAATTAATTGTAAGTGATTCTACTTTAAGGCAAGCCCTAAATAAGTCATTAATTTATAAGTCTATTTCAAATATTGCTCTGTACACCTGCTATATGTAAATAGACACACATCCTAAAAAGCCATTATCAATATCAAATTAATGACTGGTTACTTGCTGAGTAAAATGAAAAAGTTTTTATTTAAGTTGCAAGGTTGTCTACATTTGACATCTCCAATCATTTTAAAGTATTCTTGTACTTTGTTATCAAAAGTATTCTCACTGTTATTAAAGTATTCTTACAAATTGTTCTTAACGCTCTTGCTTTATCTGTCCCTTTTAAATGGAACAATATTCATCAAAACTATATGCTTTCCAAGGGAGGTTTATTTTCTCATGAAGGGATTTAAAGTTGGGCCATTCTCTAGTTTTATATGCTAGATGCTAGTTTAGAAATCAGTTATATGCAAATCCTGGTGTGTTGAATTCTATTTAGGAGAGCAAGCGAGGGTTCTTCAGGCATAGGCCTAAAACTCTGTCTCTGAAAAGGAAATTCTGCCTTGGGAGGGAAATATGATGTCCAACCACTTTGTACCTGGCTGGTCTCCAAGTGCATGACGAATTGCAAAAATACAACATACAAAGGGAATATTTATGTTTCTTCCTCCTTCATCAGATACACAGTATTTTTTCTCCCATGTCACAAATACGGTAACCACAATTTACAAGTATATGCACAATCAAACAGCTATTGATTTAGCGATGCATTTCTTTGATGTCCCTTGCCTTAACCTCATTTATAAAGCTGTTTTGCATTATTTCAAACTGTCAATGATTTGTGACTCATGAATATTCAAATCTAATTTGCACTTACCTTTTTGGTATGCATGCTTACTTGCAATATGTCTCTACATTTGCCCTTTTGTTTTGTATTTATTTGTGAATTGTTTTATTGAAATAATACTCTTTTAAAAGCATAGTAAGTCCATTTAAAAACAACAGGAGTGGCTGCTGATTGACTCTTCTTGATCTCAGCACACTGTCTATATTTTGCTGCTTAGCAAGTTTAGTCATTCTGCAAACATGTCTCTGTTATTAAAAATAGCCATGCCTTTGCTAGTTGATGTCAATTTCAGTGGGATGGGTTTACTTTTGCTAGACTACATGTCTCTAGGAAAGAGTCAACAATTTTTAGATGAACTTGAGCCTTACACAAAAAAGAAAGAAAGAAAGGATTATTTCTGGTGGAAAAACAAAAAGTTCATGCAGAATTGAGCCCTTCATGTCAGTGTGGATCAACTTTTCCACTTACATTGTGGAATGCAAGAAATGAAACCTAATGCTCTCAAGCACTAAAAAGCCCTTTTAGATGTCTTTCAGATGATGATAGCTAAAGGAGACACCCAGGACTTTGTGGATTGCAGGTATGTCACTAGTGATTGAAGCTCCAAAACAGCAGAGCAGGGAGCCACCTGCCTATGGAATAAGCAGAGTTTTTCTTGCAAAACCTGTTCAGGAACAAATAGAAAATGTTGGACGAAAAAATAAAGAAAGAAAGAACATCTCTTTTGTAATTGATTTCTGGACTCAACTGTGATTTCTAAGAAAATCCAAACAATTAAATGTCCTACTCTGCCAAAAAACAAAAATTCAGATCTGTGTGCTTTTATGCCAGTAGCTAAAATAGAAAAATAATAGCATTTACAATGCAATAGCTGTGGCTTTCCTTAATTTGCATCATACTCAATTTCTAAACTGCCTTTTAAGCTGTAATATACAAACAAACAAGCAAATAAATAAATGGTCATCTATTGTTTCCCATTTCACTAAAATGTTGTTTCCAAAATGATTCTACACAAAAAATGAACATAGGTCTCTCAGTTCAGACTCTCAATAACACATTTATCTTTTTACAAATTTTTCATGGTTCTTCAATTATACATATTCCCTCAGGTAATTTGATCTCTTCCAAAAGCTACTAAATTGCTAACTACCCTTTTTGAAGTCTTTTTTTTTTCTTTTTTTTTTTTAGAAACTCCAATTTTTTATTGCAAGGAAAAGGTTTTGCTGCTGGGATATTTTCTGTGTGTTTAAAGAAATGTCCTTTGTCTGAAAGAATTCATACTGTTTCTTCAAACTTATCATCTTTATGGTGATTAGTATTATTATCCACTCCATTTTGAAAAGCAAGCATAATAGATTCAATGGGCTCCATAATATACTACCCAAAGCTATCTATGGAGGAACTACCTCCACAGGATGCTATTGTTGTACAGTAACTAAATGGTTTATCACATCCATGAATCAGAAGATGCCTCCCTGGGAAACAGAAAATCCTAAAGACAGGTTCCTTGATTCTACTACTGACTTTGTGTAAACTTGAGCAAATTGCCTAATCTTTAAAATTCTTGATCTCCTCAACTGGAAAACAGGTGATAACAGTACTTATCTTTGATTGTTATGAGAATTAAATACTGTTATTATTCAAATGCAAGATTTAGCATACTGGCTGATATTTGATGCTAATATGGACTATAGCTCAATTTTTGCAAGAAACTGTACCTAGTCTCTAGCTGATGATCGCTTCTCAGAATGAGCCACTTTCATTTTCTTACTATCTGTTCCATGCCCCCCTCCATTATGTATCAGTAATTTGATTAAAACATTTGTTCCCAACTGCAAGACTGGGACCTCCCTCTAATCAATTCAGGATCCCTGATGGGAGACTTCCATGAGGTCATGGAAATGAGATGTGACAGGAAGTTTGCTGGAACGTTCCCGACTTTTTTTCCCACACATATTCCCACAGCAGCATCCAGTAAAAGAAAAACAGTCACTCTTCCCCTCAGTGGGGTTGCAGAACAGGAGGCTCAGAATTGCTGTGGCCACCTGCCACCAGCCTGAGGATAAAGTTGATACACCTAAGAAGGCAAAACCAAGAGAATCAAAGAGAAAGATAGAAGGAAGCTGTCCCACCTCTTACCAATGGAAAACTTTATTTTTTTTATTGCTTGAGCCAGTGAGAATTGAGTTCTCTATTTTTAACAGCCAAGAATGTTTCAAGTAATTCACAGAGATAGCCTAAAGAGTTGTCCCATACCTGAATTTACACAAGCATATAAAGGTGTTACAAGTCCTTCAACCTTTTCTACAATGTGACCCAGCCACATCTCTACATTTTGTCTCTGAAAATAGAAAGATTCAGAGCACAACCTTCAAGATTTTTCCAATCTCCTAAATAACCAGTAGAACACAAGTGCTCTTTTTGCTTGTGTTCAAATTCAAGGAAAAGGTGCCTATTCTGTCTTGCTTCTATAACATCATCTCAGATCCATAGATTAAAGAATTTTCATACTCACAAAATACTCTGAATTTTACATTCTTTGCTTTCCACAAAATCACAACCTAAAGCAGAATGTAACCACATATATATAATCCAATGGCATGAAGTCAAGTGAAAATTGTTTTGTTTGTTTTATGATTTTATGTTCCTATTTCTAGCTGAATAATTTAATCTGATATATGTAATTTAAAAATTAGTTCATGTCCTCAAGTTTCATTTTTCATTTATATAAGAATAAGTCCAGCTGGGGATATAGTCAGTTGGTAGAGTGCCTGCCTCACAAGCACAAGGCCCTAGGTTCAATCCCCAGCACTGAAAAAAAAAAAAAAAAAAGAATAAATCCAGTTTGCTTAAGCTCTTAGGAATCTGAATAATCTATTACATGATCAAAATAGGCAATATCAAAATAAAAATCAAACAATGCACGCATACTACTGAATCAGCTCAGTTTTTCTCCACCTCTCTTCCCACCCCATCTGCCCCGAGCTATCCATGATTTAATCTTATCAGGAGCTCTCAGGATTATAGCTCTAGTACTTCTTTGAATAGGCAGTGAGAGAGGAGACCAGGTAATTCTCTACTGCCCTAAAATATATAGAATCATAGGTCTGGAGACATTCTTAGATAGTTATCTAAAGGGCCAGCTGCAAATAATGCCAGAGACGTGCCTAGAGTCATACCATGGGAAGCAAGTTATGTGACTCCCAGGTCAGCATCCTTTCATTACACCAGCACACCTCTTAGGTGTAGGGATTCCTAAAATTTGTATGAATAAATACATGACTAAATTTAATCTGTTGGGTGGTTTTTTGTTGCTTAATTTATCTCCATGAGAAGTTAGCTATATCATATGTTTTACAGTTTTATTAATTATGTATTTTAACATATAGAAGGTAACTCACTGATGTATCTTACAAATTGAATCCTACTAGCCACAAAATATTAGGAGTTAAAAAGGAACATTTATACAGATGTAAAGGTATGGTATAAGATTAATGTAAAATATGGTATTATAAGATTAATATGCACCATTATACAAGAAGTTAAAAAACTTGAAATGGATAAATTCATATAAAATAACTTATAGAAAATGACTCTGAAAGAAATAGTAGATGTAAATTGTTGGATAACAATTATTAAGGAAATTGCATCAGTAATTAAGAATCTTTCTTTTAAAGAAAGACAATATTATTTTAGAAGAAAACTCTGTCGATGTTTTAAAAACCTGATAATTTAAATCATATGCTAATTTACCTAGAGAATTAAAATGGAGAAGAGCCCTCCTTTCTTCTAATTCATTATATGAGGTCAATAAAAACTCTCCTGCCAAAATAAGTTAAAGAGGATGAACAATTTTTTAAAAAGGGAGAGAAAAGAGAAATGACTGGTTATTCTCTCACATCAATAGAAATTCAAAAATCCTAAGCAAGATATTAACCTAAATCTAATTGTATTCAATAAAGACAATATAAAGACAACATGGATATAGCACAGAAACAAAGAGTTGTTTAAAAACTATAAATACAGTAACAATAAAGGAAAAATAATCATTTAATTACATATGGAAAAATCATCAAATTTAACACTCATTTTTTAAAATTTTAAAGTTTTTAGTGAACTAGGTATAAGGTAAAACTTCCTCAATCTGATGCTGATTGTTATCAATTAACTGCAAGTACATAGCATTTGTAATGGGAAAAATGAGAGAAATGCTCATTTCAAGTTAAGAATGAGATAACAATGTCCACAATTTAAAAATGCTTCTCTTCAAACTTGTCCTGGAGATATGGTCCTAGATAAGGCAATAAGAGCAAAAAGGATGAACTAGAGAAAAGGAGGAAAAAAGAAAAGAAAGAAAAAGAAGTGGAGAAAGAGAGAGAGGAAGGGAGGGAAAGAAGTCAATAAAATCACAGGTGAAGAAGAATAAATAAAACATCATTTTCTGCAGACAATACTATCATCTACATTGAAAGCTCAAGGAATTTATAGACAAGCTGATGAATGAGAGAGGCAGGCTAAAAATGATTGGGGAACCAATGGAGCTGGGACGTTGGTTGTCTACACAAAGAAAATGAAGGTAGATTCTTACCTCACTGCTGCAGACTAACCTATTTCCTGTTAGAAAATCATTAGCATAAAAAGAAAAAATAAGATTTTGAATCTTAATAAGAACATCTTGATAACTTTAAAATACAAAAGAATCTTTTGTACAAAAGACAGAATGCATAAATCATAAAGGAAATATTGATGAATTATTCTGTAGGAAAATTTGAAACTTCTGTTCAACAAAACACATTTCAAATAAAATGAAACAAATAATCCACAAATTGGAAAAAGGTATTTGTGATGTGGAATTCATAAAACTAATAATAGATATCTCAATGGAAAAAATAAGGGAAATAAACAGGCACTTCACAGAAGAAGAAATAAGAATTGGTCAACAAATATATCAAAAGAATGTTCAACATCTTTAGCAGTTAAAAAAAGGCAAATTAAAACTACAATGAGATTTCATCTCACTACCATCAGAAAGGCAATTATCAAGAATACAAGCAATAATAAGTGTTGACAAGGATGTAGGAAAAAAGGTACACTCATACATTGCTTGTGGGACTGCAAATTGGTACAAACACTATGGAAAGTAGTATGGAGATTCCTCAGAAAACTTGAAATGGAACCTCCATTTGACTGAGTTATCCCACTCCTTGGTATATATCCAAAGGATTTAAAATCAGCGTACTACAGTGACACAACCACATCAATGTTTATAGCAGCTCAATTCACAATAGCTAAACTGTGGAACCAGCCTAGGTGCCCTTCAACAGATGAATGGATAAAGAAAATGTGGTATATATATACACAATGGAATACTACTCAGCCATAAACAGAAATGAAATTATTGCATTTGCCATTTGCCCATAAATGGATGGAACTGAAGACTCATGCTAAATGAAATAAGCCAATCCTAAAAAACCAATGGCCAAATGTTCTTTCTGATATGTGGATGCTAACTAAATGGGGACAGAGGAGGGAAGACTAGAAGTACTTTGGATTAGACAAAGGGAAATGAAGGGAAAGAAGGGGAATGGGAATAGGAAAGATAGTAGAATGAATCAGACATTACTTTCCTATGTGCATATCTGATTACAAGACCAATGTGATTCCATATATGTACAAGCAGGAGAATAAGAAGTTATAATCCATATATGTATAATATGTCAAATACTTTCTATCATGCATAACTAATAACAATAAATTAAAATATTTAAAAAATAAAAATAAGGGAAATGGATAAACAAGTATCTTACTGAAGAGGAATAAGAACAAAGAAAAAGTTTATAAGGTACTCAGCCCCCTCAGTGGCTTAGAAAATGTACATTAAAAACTACAGTGAGATACTTTTCCACACTCATTAGGTTGGAAAAAGAGAAAAATAGGAGGAGGAAGAGCGGAGAAGAGGAGGAGGAAGAGAAGAAAAAGAGGAAGAGGAGGAGAAGAAGGAAAAAAGGAAGAGGAAGAGAAAATGACAAAGATTATCAGGTGTTAGGAATGGAGGATGTCAACCAATAAAGTGTCTTATATATTACTACCAGGGAAGTAGAATCATTCTGGAAAATAATTCCCATTATCTTGGAAAGTTGAATACTTAAATAACAAAATCTCAGGTAATATAACTCTAGGTTTATATTCTAAATCTAGAAAAGTCTTTACACATAAACATCAAGAGACACATACCACTACATATAGCAGAACTCTTTAGAATAGCAATAAGAATAAAATGGCAACAACACAAAGAAGAATAAATAAATGTTGTTGTATTTATGCAAAGGAACATCAATCTCCACCAAAAAGACTATTAAAAATGCAATGTTGAATGAAAAAAGTTGAATCCAAAATGATTACTTTCAGTATGATACCATTTGAAGCACAATGTGATAATATATTGTTTAGGAGTCTACAAGAATACAATGCAAATACAATTGCTCCTTAGTGTCTTTAGAAAATTACAGATACTAAAACAGATAACTGCTCAAGTCCCTTATATAAATTGGTGAAGTAATTGCATATAATCTATGCACAACCTCCCACATACTTTAAATCATCTCTAAATTACTTATAAAACTAATACTATATCAATAGTTATCATATTATATTGTTTAGGGATTAGTGACAAGGGGAGAGGCTGTACATGTTCCATCTGAGGTTGATCCATGGATGGTCATGTGTATATATATATATATATATATATATATATATATATATATATACAGAGAGAGAGGCTAATCCATATTAATAATGTATAATAAAGAGTTCAGGAATACTCTCACTGGAAAACTATTGACTAAAGTTTAGCAGGATGGTAATTACCCCAGAAGTAAGAAGCAAAAGGATAAAAGGAAAACATATATGAAAAAATACATGTCCCCCTTCTTAAGGTGGGTAGCTGGTTCACAAATATCCCTTTTATTATTCAACTTATATACACTTTTCTATGTAATAAATGTTTTACTGAAAATGAAAATAAAAGGATAATTAGTAGTCATTAAAAAGAGAGCAATATTATGACTTAGAGGATAAAAAATAACAAAGAGGATGGAGAAGAGGACATTAGTAAGCTTATACCAAAAATCCTTGGCTTTGATGAACCAGGAAGTCAAATCAACTGAGAATGAAAGAGATAAGAATAGTTAGGGGCTTTGGAATGGCTTGTAGAGAAAGGAGAAAGGGAAGAAAGGAATGGATGAAGAAGGAAAGAGAAAGGGATGGTGGGGATGACTAAAAGCAATGAGTCCCCACAGAAAATAGATAGTATTGAAGAGGATAATTGGTGTTCAGAAAATAAATGTGAACTGAATATACTCAGGATTTCTTCCTTGAGTTAAAGAAACTGAAAATGACTGAAGATTAAGATGGAGATTGTCACAGAGGTCATGTCAAAAAGTTCAAAATGTGAAAGAGGCTTTCAGATGTTGACTTAGTGATGTTCATAGCCTTTAGTCTATTCCAAAGAATCCAGTCTAAGAAAATAATCCTGAGTTTTGATTAAAAAAAAATCATGGCCAAAGATGCTTATTACAAAAATTTATACAAAAATAAAAATGTAAATATACAAGTAAACTTAGTGTGGTAGTTAGCTTTCCATCTCTATAACAAAATGCCTCAGACAATTGACTTATAAAAGAAACATCTTATTTTGGCTTATCACTTTGGAACTTTCAATCCACAATTGGGCAGACCCATTGCCCTTGAGCCTGTGGTAAGTCAGTACATCATGGTGGGAGCATGAAGTACAGCAAAGCCACTCACCCCAGGAGCCAGGGCACAAAGAAAGAAAACAAGAGATGAGGGTCTCACAATACCCCTTCAGGGCACCCCAATGACCTAAAGACCTCCAATTAGGCCCCATCTCTTAAAGTTTCCACTGTTTTCCAACAGCACTATCCTGAGAACAATACCTAAACATGAGATTGTGAGGGACATTCCAGACTCAAGCCATAGCAGTGCGCAATAACAATGGGATAGAAAAGTGAATTCTGATAACTTATTTAATGACACCTATTTAAATTGATGGTCATAAGGAATCTAATAATTAGTAAAATGCAAATTTTATTCAATTCAAGCATATAAAATAAACTATTCATAGAAAAATGCAAAGAAGTACATAAAACTTTGGCAGCATTTGTGTTTGCTAATTTTGTCTATGGATGATTTTTTTTCCTTTTATGTATTCTTCTGCATTGTCATATTGTCTTAAATAAGCATATATTACTTTTAAAACAGAACAATATTAAAAGATACTTTTCTTAATGTTTTATTGAGTAGAAGCTCAAATAAATCAAGATTGATTTGATCTTGGCTTGACTAATTGACTGAAAAGAAAATAATGAAGATTCCAAAACACAATGAATCACAATGAGGAAAGAAGAGTTTGTTTTAATAGAGGCTAAGAATATTTATGATAGATTTGGAAAGCAAAACTGAATCTCTACATTTGACATATTGAAATAAATTTAAAGTTCCAAATTGTATCCATAATTGTAGGTTGCTAAAATGAAAATACACACACACATACATATATAATTAATGTGAGTGGGGATGGATTGAGATGCAGGGAAGACAAAAAAAAGAAGGAGGGATACAGAGAGAGAGAGAGAGAGAGAGAGAGAGAGAGAGAGAGGATGAGAACCAAGCAATGATGAGAGTCAGTGAACAAAAGCAATTTGAATAATTTTCTAGGGTTATATAACTGTGTAGTTTGGGCTTCAACAAGGAGACAAATATTTGGCAGCATTACCATGGTAAAGAAAATCATACTTAGGCATAAATTACAAGTGAGATAGAAATGACCAATTTTGTGATGAATGAATATATAGAAATAACCTGTTTAAGTTGTGTTGTATTTATTCACGTGTCCAATTGTATGTGAATGCGTCTGTGTTCTGAGATAAATGGCCCTATTTTATGTTTTCTCCCCAGGCATTGGTTCCAACTCATTTTTCAAACTATATGTTTAGATCTCAAATAAGCCTGGCTCAGCTCATTATATAAATAAGGCCTAATTGGTAAATTACATTATTGTAATCTTCTTCTAAGGTGACATTTTCTAAGGATTCTGCATATAATATCACCTTTTAAATTTATCCCACTTTTACTATTTATTTTACACTCTAGTCACCAAGGGAAACATTTAAATTTTTCTCAGTTCCACATATACCTCAGTCAACCTTTACAGTAAAGTGAAATACAATATCACATGCTTTTTAATTTTTATTACTAATATTTATATTAGTAAATGCTAAATATTAATAAAGTGACATCATCCATATTTTGGAAAGATGTAGAAGGCTAACATGTAGTTGGATTGAGACACACTTGCTAAGAGTTAATTCTCTTCCAGGAAAGCCTCCTGCACTCTCAGTACTTCTTCTTACCCTACTCAAGCACTTTGAGGTGCCCATAGCAGCCTCAGTATATTTCTACCTTTGTTCACACCAAAATTTGTTTTTATACCTACCTCTATTTCTCGTTGTAAGCCTATTAAGTCCAGTATTATATTTAATTACTGTTCATATGCCAGCATCTATGAGTCCCTAAAAAATGTTGTAACAATAAATGTGTTTGAATGACTGATTGAAAGAAGGAATTAATGATTACACAATTTCTAATGTATGGTTTGTGCTGTCAAATTGCAGAATATCAGTGGGAGAGGACTTGGTGTTCTGTTTCTATATGCGTTCATAGCACAGTAGTATACTCTACAGAATTATAAAATGCATATGTAATCTATGCTGCTTATCCAAAATCAGTCTTTACTTGAAGATTAGTTCTATTATACTCTATATGTCTTAGAAACATTATTATGCCTCCTGGTAAAACTCGCAATTTGTGTTCATAAATTTGTTTTTAATCTGACAAGCATATATTGTTCTCCCTGTTACATACTCATGCTATTCTTAGTAAAATCACTGGAATTGGCACAATGTGCGTTATTTCAGCAGTAATCTAACAGAGACAAATCCAATGATACATAGAAAAGCACTTGCACATCCTGCACCTCTGTTCTAGTTCATCTAATCCTTTTTCCAACAGCTATTGAAAAAGGATCTCCCTCCTCCCCCATCTGTTTTACTCAACAAGGTGCTTTGGAAAGAGAAGTGAACTTTGAGCCACAGTCCAGGGATTTGGTCCCAGGGTTGATACTACTTTGAGTTAATTAGTCTTTGAATGCATCCTTAACTGCTTTAGGTCTTCGTCTCCTCCGATATAAAATGAGAGAGTTGCACCCGATGATCATTGTAAATATAACTGTAAGTCCTATTTACTAAGACTTTATTATATGTGAAGAACTGCAGTATGTGTTTTATGTTCATTCTTTCATGCAATTTTAATCCCCCAAACACTTATAAGGTTTATCAGTCAAAGTCCAGTAGTAAACAGATGGTACATATCAAAATGGGTAATTTGAGAAAAGCTTAATAAAGGAACTATATTAAAAAGGTGTGAGCAAGGTGTTAAGAAACCACAAGGGGCAGTGCAGTGCCCCAAGGAGAATAATGGAGAGAAACATGGTTATTTGAACCCAGAAAGACATCTCTGTGCAGGGGTCTGCCTGGGCAATGGCTCCCATGCAGCCAGCCCACAGGGACCCTGGGAATCAACACCCAAACCTCACTCGACCCACTTCTGCATAAACCCAACAGGAAGCATGGGCTAAGGCAGCATTCTGAAACCATCCATGCCAGCCTCCACAGACACAGAAGAGGATGGAGAAAGAAAACTTGGATCCGAAGGGGCCAACAGAAGGTGTCCAGTGATAGTAGATGTTGTTACACTGCTTTTATGCATGAGGTTACTGAGGTGCGAAGAGGTTAAGTAACTCACAGGCAACAAAAGTAAAAATAGATAAATAGGATTACATCAAACTAAGAAGCTTCTGCACAGCAAAGTAAACAATCAACAGGGTTGACTGGGGACATAGCTCAGAGGTAGAGCATTTGGCTAACTCAACAGTGTGAAAGATCAATAAGAACAAAACAGAGTTAAGAGACAACCTATAGAATAAGAAAAAAAAATTGCTATTCACTCAATAAGAGATTTAATCTTCAGAATATAAGGAACTAAAAAACCTTAACACTAAAACCTGATAATAATAACTCATTTAAAAATGATTTAGAGGGTTAGGGTTGTAGCTCAGTGGTAAAGTGCTTGCCTAGCATGTGTGAGGCACTGGTTTCGATCCTCAGCACCGCATATAAAAAATTAAATAAAGGCCCATTGACAACTAAAAATATTTTAAAAAACTAATTTAGACATCTGAATAGACATTTCTCAAAAGAAGACACAGTGGCCAACAAATATATGAAGAAAAGCAACCCTAAATGTCACTAATCATTGGGATAAATCATAACCATGAGACATCATCTCACCTCAATTAGAATGGCTAATTCAAAAAGACAAAAAAAAAAATGCTGGCGAAGATGCAGAGAAAGAGTAACTCTTAGAAACTTTTGGTGGGAATGTAAATTAGTACAGCCACTATAGAAAACAGTAGTTTTTAAGATCCTCAAAAAAACTAAAAATAGAACTACCATATGATCTAGCAATTCCATACTGCATACTGGGTATGCATCCAAAGGAAATGAAATCATTATATCAAAGAGATACCTGCACTCCTATATTTGTTGCAGCTCTGTTCACAATAACCAAGAAATGGAATCAACCAAGGTGTGCATTAATGGATGAGGGGATAAGGAAAACGTGATGTATATATACAATGAAATATTATTCCACCATAAAAATAGAAAGAAATGCTGTCATTTCTAGCAACGTGGATGGAAACTGGAGGTCATTTGTGTTAAATGAAATAAGCCAGACACATAAAGACAAATACCACATGTCCACATGTCCTCACTCATTTGTGTAAACTAAAAAGTCGATCTCACAGAACAGAGTGGAATAGTAACTACAGACGGAAAGGGAGGTGGAAAGAAATTAGATAAGTGGCACCAAAACAAAGTTAGGAGGAATTCATTCTTGTTTTTGATAGCACAATAGGGTAACTGTTGATTATAACAATCTATGAAAAAGTGGAGAGTATGAAAGTTCCCTCCATGTACAAATGATTAATGTCTGAGGAGATGGTAGTGCTTATTGACCTGACTTGATCATTACACATTGTAGACATGTGTCAAATTATCATACTGAACCCCATAAAGATGTAAAAATATTATGTCTCAATTAAAAGAAAAAGAGGTTAGGTAACTTAAGTTACACACAGAACAGACACAGGATACAGCCTCTTTATGGCAGACTCTGAGCTTGGGCTCCTGAGTGCTATTTAGCCCCTGGAGTTTCTTCTTGTTCCCAGTATCAGAAAAAACCTAGAAGTGATCTAATTTAACCCTCTCCCTTTGAGATTCATGAATGAGGTGTCTCTCTACTCAGAATATCAGACTTGCCCAGACCTCAATCACCCTTGGAAAGTTAGTAGTCTGTGTAGTTATTGTTCCTATTTCAATACTATGACTTGTATTCTTATAAGTAATTTTGACATATAACCCTGAATGTGATGCTGGTAGAGGCAAAGTTGTTACATAAAGGGAGGGTATAACATTTTTCACTATTTTAAAAAACTCTTCTGACATGCTCTCAAATTAAGCAAAATTAAAGGATTTTCCTTTACAAAGAGTAGTCTAGTGTACAGTAGTACCTCTATATTAGAGGTTTTGCTTCATGCAATTTCAGTTACCTATGGTCAATCATAGTATGAAGATTAAATGGAAAATTCCAGAACGGAACAATTCTTAAGTTTTATAATTCTTATTGCAGCATATTTTTATAATTATTCCATTTTATTATTGTTATTATTCTCTTACTGTGCCTAAATTTATAAGTTAAACTTTATCATAGGTATGTATGTACAGGAAAAAAATACAGTATCTATGAGGTTCAGTATTAACCATGGCTTTAGGCCTCCACTGGGGTCTTGGAATCTATCTCCTGTAGATAGGAGCATAGTTCTGCTTGAGCTCAGGGTTAGGGAATAGAAAGAGTAAAACCATGACTAAATTTTCTGATTTCACTTGCTGGTTTAGAAAACAGATCAAGACTGTGCTAAATGTGTTCCAGCAGACTGGGAAAGAAGCAGAAAGAATGCAAGATGTTGAAATGAAGTAAAGCTAAAAACTAGAATGAAACATATCCTTCAATATCCCTGTGAGAGCCCTTAAGATAAGGAAATTCTCATGTGAGTTGTCAGAGGTTGTTAATTACTCTTCATGTGAGAATTAAATTTGCTTAAGAGGGAAGACTATAGTAATTATCTGAGGTCAAGGGCCCATCCCCAATCTGTCTGCTCCTCTGTCAAATAGAGATAAAATTCCCACTCAGGACTCTTAGTAATGGGAAATTTCCCGAACAAGCACTTCCTGACCTACAAATAGGTTGTGGTCCACAAAGTCTGTAACTCACTAATTGGGAATATGAAACAAATCTTCTAAAAGCCTGAGTGTTAGAAACTGTGGCTCCAGGCTTCATCAACCTTCAACACCCATTTAAATCTGGAATTTAACTCCACAACAAGTTGCAAAAGTACTTCCTCGTATGAAGCATGATGGAAGTGACAAGGCTGGGAAGAGGGCACTCCTTGTCCCTGGTCAGGTCCTGAACTTGTCTGGTTCTCTGTCTCTCAGTGGCTGCTGCTCTAGCACTTTTAGGCCCAAGGCAAGCATGGACCCAGGAGTTTCAAGCAGGTTGGAGTCGTGGACTGGCTAGCCATCTCTAATTGCAGGCCCAGGAGACTGTGAATGAATAGTAACTCACCTGAGTTCACATTTTTATTTGTTTTTCACATCAGAGTCGGGGTATAAAAGGTACAAGAGTTACATTTTCATTTGATTATTTGAAAAACTTCAAAATTTTAGCAGAATATCTACCCACCAGTAATAGGTAAGAAAGAGGGTGAGTTTAAAAAAAAGGGGGAGGGGTTAATTACTTTTCAAAGATTATCACCATAGGCAAGACAGGCCCAAGAGAACATTCTCAGGGGAGAGAGCTCAGTCTGGGGTTCAGTTTTAACTAATTGGTCAATATAATCCTGAGAGATTGAGTCCTCAAAAGAAATCTCCAAATAAGCTGTGTACAGTACAGCTTTTTTCAAGAAAAGTGAATTTCCTGCCATGGAATCCTAGCTGAGAGGAGCATTTTAGATTGTTTGATAATAGTCAGCAGCTTCATCATGTCTTGGTCGTCAGTGAAAATGGGGTTAGGGTGGAGTAAGAAGAAAGAATTTCCAGTTACATGTGGTGACAGTGTTGAGATTCCACTTTGGAACAGACCCTGGGCAGGTAAAGGTCAGTTTCTTTAAAAGAGATTGAAACTGTGAAGGGCTCATATTTATACCCTACAAAAATAAAGAACAATTATGTTAGCCCAGATTAACTTTCAAATTAGCCTGGAGGAGGAACTGGCCCAGTAACTTCCCCAGACAGGGGAAGGTGAGGAACTTAAATAGGCGCAGAGTGGTACCCGATAAACCTATCTTTTAGGATGGCTCAGGTATTGTGGGAGAAGGTGGAAGAGGAAGGTAAGAGGAGAAAAACCAGATAGGAAGTAGAAAAAGGAAAGTGAGGGAAAGAGAGCAAAAGAGAGAAGAAGGAAGAGGAAGGGGGTGGGAGAGAATATGGATCCACAGTTGCCTTCATTTCCCTCAGTAATTCACCCACTCTTGGGCTTCGGTTGTTGCTTTATTTATGCAAAGTTAAACGGGCTGAGACAGGAAAATTGCTGAGAAATCCACGCTGAAGAAGGTAAAAATAAATTTTAAAATTTAAATGAAACTCACACACACACACACACACACACACACACACACACACACACTCCTTTGGGTCGGGGCAATTTCTGCCCGCAGACTTTGAAATGAAAACACCATGAGGAGGGGCGAGTGGGAGGCCCCAGCAGCAGCGGGGAGCGTTGTCGGGGAGCGTTGTCGGTGACCGAAGGAGCTCTGGCGAATATCAGGTTCGGATTAGTGACAACTCAGAAGTCACGCCGGCGATTGGGGGAGGGAAGTTTGCCAAGGTCTCTGAACTCGACAGAAGAGAGAGCCGCTTTCTCCCGGCGCCGGGCGGAGCTGGGCGTACCCAGAGAGACCTCTGTCCCGGCCCGAGCGAGCCCCGCCGTGCTAACTCCCCGCCCAGAGATTGAGTTTGTCAGCGATCATAAAATGGGAATTGATTATTCCAGCCACCATTGATTAGGGAAGAATGCTTACTGCAGCAGCGGGGAAAAGGTTAAGAGGAAATTGACCTTCTTCCTAGGTGACATAAAGTCATTAGGTAAATGAGATATTCACACAGGAGTTTTAAAAGGTCATGCTCAATTTTTATTTGTAGCCTGAGAATCAACCTGGAGCTGTAGCTTAGGGCAGGGACCTACGCAATTCGGGGCCAGAGGGACGACAAGAAGGAACTCTTGCTGCGCGGGGCAGGAGCAAGGGTGGGAGGTTGGTTATTGTCTTGGGAGGTTAGCCCTCGAGTTGGGGAGGGTCCTAGGACCCGGAGCTTTGTGCCTTCTGCCCAACCTGTGTGTGCGTCCTTGGGTAGGTGTGTGTAGGCGCGTGTTCCCACCCGGCTCTGTGCTTCGCGCCGGCGTCTGCTCGGTTCCAATCGCCCGCCGGCAAAGGGATGACGGGCAAGAGCGGACAATTAAAAACACTTACCCTACCAGAGCCGACCTCGTCTCACACAGACTGAAAGTGTGTGTGTGTGCGTGTGTGTGTGTTTTAAGGAGAGAGTGAGATATATTTATGCACATATTTATCCCTCTAATTATAGGAATTAATCCTCTTACTTATGACTAAAAGGTAACGTCGAAGGACGTCCTTTTGATGTGGAAAAGCACCATTTGTGACTCACATTCAGACTGATTAAGGAATAATTGTTGTTAAACGCTTTACAAGAGAAAAGTGTTTAATTGAGGGGCATTCGTAATTTTACGGCTTAGTACAAAATTAAACGTAATTAAAAACTCAGAAATTCCAACTGATTTTCCAATTATTTTTATTGTCTGAGCTAATTGTTACACAAGGGTATCACTTCTCCCCATAGGCATTTAAAAAAAAAAAAAAGCAACCATACCTTTTCCAAATATTCGCAGAGAGCCGACTGGGATCTTCCTCCAGGTACCAGCCTGATAAAGGACCTTTCTTCCCCACTCCCCCGCCTCCGGTACTCCGTAGACGCCCCTCCCTCCCCCACGGTAATTAAGCGTTTCAGCCACTCTCCCCTCTCCCTGAGTTCCTGCAACACCTTGGGATGTGAGAAAGCGATGGCAGTTCTCTTCTGCAGATCATTACAGCAAAACTGGAAGTATCTGTAGAAGGCTGATGAATTTCTTGAAGTAACACTTGTCATACATGGCGGAGAGATTAAAAAAAACCTAAGTAAACACAGCTCTCAGGGGGCGATCCCTCGATGCCTCTGCCTTCTAGTGTGTGGCAGGAGGGAGGTAACGCGCAAACACCGACTGGAAGATGTTTATAAACGCGTACAGGAAGACATACAGATGCAAGTTGCAAACTTTCTTTTGCTTTGCACTTTATATATCTGAGATTTAGGAAAACTCTGTTAGCTTCGGGATTTGGATTTTCTTGTTGAGTTTTTAATGCTGGAATTGATAGTATAAAGCCAAGCTATCTTTGCGTGTTAACTTCTTCTAATGTCCAAATACATTTATTTAAATAAATTAAAAGGTTTATGAAAAGTGCTTCAGGGTAATGGACACAAAAACATCCGTACAGCTAGTCCAGAAGTGGTTCTGTCTTTCCTATTGGACTTGGAGGGTATCCTGGTGGGGAAAAAGCATAAAATTAGGTATAATGTGAATTTGTAAATTTTAATTAATCTAGACTTAGAGCACTAAGTGATAGAACGTTTGCATTTCAATGTCTTAAATTTCTCCCTGAATTTTAGGATAGACTTCAGTGGATTCGAGTTTTTTATCCACTTTTCCAATCTACACCCCAGAAAATAAATGATTGCCTCTGATCTGATGTGCCAGGTGAAAATGGGTAAAATTAAAACTGTCAATTCTGCTTCTAACTTGTGTCTTTCGATTGGGTTCAAAAGCTTCTAAAGGTAATACGTGCTTATCATTTATATGTATTATTTCTTTTTCTACCATCACCACTTTTAAGTAAAAAGAAAGAAAAAATATATATTTCCAAATTAATTTTCCTTGGAAGACTTCAGACTTCCAGATAATTTGATGATGGACCCTGATGCCTGTGAGAACATCTGCCTGGTGGAGTTCCGAGTTTATCCGAGGGTGAAAGGAGGCAAAGTAAAATCTGTGTTTTTCCTACTGTTTTTTTCCTACTCAAATGGCATAATTTGGAACCAGGATGTGCGTATTTAAACCTGACACTTTACAATTGTGTCAATACCATTTTGGAGAAGAGATCGGGAAAGGTAGAGTTGGACAGAAAGGAGTCAGTGCCTCTTTGAAAGTTAGGAATGGTGAAAAAGACATGAAATTCACTGTGGAAAATTGAGTAAAAGAAGTAGTGTACATTTTAGCTTAAATAAAAATTGCTGAATCCCTTGAAGAAACTGACAGGGATTTTCCAGAGATGGGGTGGGGGTGGGGGAATCCTAGGGTGGGCATTTTATGTAAATGAGCAAATTCAAAATGTAGTACAAATCCAGTATAGTAAAACTGACAGTTCTGACAGTATTGACAACATAAATATATGTTTGAACACTGCACTTTCAGACACTTAACCGATGAAGCAATAAAAAAATTCGACTACAATATTTCAAATAATCGACATTGATGTTTTGATACATCATTTTTATACTCTGAATCGATCTATCACTCTGGAGCTGGTCAATTTTAAGTAAAAATGGGCTGCAATTGTTTGCACCTTGGCTAATGATGACCTAATAACAGTCCGCAATTAATTGCACCCAATTGTGATTTCTTCCCACTGCAGTGGGAGTGAGGGCAATTCTTGGAGAACAGAGCCTAAGATGGTGCCACCTCCTTTCCATTTTTGAGTCTGTGGGTCCAATTTCAGAGTTGGGAATGGGTGTTTGACTAATCACAGACATAACAGGCCTAACACCTCAAGTAGCCACCTATTGGGTCTGTATTGGGGATATGGCTCCACTTAATTTTCAAAGTCAAGCTAAATCTCAGAAAATGCAATCATAACTCTCCCTCAGGCCACTTGTCCTTCCCTGCCTTTCAAGGACTAGATGGAAGAGGTTTGCTCAAAGGGGAGGAATGGAGATTTCTCTCAGGCTGAGTGTGCTGGGTGTGTGTGTTGGTGGGGGGGATATTTTAAAAGTGCAGATAAAGCCTGGTGCTCATTCGAAAGCACCTAATCCGAATTAAATCTCCCCTCTGACCTCTTCACACACTGCTGAGTGTTTACAGGTTACTTAAAAACAAAACAAACAAACAAACAAACAAAAAACCCACAAATAAAAAAGGCAACCGAGAAAGGAGGGAGGATGCTAGCGAATACTGCATCCCCTCTCGGTTTTCCCGCAGTCTTCTTGGCTCTTCCTTTGCCCTCCTTTTGTCCCGTGGGTTTTTCAGGGAGTTTTCCCCATTCCCTACTATTCTTTGCCACCACTTCCCAAATTTGTTGCTGGGAGTGAGGGGCTGCAGGGATAAACCTGGTTAAGGAAGGGGGAAAAACACCCGACAGGTTCAGGACACAGACTAGCGGTCCATTGTGAAGTACAGATCCGGAGAGGCGGTGGGGAACCGCTTGCACCCCACTCCGACTCTCTCGTACGCCAGGCGCCTAGCTGTTCCCACCACTGTGAAGCCCCGAACCTTCCTCACACACGCAGTAAGACTCGGCCTTCTGACCTAAAACTTAGCTAGGCTCCACCAGTCCAGGATTTCAGTTTCCAATTTCTTCCTTGCAAACTTCATAAACGTAGTTTTAAGCCCCTCCAAACCACCACCAAACGAAACTTTGAGACTTAAGCAATAAGTTTAGTAACATTAAGGTGCAATTCAAAAGCAAAGAACATGTGTGACCCACGCTGGGTAGGACATGGGAGACCTGGAAGAGTTCCGCTGCCAGACCGTCACCTAGTTATAAGGGTTATCAGCCCCAGGCCAGGTCGTTCCAAGCTGTCTGCACTGGAAACCGGGTTAAGAATTTAAAAAGAGACTGAAGGACGAGAGAAGGGGGGGTGGCGATACGAAAGAGATGGCAGAAGAGAAGAGAGAAAGAGAAGAAGAATGAGCGCGGGAAGGAGGAAAAGACCGAGAGCTAGCGCAAGTGGCGTTTGGAGCCCCGCCAGATAGCGCTAGAGGGCTATTTATTGAAACCCTTCCCTTCTCGAGACCATGAAGCTGCTAAAATTGGGAGAAATAAGGAATAAGACAGGGCAGGAGGAAAGCAAATTCAATGATCCCATTCCATTCCATTAAAAAAAAACATTTGTAGGTATTCATTGTTATTAATCACGAGGATAAAAATCTATAGAAAGCTTATGTAAAAAAAAAAGCCAACAAACAACAAAATCCTAGCAAACAAAAAAGATCCCCGTTCCTCTGCAGATCCCAGCTAGCAGGGGAGTGAACAAAGTTAACAGGTAAGGAAGTGAGTGGAATTCTTTCTACTCTTAACTTTAAGAGTGCTGGTTACACTACTGGGAAGGTCAAAAACAGTTCACATGGATGAGCGGAGGTTTACCGAGAAGAGATATTTTTAAAGTAATAGATGGCTCCAAGGGGTGGGGGTGGGAGGGGAGACAAACACGTTATTGGTACCGCCAAATAAAATATATATCAAAAATTCCAACTGTCAGCCAGCAGGTCTAGGGCACAAGACAGCCCCTTAGCCTTTGTCATAGTAATTCAGGGCTTAGGGCTATTTCTACAGGACTAGAATCAAACTCCTTGAAGAACAATTTAGAAATACTCTGGAAAGCTTGGAAGAATGAGCTAGACTACAAAATTCCACTGTCTTGTTTAGAACCCAAAACTAAGTGCTGCAGATGCAGAAAGAAGAGCTGGGGACAGAGGTGGAATTCAAAGAGAGAAAGAGATAACCAAAATATATTTTTACTCCTTTTTATTTTCTCAGTTCAGTAATGCAAGGGAAAAAAACACCTTTCATATACTGTAAGTATTGCTTTGGTTTTATCCTAAACTGCCAGGCATTTCACAGATCTAGCTTCTCATTTTAACTCTATACTTTCATTTTTCCTGAAGGATTCTTTTTATAACCAAAGCAATAACTCCTATTTTTCTTCCAAACCAGTAAACACAGTCTCCCTAAACAAAAACATTACTGGTTTTTAAAAATCTGCTTAATACAAAATATTCCAAAGCAAAAAAACATTAACTAAAGTGACAAACAAGATTGTTTGGATTTCTTTACTTCTCTAGCAAGGCATCAACTGTTCTAACTGCTGTAAGAAGTCAAAAAGGATTTAAACCAACTGATTTTAATACACAGATTAACACTTCAGACCTCACATTTCTGAGGACCTCTGGAGTTATCTGTGCAGAAGATCTACAACTTTCTAGAAAGAAGACAAGAAGGAGGAGGAAGAAAAAGAACAACAAGGGAAATCTAAAAAGAAATGGCCACACAGGCTCCTTAAGGAGCAAGGGCAGATCCACCTAAAATAAAGTCTGAGTTCATAACCCTTCTTTCAAATAACTGTTCTTCTAAAAGTCAAAGCCCTTTAAGTTAAGGAACTATAGGGGAATTAAATTATCCTTTTCAAATCCTAAATGTTACCTATAATAACATTCAGTGTTGTGTCTAAAAAGAAGGAAAAATAGAAAAGAAGGTTTTCACAAGTTAGGGATGCTTCAGTAAGAAAGGGGTGATTAAAAACAGACTCTTAAATTTGAGAGGCTCCATTCCCCCTCCTGCTCACTCCCACTCCCTGGATCCCCTCCCTTTCACCTTTTTTTTTTTTTTTTATAATGCAACGCCCCCACCCCCACTTCAGAGCTAAGTAGCTGATTTGGGATTCTGAAGAAATAGGTTTCACCATCTACATTTGTTCTGGGGCACTTGTAAAATGCGATTTGTAGAGGGTCTTTAGCCTTCTGATTGTCTTTGAATTGTTTTTACTGAAACAGATCTTTTGCAGTTAATGAGTCCCCACGCAGCTGGACAGCTCCTCTCGGACACTGAGAACTCTAACCCCAAAATGACCCCAATTTGACACTGCAAGATGAAATTTTACCGCCTGTTAAAACCATTTCCAGCCTGGTCAGAAGGAACTGACTGTTGACGGAGGTGTGTGCCTCCTCCTGCGACCCCCATCTCTTGCCTGTCTCCTGGGCCAGCCCCACCTACTTTCCCTTCACCCCAAATGTGGTAGAGCAGATGAGCCTCCTGCAGCCTGGGTGGGAGTGCCAGAGCTGAGAATGGGGCATCAGCAAAGTACCACCAGGTTAGACATCAGAAAGCATGATTACCCCACTGCTGTGAAATGGCTTCTGTTGGATTCGAAAATTGAGGATGGAGAACCGAGGAAATTCTTAAACCTTAGATGAGCCTTTTCAGCTCTAGTAATAAAGTAGCCTCAAAATGCTAATTATAACAGACCTTTGAAAATCATCAGATTGACCTTGAGCCGATAGAATGAAACAACTCCAACTTTATGTCCCAGGTAATCCACCACACAGGATTGCTATTTTAAACTAACAATTTCATAAACAACATGCAACTGGGTAAGTGAAATCTTTTTAGTTGCAAGAAATTTGGGCTTTCTCTTTACACAGTTGGTGGATTTTAAAACCACACACATGTCCTCCAGCAGAGCTGCACTTTTAACATTCTCACACTTCTTAACTATCTCTGGAGTTAAAGATTTTTTTTCCTCTGACAGTATCTCAAAATGTCATATTTCTGTCTCCCTCCTACATCTAACCAGATTATCCCATTGTCTACTTTAATGTATTCAATAAAATGCTAACGAAGTTATAGAGTATTAGAGAGAAAGAAAGGAAGAGGGGAAGTTCAGGTTAAAATACCTTCCGCATCTCTCAAAGGATGAAAACAGCTTTACACTTTTCTTCTTCAGTAAAACCCAAGATTACTACCAGTAATCAAACTATTATTAGTTTAACAATTGTTTAAAAACATAGAAATCAACATTTTGGCTGAGTTGTTTTTTACTCAGTTATGTTGCCAGGAAGAAACATTTTTTAATGCTAATTCGCTTTACTCTATCACTTCGCGGGGCGGGGGGAGCGGTGATAAAAGAAGCGCAAGGTAGTAACATTGAATGTTTAGACACTGCGATCCAGAGGTTCAGCATGAAGTTGATCTTCCGAAAAGATGCGTTTATCAAGGAAATTGAAGAGCTTCTTTTATAAAGAAAAGTTGCTGGCGCTTACCTAACTGGACATTTAAAACCAACAATAATCCTATTGGCGACAGTAAATACCAACATTGAATTTAAGAATCGGAAGAGTAAAAACTGGAAAACAGTATAAACTTCTAAACCAGCGGCGCTACACCTGAGAACGCTCTGCAGTAAGACCAGGGTGGCTCGCCACCCCCACCACCACCCACGGATAAACTGACATTCATGTAACTGCCGCTTGGAATAAAATTCTGGAAATCAACTTTTTAAAAAAAAATTTTGAGCCTTATCTTTCACTCACCTTTTCTTATATGTCGACAAGCAACTCAGCATCAAATGAGGATATTTTTAATCTTGGAGTTCTTCTAGGAAAAAAAAAAAAAAAGAGGCACAGGGAGGACACTCCCCCCTCCCCAATTTTCGGATTTCATACCCGTTGGCTCTCTTTCAGGCTTGAAGCCGGGAGGAGTGGCGGAAAACCTAGGCTAGACTGTCCTCCCTGAAGCACCGGGAACCTAAACCCCTTGCTCTGACCACCCGGCCAAAAACCTCGCGGACCGCAGCCCCTCTCCCTCTACCCTCGTCTCTGCCAGCCCCTCGGCACTGTCTTTATACTTGAGGGCCGGTTCCCGCAGACATCATTGTTATGATGGCTCATTTAATCAAACTGTTTAATTGCTCTGGTAATCACTACCATCATCACAGGTGCTCAATCATTCATCATTTTTGGAGGGCTTTATTGACCTCCGGAGCTCATTCCCCAGCCCTACTAAAAGGAGGCCAAAAATCTCCGACTCTGCTTGAAGTCTCTGCAGGCTGCTATCTTAGCCTAGTTTGTGTGGCTCCAAAGCTTACAGTGAAGCAGCAAAGATGGAAAGGGGGCCAAAAAGAGCCCTCCCACCGCCTTTCTTTCTTTCTCTAAATCTCCCCACACAAACACACACACACACACTTACACACGGTACTTTACTCTCCCTAACCACTCCCATCCCCTCCCCCCCCCCCGCCCCCGCGGGAAAGTCCGGTCAAAGCCGCGCGCGGAGTATACACTACTTTCTATTTTCCAGAAAGTGTTCAGAGCTGGGGAGGGAAGCCGCTGTTAAAGAACAGGGTGTTTTCGGTTCCCTGAGCTGAGGACCGTGAATCGGGGCGAAAGCGAACAGTTGGGGTGAGGGCACGCTCCCTGCGGAGGGAGTCTGCAGGAGCTGAGAGGAAGAGGGGGCCGCTGGAGTTGCTGTGCGGCGCGCTTGGGGTGACCATAGCTCCGCCCCCAGCTCCAGGCTCCGAGTGATTGACGCACCGCGGCTGAGAAACCGGCCTCGCAGAGGTAAAGCCGGGTGCCGCTCAGGCCCACGATTGTAGCGGACACCCGCCAGAACTAGTTTCCACACAAACGGTGAGGGGTAGTTACCTTCCTTCCCCACAATCTTCCTTTTCTTTTTGACAAAAGTTCATTTGGAGCCGACCCGTCTTCTCCACCCAGCTAAATCACCCGGTGTAATTAACACAACCATTAGCCCTTTTTTTTTTACCGCGGCCGGGCCGCTGCGCCGCGGACGACAACAACAAAGCTGGGCAGAGAGCGCCAGCCACTACTTACAAGTCATAGTCTCTTTACACTCTTTCTCTCTCCGCCTTTCTTTCCCTCCCGTTCTTCCCAGCTCTAAGTAAGATCCACTTTGGAGGCGCACACCAGTCGCGCGCGTACACGAGCGCACGCGCGCGCACACACACACACCACTAGCTACATCGGACATCAAATGTCCAAACGCCTCCTTCCCCACTTCCAACTTCCCGATTCCGCCGCGACCCCCAAAGATTCTCCGGAGTGACCCCTTTGCACGGCTTGGAGAGAATGTGCTCTGAGTTAAGCTGGTCTCTTCTTATCCTGGAAAAAATGAATATTGACAACAAGGATCCAAGGGTCCTGGATCTGCACAGGGAAGAAAGTATCACTTAAAAAAAAAAAAATCTAGCCTGGCGGTAATACAGTCTGCAGAGCCTGCTGCCCTTGGATGTTAGCAGGAAGACTTCTGGGCGCTGTAATCGGCGGGCAGAGGAAAAGGGACTACGGAGTTAAAAGGAACAAAAGCGAGAGCGCCATGCCAAATGTCCCCGATACGACCCAGTTAGGCAGGAGCCGGGAGTGATGGGGGAAAAAAAACTAGAAGTAAGTTTTTTAAAAATTAAAAGATCTGAGTCTGTACCGTACTTTCCCTGTGGTTTTCTGCAGTTTTCCTCTCTGTGCTCTCCCTGTCTTCTTTC
>JAJEJO010000135.1:1176778-1371778 GCA_020662805.1 Glaucomys volans
ACCCCACAGCCCGGAGTGACTGAGTTCTCAGAACCTTACTAAGGCCTACTCCCCAATCCCCTCTCCCCTCCCCATCTTTCTCCCCCCCTCCTCTCTCCCCTCTCCCTGTCTCACATCTCTATCCCATTCCCATTTCTCTGTACGCTTCCTTCTCCCTGCTTCTTTTTCTCTTTCCTCCCTCTGTTCTTTCTCCATCCCCTGCGCCCCCTCCTCCTTGCCGGGTTCTGACAGTACGATGAGCTGCCCCATTACGGCGGGATGGACGGAGTAGGGGTTCCCGCTTCCATGTACGGAGACCCTCACGCGCCGCGGCCGATCCCCCCGGTTCACCACCTGAACCACGGGCCGCCGCTCCACGCCACGCAGCACTACGGCGCGCACGCCCCGCACCCCAATGTCATGCCGGCCAGCATGGGCTCCGCTGTCAACGACGCCTTGAAACGAGACAAGGACGCGATCTATGGGTAAACCGACCCCCGGACCCAGCTTACTGTGTGTGAGTGTGAGTGAGAGTGTGTGTTTGTCTTTGTGGGGGGCGGGGGATGGACGGCTAAGTGGAGAGTTATTTCTGCATGGGGTGCTGCTTGACTTAGGAAAGGACAGTGGAGGGAGCCTGCCCTTCTGCCCCTTGAGTCAGAGACCCGGAAGATATAGCTTCCTCCACTCCCACGGCCCGGTCACTCCAGACCCCACAGCCCGGAGTGACTGAGTTCTCAGAACCTTACTAAGGCCTTCTCCCCAAGGACAGGATCCCTGGCCAGAGGACGCAGGACTCTTTTTTCAAGCCCCCTAGCAGAGGCCTTGACGAAGGGGAAAGTTTCCTGCAGCTGAGGAGCAACTTTATGTGCTTTTCCCTCCTCTTCAGTTTCCTACTTGTGGGTCTGGGAGTCACTAAATGCAGCTTGAGCTGGGATCAGGGCTGCTTCTGTCGGCCAGGAAGTTCTAATCACCCACTTCTTAATTCTTTGTAAATAAAGGGGCAGACCTTGAAGTGCAGCGGGGTGGAAGGGACTGCTGCTCGCATAGAGGAGCAGTTGGGGGAAGTAAGGAAGATGGTTGAAAATTATTTTATAACCTGAGAACTCCGGGAGGGGTGGGGATGCACGATCCAACCGTGTAGAACACGGGCTCTTCCGGCTAAGGGTAGGTGGGGAAGGCGGCGGGATGCCGAGGGGAGGGGACAGTGGGTAAACAGCAACTGAGCCTAAAGCCAGAGGCCGCAAGCATCCCGAAGTGTAGCTAAACCTCCTGAGGAACACAAAGGGCATACGGGCACGCACACTTCCAAGTTTTAAAACGCGACCCTTTTATTTTTGTCTGCTGCAGTGCTGGGGGAAATGTGGTCTTTGGAAGGAAGCTCTTCGGCGTTTAACGTTCCTATTATTTTGGCCCCCACATTCAGGCTTTACTAGAAGTAGAGCAAACAAGTTTATAACGCAAGGGGTTGGAAAGATTGGAAGAGCACTCTCGAATTTAGGAAATGTCACTCCAGTGTGTATGTAAATGAAGCCTTTGGCCTCGTTTGAAATGCCCGTAAAAGCCTTTTATATATATATTTTTTATTTTAAAGAGTGTTTATTTCTTGGGAGGTAAGGGTTGGGACGCAGGAGTTGGTTCGGCGGCCTCTGTAGTGGGGAATGGGGTCTGGATCAACTCCGAGCTCCCTATTACCCGAGTTTCTTGGATGTTTCAGTAGGTTGCAACTGACGCTGTTTTTATTTGGCGGGCTAAAGTGGCCAGAGACTTCTCTGACCAGATCTGAGGGACTTCTGAGCTGAGGTTAAGGGCCAGGCTGTTTTTCCTTTCTGTTTCTGGCCCAGGCTCGGCTGCCTGAGGAAGGGTTGTAAAGTGTGATGCGTGCCTGTTGTATTAAAGAAGGAATCCAAACCCTCCAAACTTGTTGATTACAGTTCTTGCTCCTTCCCCTCTGCACCCCGTCTCCGTGTGTGTGTCTCTGCGTGGCGCTGCCCGTTAGGCACCCGTTGTTTCCTCTGTTAGCTCTGGTCTTTGAGAAGTGCGAGCTGGCGACCTGCACTCCCCGGGAACCCGGAGTGGCCGGCGGAGACGTCTGCTCCTCCGACTCCTTCAACGAGGACATCGCGGTCTTCGCCAAGCAGGTCCAACCTTCTTGACCCGCTCACCCTCCTGCAGCTCTTAACTCTCCCTCCCCTTTCTTTAGACCTTTACTTGAAAGAGGAGGAAAAGGCAGGGACACCCGATCTGTTCCTCTGGCCCAGTCGGCACACTACGCCTCCTCCCCATCTCTGAGCCTGGAGGCGAATTGGAAGCGGAGATAAATATGGGTGTTTGTTTTCCCCCCCAGCCAGGAATACAGGGGCTCGACCCTCGAATTAAAGTTGACCTGTTCCTAATCTGGGGCTTGGCCTTTTCCCCTGCCTGCAGCTACTTGAACAGGAATTGGGGAGAGGGGCTGTGAGGGATCTGGGAGTGCCCGGGAGCCAAGGAAGCTGGGCGCCTCTCCGAGTGGTCCGCGCGGGGCGCGGAGGTGAGGGAGGCGGAGAGCCAAAGCCTCTTGGACGGCTGGATAAGAGGGAACTGCGGCCCTGAGTTCCCTGCTACCGCATAGTGGTACCAGGTCTCCCTTAACGGGGCCAGGACCAGAAGGGCCTGATTCTTTTTCAGCCGTTCCCACTAATTTAAGGCACCACTTTGCTTCGTGTTTTACCAGAGCCCTTCTCTTCTCCGCCACTGCCCTCCACCATCCCCACTCTCACACTCCAGTTTAGTCTGTGACAGGGTTTTTCTTCTTTTAAATGGGATGGTAATTCATGCTGACTTTTCCTGCTTCTTATAGGTTCGCGCCGAAAAGCCACTTTTTTCCTCAAATCCAGAGCTGGACAATTTGGTAAGAAGGCTCTCTGTTTCTTACTTTTGCCTAGCCTCGGCCCTCTCCCATGACCAGAAGCATCCACTTTCTGCTGGAGCTCCAGGGAGTTCAAGCAGAGACTTCTTTTGGAGTTCTGGGGCGGCAGGGAGGAAGGGAACAGCTCCTAGCCCTGCGAGGGAAATGGCGAGCGAGGGGCGGGATGGACGTCAAGGGGGAGCGAAGCCCACCGAGGCAGACACCAGGGACGCGGCGCCGAGAGCGCGAGCTGGGGATGCTTCCCAGGTCTCGGCCTCGGGAATAAGCTGAGAGAAGTGAGTTATTTCCTCTGTTTGCCGGGGCAGGCGGCCGAGCCCCGGGCGGCTAACCCGAAGGAAGTAACCGCTGGCGCGGCGGAGGGCGGGCTGGGGGTGGGGGCTGGGGGTGAGGGCCAGGCCAGCGCAGGCCACTTTTAGGTACGATTCTTTTGCTAATTTGCACGATTTCAATATTAAAAGTACTTAAATCCGCTTTCAAAGGCCCTGCCTCGCCATTCATCTTGAGTATTTCCTTCTTTAGTTAGGACGGATTTCGCTGGGTATGCTGTTCTAAAAAGCTTTTTCTGTCCAGAGAAGCGACTTTTTTTTTTTTTTCTTTTTTACTTTGGCCTGAGGTCGAGGGAGGGGAAGGTTAAAAAAGACAGGCGGAGAAGGAAGGCTTGGTCCGAGGAAGGCAGTCCTTACAAATAAACAGCACGGTGAACATCAGGGAAAAGATATTAATATTGAGGCTTAGGTTGAGGCAAACTCGTACCCCGTGGCCAATGAGGCAGAGATGATCAGTAATCACTTGGTTCTTCCGACTATTTCTCGATGTGTGGGACTTGCCTGACCACCTGCCAGTTTCTTTTCCCCAGCCCAATTCCCTCACTACCCCCAACTCAGGGCCTCAGAGTCACAAAGCCCTAACTCTATATCCTTAAACTTTCCTTTCAGATGATACAAGCAATACAAGTACTAAGGTTTCATCTTTTGGAGTTAGAAAAGGTAAGCAGGAAATAACATTTCCCCTTTTGATTTAGCCAGTTCCCTCTCCTAGTTGACTGGGATATTTTCAACAAACCTGCAGCATAGGTATTGCACACCTGGAGATTTTGAGCATGTTGCCTTGTCCTTCCTTCAAACTGCTCCTCAACCCAGGGGTTCAGAGGATGAGTGAATTAGGACAACCTTGCCTTTGAAAGTAGCACCCCCCTTTCCCCCAGGCATTCAGGATTATTTTGAAATGAAGCAAACCATTTGTAACTGGACATTGAGTCTGCTTGTGTCTCTATTAACTCAACGCACTGTGGGCCCAGAGTTTGCATTAGGTGCAAGCAGAGGGAATCATCCTCTCTGGGGTATCTTAAGCTTGCTCTGCAGCTCATTCACTTTCCCCTGGAAACATACAAAACTCTTAGCTTATTGGATCTCAAATGTTACTGCTGTCCCTATTTCCAGTGTTTTAATGTTTTTAAAGTTATTATCAAATCAGATTTTCCTCTCTGGACTCCCAGTCTGAACCCAGTTATTTCTAGTCCTATTTCTTTCTCTCTCTTTATTGAAACTTGTTGCTCAGGGAAGTCTCTAGAGAATAATATCTGCTGCAACAATTGCTCTATTGTTTCCTCGCCTTCAACTATTACACCCCTTAATTAGAATGTGTTTGGAAGACATCACATTGTTGCTCTTTCCAAATGCAATCGTGCAACCTGATATTTTTCCTCTTTAAAAATGAAACAAACAACAACAACAACATGAAATGAACCCTCCACCATGACCCTCCTTGTAGGTCCACGAACTGTGTGATAACTTCTGCCATCGGTACATTAGCTGTTTGAAGGGGAAAATGCCCATCGACCTTGTCATTGATGAACGAGACGGCAGCTCCAAGTCAGACCACGAAGAACTTTCAGGCTCCTCCACAAATCTCGCTGACCATGTAAGTTTGCAAGCCTTTGGCTTTCTTTTAAGGCCCTGGGCACAACATTTAAAGAAAGAAAGAAACAACAACAACATCAACAACAACAACAACAACAACAAAACTTGTCTTATCATCTAGCTCCACTGACTGAGTTTTCTTTTTTTTTGATGATTTGGCCTATTGGGGGGTCTTATTCTCCCTTTCTCACTACCTCTGTCATGTCCTTCATTTTCATTTCTCTTTTCTTGGAGCCCTCCTTATTTATGCTGAGCACCAGAAGGGGAAAAAGAGGGAATTGATAGAGTGATTTGTTCTCTTAATGTGTAAAGTTTCCTGGATTGGGAAACTTGGGTGTTAGCAAATTCTCTCTTTGATATGGTGACTGCTGTCTTTTCTGGTTTCTCAACTCTGTGTAATCAATGCAGCAGGGATAGAAAGAGGCAAGAGAGTTAGCTGGACAGGATGGGGGGAGGTGTCTGAATGAGAGAATTAGGGACTGAGGGCTGATTTCTCAGTCTCTCCTAGAGATGACAATTCTGAGAATTATTGGCAATCTTGCACTGCATTAGAAATAAAAGAAGGAGTGAATGAACACATTACAATTCTCAGGGCTTTTGCTCTATAGAAAGTTATTGTCAGAATATGGACTTATTGCCAAGTGCCTGAAGCATCTTCATAATAAAAGACAGTAACCTTGATGAACCAATTATTAACAATGTATTACAGAAAGCTGAAGGGAATTATGATTGAGTAACCATGGGTTAGTGGTTGAATTTTAACACTTTAACAGTTGGTGAATGAGGATGGAGAGTATAGTAAGGAATGACTATGTATGTCAAGCCAGGAAAGGAGATTTCTTTCTATTCTCTCTGTTTTTAATCCTATTTTGGAACTGATCTAGTGAGTCTGATGCTTTAAAAAAAAAAAAAAGCATATGTAGTGATACTGAAAATTTGAAAAAGAAGCAAAGAGAAGAAAGATTGCAGCTGGTGGGAAAAGCAAGAGTGGCGAGGTTAAAGAGTGGGTGTGAACAGCAGTTTATTTATAGGAACTCAAGGGGGGTGGGACAGGGTATCTATACATTTAGTTGAACTCACAACCTAAATGATACAGACTGTAATCTGATAACTTCGTGGCTGAAATATTAATTTAACACTCTGAGTTGAATAGGCGTTGAGTCTTAAAGGCAATTTGTAACTACCCCCAACTGCCCCCACCCACAACAATTCCTGAATGCTAAGAGGAATGCATTGAGATACCTTGAGAATAAGCCTCCGGTGAGCCTCCAAAAGTTTTGAAAATATGCAGTTGTAGATGTTAATATTAACCTTTGTACTGTGTGGGGAGATAGCCTGAGAACAAAAGTTAAAGAAAGAAAGGAAAGAAAACCCTCAGTCTGGGATGTTCAGTTCTGAGACAGAACAGATACTATGGTGTTGAAAGCTCCTGCACCGATCTTTACTCTTACCTATTTCCACATGATGGGGGAAATGATGGCAGAAGGGCTCTTTTGTACATTGAATGTGTTAAGTGAAATCGAAAGGGTCCAGCATAAGCAGCTATGGAAAGTTTTTTTGCTTATCTGTGGTTGGATAAGCACAGTGTGGTTGTGGACCATGAGGCATCCCACTACCTCAGAAATATTTTTTTGTTGTTTTTTAAAAATTGTTTTCATTGCTTTTTGTTTCTAAATTTATATGCATCTATGTTGTTGGGGAGGGAGGGATCTATTTACTGGGTTTGTAGAATGAAAGGTTGACAGTTCCCTGCAGCTCATAGCTTTTCTGGTGCTGTTTCTAGGGGTTCTGAGTACTTGGTTTTCTAGAGCAGGTTCTTGGCAACTTTTTTCCAGTGGATTTTTGGAGCTAGAGCATGCTGATGTTTACATAGAAGAGATAAGATAAACTAGGCTGTTTGGAGTATTGGTTGATAGACAAGGCCAATTTGTAGAATTATTGTAATATTTAAATATATACTCATGAAGAAGGAAGTTGTACATAAGAGAAGAATGCTTTAATAATTTAACAATCATCATATTTGGGTGAAAAGAGTCAACAGAATCATTTGTTGCTCCCCTCTCAGGCCCCCAATCAAGTAAATATGACAACTGATTTATTTTGAACCCACGAGGGCTTGCCACCTCATTGGGCGTCATAATTTAAAGCCTTTTATTTCCTAGAGATCTGAACTATAACATTTTTTACTTTAGCCCCCTGCTATTTGTTTTGAAATGAAGCGATAATTTGTTCCACCAGCACACTGAGTGGGAAATGGAATGCTTTGCCACAGACTTGTGTTTATGCAGGACAAGAGGGAAGACCCTGGAGGTTTTTCACCATTTTTGAAACTTTGGTACCAGAGGTGTATTGATTGTATTCATTTCCAGACTTTATCCCACAGTCCTGCAAAGCAAATCCTCATGCTTTTCAGCTGCTCCTGCAAACTCACCCTCCCTCAACCCCCCAGCCACAAAAAAAGTGCACAGAATCACTAACCTGAAAAGTGATATGAGGGGGACATTTTCAGCATGTAAATGTGTCCAATTTGAATCTTCAGGTTTATTTTTTCATTTGCTTTGATATGCATATTTAATACATTGCCCCAGGCTGGATCTCATTTGGTGAACACTGGTGCAGGGGTGATGATGAGCCACTTCAGAAGGACCCAGACAGCGGGTTGTTTTCTCTGTTTTATCTGTTGCCCACTATTTCTGATCTACTGAGCTTCCTCGTGGTTTTATTTGCACATGAAATGCTGAGAGCATTTCAACTTATTGGCTATGAATAATGACAGCTAAAAAAGAAGCATAGTTTAATTTGTTGTGTGCCAAGGTTTCTCTTGTGGAGGTGACAGTTTGTGACAGCTGTTTGACACCCCCAAAACACATACACCTCTATCCTTATTAAGTGGCATCAAGCTACAATGTGTATGTGTATGTGTGTTTAAGAAAGAAGTGGGCAAGGAGAGAGACAGAGTAAAAGAGAGAAAAAGATTAAGTATGTAATTCAGTGTAGTGGCAAGCAGAGAAAAAAATGGTCAAGAGCAAGATAGTAAGTATCCATATAGGTTTCAATTTTCTTATTAAAGAATTCAAAAATATAAATGAATAAAAGTAAATGGATATAAATATCTTCAAAGCAAGTATTATCAGCAGACTTTTAAGAATGCATTTTAAATACTATTGGGTAGTGAATCATACCAATTTCACATTCTATAATGTCATATAAATATTCTGATATAACAGATGCATTAAAAGAAGACAACCATAATAGTCTTCCTTCCATTTCTTACATTCAGTGAGGATACTGGATTTGTTCATTTATTATTAACACACATGATATACATGATGATAGGAGAATTTGAAATTAAATAGAGAATAAAATGTGCAACATTGCTACTATTTTGTTGTGTTTAGCACATTCTTATTGAGTGCTTATATTTTTGATATTATAATATACTTTTTTATACTCTTACTGTAACATAAAGATAATAGTTACAGGTAGGAAGCAATTATTGCACTATTCCTTGGAATCCTGAGGGAAAAAATATATGATAGTTAAAGGAAACAGAATTCTGTTTTCCAGCTGCAGTTCATGTTAAGTTTCTCAGACATTCAAATTAATCATATTTGTAAAATAAACATGCCAAGAAAGCTATTTTTCCAAAAAGGCTTCAACTTGAAAACTATTGTGAAATAATCATGCTTTTCCTAGTCTGAAGTATTTCCAAAAAGTAGGTTATACTCATATTGTTTTACATAATTTCAGACAAAGTCTCTACAGCAGACTAATGAAATATATATTCATACTTAAATTTAAAGATATTACATATATTTAGATCAAGTTTAAACAAATGAGATACATTTGTTGGAAATGTATTCTCTGAGCTAAGTTTTGTTTGTGTGAAGTGCATATAGTGATATGATTACATTCCTATTCCTAGTTTATAAAAAGCTACATATTATTTTCTTTGAAAGAATTAAGTAGAGAGGGAAGAAATACAGTTATCTCATTAAGAGTTAATGCTAGGTGCCTGAAAACTGCTCTGATAACATCACTAACAAAAGAATTTTTACTTTAATTTGTGTGTTGTAATTTAAATGAAGATATGCTAGTGTTTTCTTTTGCATCTCTGCATATGTCAAATTTATTTATGTCTGTACAGTTTTTTTAAATGGGTTAGGTCAGAGGGGAGAATCACCAGAATCTTGTTCCTGACAGAAAACAAGCAAGTGCCTGTAGATAAATTCTGTCACCTGAAAAATTAGAAGTGAGTGACAGTAAAGAAAGGGTTAGGTTTAAGTGATTGGCTCTTAGAAGATCAAGGGGGAATACCAAAATTTTATAATGATATTAATAATATGAGTAGTGTATTTTCTCTGCTAGTTTCTTGTGTTGTAGTGTAAGATTAGTCATTGTGACATGTTATCCAAAACCTTTGGGGATAGGTTCCCATGAAGTTTGACCTCTGAGCTCCGTCCACCAACTCAAGGAGACATGCTAGGGGAAAGAGTTTTCTGTTATTGTCGCTGCTGCATAGTTTCTTGTTGTTGATAGCTTTCTTCTTAATTTCTCATCAGATGTCATTGTACTATTTAAAGCATTTAGGTTGTACAGTTGGAGTATGTTTTCAATGTAACTGTGATGAGATGAAATTAAAAATAGGCACACTTGACAACCACATGGACATTCACTATCAGATTAAAAAGTTGGTATAATTTGAACTAATTTTGTTTATTTTCATACTGAATGTTCTATGGAATATCCCACCACAGATCACAATTATTAGAGACATTTTATAATGTGTCATTTTACCAACAATACAAGACATTTCTATCATCTCTGGCAGTTGTTCCATTAAATGGAGAAATTGTTTACAAAGGGTACTAGCCACTTTTGTGAGGGTTGCTCACTTATGAATTCCCAGAGCTTAATAAAGAGGTAGAAGTGGAGATGAGGAAGGACCCCATCTCTATTACAATTTTAGAGAGTGAGTCCAGGTTCTTCTGAAAGTGCACGCAGGTTTCCTGAGTTCTTATGTCAATTTTAGAATAACAAATTTGAAATTCCAACATTTATTCGAACCATACAATTAATATTTTTTAACTTTTATAGCCTTGCTACTCCAGGATAGGAGTTTTCATCTGATTTAAAAAAAAAAATTCTGCAAACTGTTAATGAGGAGTTAAAGTCAGAGGAAAGATTGCTTAGTATTAGTAATGTGTAATGATACAAGTGTATTTTCCCTTTGTTGTTCAAATATATCAAGTAAAATTAGTTTTGCATGCTTCATTTGCTGATTAAAATATCTTTCTATATGTTTATTATTTCTTTCTCCTTATGAGCACATATCCTGAATTATGTTACTATGTTTTCCAAGGTCATATATAATTTTTACTAGATATTATATGTTGTGTAGATTCTAGAAAATCTAATGGTTGTTTTAAAAGTACTTTTAATGATAGAAATAAGAAGTGGAGGTTGGAGTTGTGGCTCAGTGGCAGAGCGCTTGCCTAGCATGTGTGAGGAACTGGGTTCGATTCTCAGTACCACGTGTAAATAAAATAGAAGTCCACTGACAAAAAAAAAAAATTAAAAAAAGAAGTGGAAGTGACTGAACTTAGGGATTAGCTTGTATCATGTCTAAATTTTAAAGACCTAAAGGACATGAATCTAACAGAAATGCAGTGGGTAACTTGCAGCAGGTCACATGACCTGAGAGAGGTAGCATCCTAGAGTCTTAATTCCAACCTGATGTCTTCTCTCCTATGCCTCATCTACTGAATGACCTTTATATTGGGGGTCTAAAATGAGCTTCAGAGTATTTCAGACAGAACTTGTATGTGGTGTGGCCTTCTCTTATCTCCTTGAGGAGTTCATTTCTCCACTTAGTTTGTGTTTATTGAGAAAGGCTTACACATTTTTCCCAGTGACCCCTTAGAAGAACCATGTGCCATGTGGAATAACTGAAAGAGGGAAATAGGACCAATTTTCCAGGACTTTAATTTTTATCCTATAGGTAGGCCTCTCACACAAATGCCATCCTGATTTAAAATGTTGCAATTTCACCATATCTGCAACCTCAACAAGAGGTGCATGTATGATTTGCTTCCTATGCCCAGAGACTCCTCTCTTCTCAGCACACTTTCCTAGATTTAGCAAAATTCAATGATGGTGCTAAATCAATTTTTTTTTTTTTTTTTTTTTTTTTTACTTTCAAGGGAGAAAACACTAGCACAATTGTGTTTTCTAGGGAAAGCTGTGTGTAAATGAGAAACCAAGGAGAGCAGCAGAGCGCTCTCCTGTGGCCCTGCTACTACAAGCTCTGCCCATATTGTCTCCTGCTTTTATATTAATTACAACTTGCATTATCAGCTGTGAGTCTGTAGCCCAGCAAATAGAAAATACTGCCCCTGGAGACAGAGCTTCTTGTATCTATTTTCCATCTCCTTCTATTGTACTCCACTCAGTATTCACTGCTTTTCTCCTAGTAACACTGCTCTTTAACACAATTACGTAAGAGCAAGAAGAGTACCATATTTGACTCCCAATTATTAAAGCCACTGGGAATAGAAACATGCTCCATCCTTGCCCTGGGGTGTCTTCATGATACTTTTGGCAGGAGAACAGGACATATATTGTGGAATGAAGTACCTGAATACTCAACCACACTGAACACAGAGAGCATTTCTCTTTATTTTTCTACATATGTCATGTGTTTTTATGTGCTTTTGTATACCCCTTTTGGTTTCAGGATTCACTCAAATTCTGCATGTAGTTTGGCAGAAAGCCAAGCAGTTATTCTTGAAGAATGTAAACTTGGAAACTATATGGGATGGGGGGAGAAGAAAGGAGTTGTGATACAAACAAATATTTCAATCTAAGAAAATAATCTCAGCATATGGGTACTATACTGTGCTGCCCTTGTAGGTTACAATTTTTTTTTTTTTTTTTTGGATCCAGGGATTGAACCCAGGGGTATTCGACCACTTAGCCACATCCCCAGCCCTATTTTGTATTTTATTTAGAGACAGGATCTCACTGAATTGCTTAGTGCCTCGCTTTTGCTGAGGCTGGCTTTGAACTCTCGATCCTCCTGCCTCAGTCTCCTGAGCTGCTGGGATTACAGGCATGCACCACTGCACCCGGCTGTTACAATTTTTTATGACCGAGGAAAAACAATTCTTATTGACCAGACTATCAGCATGTGTCTTCATATATGATGAAATTTCCATGTATAGCTGAATATAGATAACTTGGGATTATTCCTCAGCCTTGGAATCCCCCAGGACTCTACCTGTTCTTTCTTTCCGGTTGGACAACTTTCATATGATTCTCCTTAGTTCGTGTTAGTCCCTCAACCAAAAACTCAATACTTGAGCTACTCTGTGGAAATAGACTATTTCAAAAGAGAATTTTTGAGGGGCAAAGAGAAGAGGGAAGAGGTAGAGGCAGGTTTGATAATGAGCTTAGGAATATTTGAGGACTTGGCTGAAAGCCACGGACCCAGCTTATTTGAGGAATCAGTTGCTCTTAATGTAATTTGTCCATGTGGCTTATCTTTCACCCCTTTCCTTTAGAAAACACCTCCTACATAAAGCCATCAAAAGAAATATACTGAGTTGTAAATGAATGAGGCCTAACTATAAGACTTAGCACAAGTTTGGCTGAGGAGAACAAACCAGAGTTCCCAGTTGCAGGAAGTCCTTCTGCACAAATCCTTCCAATAGTTGCAGTGCCTAAACAGAAAGACCTGCTCCAGCTTCATTTGACTGATTATATAATAGCTATTGGATGACATTTGCCTTAAAACATAGTTGAGGTGTTAGTGCCTAATTATTGTAATTTTCATGAGGGGTAAGGAGCTTTTATAGCAGCGGCTTAATAAAAAGCCCGCAGTGCATAAAATTAACCTCACTTGCTGTGTACACTGAAAAGTTTAGTTTAGGTGAATATGTTGTAGTTATTGCATTTTCTACAAGAAGATTCTGACTTGTGCTGGTGCAGGACTAAACTCATGCCATGCTATTCTTTCTCTCTTCTTTTTCATGTAATTTTTCTAGTGCTTTATCTGATCACATCCAGCAAACAGCTGACACAAAGAGGCTGCAAAACTAGAAGAGCCCCTGCACTCTGTCTGCCTTTAACTTGACACTACCGGAGTGGTTTCTAACTTAGATAAAAAGAGAGCTCACAGGAGTGACTTTGTCTTCATACAGGCAACAGAGAACTTGGTTTTTATTTTATCCCACTCAATTTCATTCCCTAATCTACTTTCTCCAACATGTCTTTATTTTAGAGAGCTATACCTGGGCCATATTTATAGTCATGAAATTTCTGCTCAGAGTTTTTCCCTTTGAATCAATTGCTTGCCTGATGGCAGTGCCAGTAGCATTATTTGATATGGATGTTATTATGATTTGATATTAATCCATAGATCTTGGATTATTTCCTCAAAAATGCCAAATGTTAATTCATAATCAGTTTGTAACAGATTTATAGGGGAAAATTTCTTTTTTTGTTTTTCCAAATAAGAATATTTTCTTATTTTGTCTCACCTTGGTTTCTGGTTTCATCTTGGTAACATTTTATGTGCTATATGTACTTTATTGAATTGGTGTTGAGAAAAATGAAAAACTGATTCTTTTTTTGATAAACTATACGTAATGGCAACAGGGAAAGATTATTTTCATGGTGAAGAGGTTTGCAAGTTGCCTATTTGATTATAGGAGTGTCTGAGTCCTTATTTACCAATCCTAGTAAGAAGTAGTGGTATATTTTGAGAAAATGATTTTTTAAAAAAAACTTTGCTCCCCATTATGATCCGCCAAAGAACTCATGCTCCAGTAGGTGTGCGGGCTTGGCTGCAGTTGTCACATACAGGTGACAAGTGCACAGCTCTGGCCTCAAGGCTGCTGTGTTTCATGTGTGGTTCCTGTTCTCTGTTTCTGCCAGAGGAAATTCCATCTCTTGCCTGCCTTCATGTGGTGCTGATAAAGTCCTTCCTGTACATTAAATTCCTGTTTTCCTTTAAGCAACAGCAGGGTATTGGGAATGATCAGGAAAAGGGAGGAGAAACAGGAGAAGAATATACTCAGCAAAGGAGCAAGAGCCACAACTCTTGGTTGCCTTGCATCTCCTTTGAAACAAGTAGTTCTCCAGGAAAAATCACTGCAAAGTCATTTAAAGCTTCCTTGAAGCTCAAGGGAAAGTCTTACCCAGTTTACTAGATGGCAAGTAGCTCAGATTTGTTTCATTTTAAAATTATTATTTGTGCAGATTAAGTAGAGATCAGTAACTTATTAGGTATTGATGTAGTGACATCATTGCATGTGTTGGTTGAGGTCATGACAATTTTGAGTGTTTATATAGGTTATTTTAGGGCAATGCATTTGGAAGATGTAAAGGGCTGTCCTGTACCTTCTTGAGTCTGTGATTTTTTTTTTTAAGGGAATCACTGAAGTTTGTAGATACTACAATTCTGAAGTTTTAGTATCAAAGAACATTGAAACCTATTTCTTGAAAGAGTATGCCCTAATTAATATAATAAAAGTTTTTTAAAAAGACATTTACATTTCTAGGTAGTTTTTTTTCTCACTTTTAAAATAAACTTGATTGTGGTTTAAACCTGAATATAATAAAATGCACCCATTTAAAGTATATATCTCAGTTAGTTTTAACACATGTATACAACAGCTGTAACCATAAGTCAAGTTCTAGAACATCTTTCTTCTTTTTTGAACCTTTTGCTGAAAAGACTGCACACCATCACATGGCATGCATGTATACCTAGTTCTGCAAATACTAATAAATATACATTTTTGTGTCTCCCTCTGCACCTTTCTTCTTGGTTCCTCACTTACGGCTGAAATGGAAACTGTGGAAAAATTCCTTGGCATCCTGACATCAGAACCCTTCATCTTGGCGAGACCATGACGATGCAACCTCAACCCACTCAGCAGGCACCCCTGGACCCTCCAGTGGGGGCCATGCTTCCCAGAGTGGAGACAACAGCAGCGAGCAAGGTAAAAGGCCAAGTGTCTTCCTTGTGCAAAGTAGGCATGACTAAAATAACTTCAGTATTTTGTGATATCAGTACATCTGTCTCTGTGTAAACAGGAGAGTGGCAGGTTAGGATAATCAGCTACTATTTAGGGAGACAGTATTTCCTCTTCTTAACTTACTTTACTTGAAAAAAAATCAAAGTGTGCTGTCTAATCTTCAAGTAGGCATTACAATAACAATTGATTAGTTCTGCCAATTCTTTTACAAATTTGGTTATCTACACTTTACTCAGGCTAGTATATGTAAGTGGAAGGACAGACCTCTTTACTGCTATAATTCAGTAATTTGAATCGCACTATAAACAGGATAGTTTGCTTGCAATGTCAAGTATATCAGTTCTCTATAATCAAGCAATTATGCCTCTAAGCACACAAGATGCAAAAATCTGTTCTTAATAGCTCCAGAAATACTGGGGGACTTTTATGCAGAATCTTATCTTGGAAGGACGGATTTTGAAATTCTTAGATTATTTGTCCCTATTTCCATTCAGCTAACATGGTGACTTTTGTCACAATTCCTAAAAAGTAGAATAATCAGTGGGCAAGGGGACATCAATGGTAGATGCCAAGGAAACCTAGTGCAATTTGGAATAAATATTACCATTTTAAACTCACCTATTGCACAGAGAGCAATTATATATTGGTAGGGATGGCTCTTCTATGGCTAAAATGATAATTTAAAGGAAGATGCATTATTGAATGTGGGCCAGCAAAGTGTATAGATTTTACTTTTTAATATTTTACATTAGATGGTGTCTGATCTCCTAGGTCTATTTCATCTCTATTATGACTGTGTTTATGGCCACAATATTTAAGCATTAGACAGGCTTCCAAGTAGAGGCCAGTTTAACAGCTTGAGCTGTAGTTATATATGCCATTTCAAGGGGGGTGGTTGATGTAGGGTGGGTGTCTTCCCTTCTCCAAGTTTCTGGCCAGGGATTTGTGATTCCTGGGTTTCTTGGAGAGTCTAGAACAAAACGTCCTTTCTAGGATACCATTCACTTGTGACTGGGTCCAAATTAGAATCTACCTCTAAGCAAGTTGCAACTGACACAGAGATGACAAACTGGAAGAATTTGTAAGTTGTATGTATTTAGGTTTTATATTCAGTTTTTAGTACACCAGTTAGATTGTATATTAAAGAAAATAAATTATAAGGCATTTTGAAGATAACTTGTGCATAGCTTTCAATGAATGTGCAATGTAATGACTTGTCTGTGGTTCCACATCACAGTGGACTTCTCAGTGTGGTTAAATCCAAAAAGTTTTCTATCACTCCATCCTCCCCACCACCAACCAACAACACAAAGGGTGAATCGTATCTATTAATTTAAAAAAAAAAAAAAAAACACCCTAAACATTGTACAAAAGAGGGGAAAAGAGAAGCAGACTTAATGGTCTAATGAGGCTATCTTCCAGAGACTTCTGTGTGTGAGGCTGGCTTTGACCTTTCACTTTGCTCAGGAGCCCAGTGCTTCATTTTTCACATTCTTGCAATTACGTTAACGCTTCAAGCATTTCTGACTCCAAGTCAGCTAGCAACACCAGGCATAACTCAACACTGTGAGCTTTTCCCCTCTCTGTAGATTCATTAACAGGTCACCAAGGTCCCAACTGAAATTTAAAACTGACTGGTTCTGTTGGGTTAGTTGAGTTATGGCAAGAGGGATGTCAGGAAGGGCCAGAGAGAAGAGGAGGCAGGAGAGAGAAGACCCTAGGGTTCCGAGCAGGGAATGACGGCAACAGGCAAGCGTGAAGTTTTATCATTTTGGTTAGTTAGTTTTGTTGTTTTTTGGTCAGGAAAGAGAAGAGCTCTGAGACTGACACACTGGGTAGGAACAATTCACACCAACCTCTGTGCTGTGAGTAGCTGCACCCACTTATCCCATGTTGAAGGATTTGATCCCTGAAGGATTTTTGCTCCTTTAATCATATCTCCGTGGGATTAAAGAATGGACACGGTAGCTTATGTGTCTGAGCACTAGGAAGTCTGTCATTTTCCTATGTTAAAGTTTGAGAGAAAAAAAAGTTCTGATGGCTCTAAAATGGAGAGTAGGCAGGGAGAATTTCCTACCTGGTGTCGGTGTTTAAAACACACGTATATTGTGTTATTCTGGTTTTTTTGGTTTTTGTTTTGTTCTGTTTTATAGTGGACTCCAAATTTGGAAGGCTAGGTTTGAGTGTGTTTTGTCATACTCATGCACATATTAATCTCTTAAACATGTTTTCAAGAATATTTTGTCCCACCAAATTGTCCAGAGTAGCTTTCAGTGGGAAAGATTAATTATCTGCTTCAGGGCAAAGTCAACAGAGATATTGACTGAAATCGCATATGCTTATCATAGGTTAAATCTTAGGGTTGATGTATAATGGAAAACCTGGGAGAGAAATTTATGTTCTTTGTATTAAATATATTATAATGTTTCATTGGAAACCAAGTTTAGAAGAGTTTTCTTGCTTATTCAGAATTTATTAGCACAACAGGCATATGGAAAACTGTAAAACGATTCAGTTTCAAAACAAATTATGATAAACAGAAAAAATAGGGATGAATTGTACTAAATACAATGTTTTCATACACATTTTAAATTAAACTTTAATAGCCATATGCTATAAAACAATACATGCATTTATGTTGCTTTAAAATTTTTGTGAATATTTTTACTATAGTGATTCATGCAAATCTTTACTTTGAAACCTAAAAATACCTCATTTTATGACCTGATAGTGAAAGAGCTATAGTTACACAGGTGAAAGGTCATCTTTTCCTCCTCAGTGTTTGTGTAGCAAACTGAAAGGAGAAAAAAAATCAAATTTTAAAAATATTATTAAGAAATAAAGTGGGTAAAATGTAAAACCTGACTTTACTGTGTATTTCCAATAGCACATGCCTAGCAGTAAACTATATAAATATGAACCAGACTTTTCATTCACTCTGATTTCTCTTGTTAAAAGCAGCCAAAGGGAGGGTGTTTGTCTTGTTAGTCACATTAGAATGAGGAAGGAAATCTGGTTTTTCAAGGATAGAATTAGGGTGCAGACTCAGGGCTGTGGAGAAGTAACTGGCCCTCTTTGTGTCTGGCTTCCCATCAGTAAAATGGGGCTTGATAATAAGGCTTGGGGTCCCTCATTCTGTACCTGCTGAGTCAAAAGCTGCTTTGTGTTGCATTGTGTATTTTGCCAGAGTAAAGAGAAGGAAGCAGCCCCCTTGTTCCTAGAGCACTTTGAGAGCCTTAGATGAAAGGCACAATATATGTACAAAGTATTATTATTATTGATGGGTTTGTGTAACTCCCATTAACGCTGATGGGAGCTACGCATGTGAATTGGCAAGAGAATAGACCCCTCAGTGTTTAGAGCACATGAAATTTACATTTTTTCCAGTGCTGTAATTGAGATGTTGACAAATTGGAGAATATTGATGAGCCTTTGTTTTAAGTATTTCGTGCCAAGTTTGTTTTATTTTTCCTGGTTTGAACAATGGTATGGGTTCAGCAGCAATGAATAAAAAGGGTAGAGTAAAGATAACTTTGTATTTCAATATTTTGATGTGCCAATATGAAATAAATTGTCTTAGGCAAATGGAATATTGCTGTTTTAATCATTAGTTATGCATGAAAGAAAAATTGATGTTGACATCTTTGCTGTAAAATCGTTGTAATGGGGCCTTCCTTACAATTCATTTTTGTAAAATTCATTTTGTACATTTTGCAGCAATTGAACAATCCCTGCACTGTGAATAGGCAGGATTCCCAGAAATACCGAGACAGTTGGCCCAGTAACTGCTGAGCTCACACTGCACACCACACACACGTTAACCATGCTGTTGCCAGACCCAGTTTAACCTAAATACATTAGCACTCTAGCATCTATGTAGCTCCACTCTTTCAGGACACAGGGCTGTTATGAGCCAGCATAGTTCCCCTCTATTCTGCCACCAAACCCCTCCATTGATGCTCCCATCTATCATCCAGGCAATGAGGCTAGTATTCCATAGCTAGATATTTATTTAGTTATTATCCAGTTCTTTAGCAATCATGATATTGAAGTCTACAAATATCCCCTCAGTAGTGGATGTAAGTGCTTATAGATAAGCAAACATCTGAGATCTTAATTCACTTTGGAGTTTATAGTAGATGGCAAAGTTATAAAACGGTATTTTACCCACCAAAATATTCTAGTTATATATTTAAGGAAAGAGGGGGGAAACACCAAAACCTCAAACCCCCTTACTATGGGTCCTGAATGTGTTCTACTGGGATTTCATACTCAGTCTAGGAAAACTCTGTCAATGGAATGTTTTCATAGTGGCGGCAATCTCTTTAAAATAACCCTAAATACAATATGACAGATGCCATCTGGCATAATCTTTTGCTAGTTGCTTTTAACTTTTATTTTCCTAGAGCTAGGTTCATCCTAAACTGGTCACTTACTGTAAATACAGTGACATTTTTTTCCTTCCTGTCCTAATTGTATCAAAAAATTTTCTGAGATTGTACTTGATAATTGAACATGGCCACAAAGCTGTTGTTTATGCAATATTAATATTGCATTTTCTTTCTCTTTCTCCCCCAAATGAAATAAAAAAGAATATCATCCTTCAACTATCAGCAAACACCCAAATAATTTCTGTTGATTTTCTTAGGACTTTTTACAGTAGTAACCATAGGAAATAAAATTAAACTCTTGTAATAAATAAATGCTCTAGGAGCATGTAATGGTGCCCATAAATGCTTAAAAGCTTTCTATAATTGCTGTTAATTTTGAATAATTTCTTCCTATATGTATCAATTTACTTGAAAAATCTGGAGTTTGGATTTCTAGATTTTTTTTTTAACTTAGTCATGTAAAAGGATGTCTCCTGATGCCAGTTAGAGTTTAATTTAGAGTAGTAATTAAACTTGAATACTGCCTCATAAACAAAAGATAAACAATAAACCAGCCACGTTCCCTGCTGTTTCATAGCTTTCCTTCCCAGATGTTTTAGCCTGATAATTTTTACACAGTGAACTACCTAACATGGAATTTTGTGGACAGAGGTAGAAAAATGTGTTTTCCTTTTTTTTTTTTTTTCTTTTCTTTTCTTCTTTTTTTTTTTTTTTCTTTTTTTTGGTAATCCTGTTTCTTACCCCCTCCAAAAAGCAGAATGCATTAGATTTTCCACTACTTAGATTTTTTTTTAACATTTTGATAAAATAAATACTTAATGCGGATGTGCTTTAACGATAACCATCGCGCTTTTTCTCAGGTATCGCTTATTTTTTTTCCTTAAAACTAATCTGGTCACGACCATCTTTCACACTTAGTAATAGAAAGAGGAACATATTTTTATTTAAGTAAAATCTGGATAATAAGTCAAAGAAAGATCAGCTTGACAATGGGGAACTTTTTTTTTCACCCTTCTTCTGCTTCCCGCCCCCACCCTCGACCTGTGCTACTCTGTGGCTGTACTCTTCCTCAGGCTACAAGGGGCTCTCTGTCCAGTTCTGGATCCTTCCACTGTCAGCCATGATCTTTCTAATTGTCAGGTACGAGTCCGCCGCTCAATGCAGAAGCCATGTTATTTTCACTGGGTGGGGTAATTACTGAAAGCTGAGAATAGCTGCACTAAAGACAGAGGGATACTTTCATGATCCCATTAGCATAAGAGTGGGTAAATTATTCATGCCAAGTGAGGATTCTATGGGGAAAAGTATAGTTAATGCACATAGTTTTTAAATGTATCCCTTTCTGCTCTGAGACTAAATTCTTGTTGGAATCAGTTCTCAGACATTTACGGGAAAGCTCTGGTGGCGTGTTAGATGCAGTTCATCTCTCTCTGTTTGCAGCGCTCTCAATAGAGACCATCTGGCAAAGATCCAAAAGGTGATTAAACAAAATGATCAGCTCTTGTTGCTGTGTTACATGTCCAATACTCTGGATTAAAAAACATGACCCACGACAGTCAGCTAACGTCATGCCGCTCCCCCTTCCCCCGCCCCTTTCCGTATAAGAATTCAGATGGTCCACAAATGTGTGTGCCATCTTTGTGTCCTTATGGCCCATAATCATGAACAGGTTGTGCAAATGGCTCTTTCTGTAGCACTGTCTGTTCCAGCAGCATAGAAGCATTTCATATTAATTGGGTCAGTCTAATATTCATATTGACATGGGGAAAAATTACTAAAATTTATTCTTATAGCAGACAATGAATATGTGTGCTTTCTGCCATGAGGGAAGTGAAATCTGACAACTGGCTTGTGTGACTGATTAATTTTTCCTGAAACTGAAGAAAATCAAAGCATGGAAAACTGTCATTCTCTGAAAACAGTGCACAGCCCTTTATAACTAAACAAAATGGATTGGGTGGGGGGCTTTCAGGGAGCTGTGGAAATGAGCTCTGGTGTTAACGCTATAATCAGGGATGAATTTACAGTGCCATTCAGAAGAGCCTCCCTCCCCATAAACAAGCTGATAATCACAGGGAAGCTGACTTCCAATTAGCTTTTCCTTCCCTCACACAGATCAGTGTGTTTATATGTCCTCCTTACGCTTTGATATGTCACTACCGAGTTGGTACATCTCACGTCAAATTCGAAAGTTTGGAAATAAAATGTTTTATTATGAGGAAATCCTGCTAATAAGCAAGGTAATTTCAACCAATCATTTCACGATTGAGTTAAGGTAAAAATGCCAAGATTTGTGACTAAGGGACAGATGTATCTTATCTTTGGGGGTTTGCACCAAATGCCAAGTAGAAATATAAATTGAACAAACCAGACATTGTGAGGAAGTGATTGAAGAAATATTGAGATGAAATCTTGGAATGAAATATATATGTATATTTATAACAATGCTGTGAATTGCTTACGTGTCGCATTTGCATGAGCCTTAACAGAGATTTTATTAAGGGGCAGTGTAAAGTATATTAGTAAAGGCACTCAGAACACATGACCATTACTCATTAGGCTATTCAGAGATCATGGTTGACCATTTTATATTGTGGAAATTGTCTATGACTGAAGGTGTAGGATACATTTGAGCACGAATGTCAAGGGAAGATAAAGAATAAAGCAGAAAAGAAAAAAATTCTCAAAAGCCACTTGAAAACATCATCATTCCTTATCGGCCACCCTTTCTAAGGGAGAGCAAAGCAGTAAGTAAGAAATACAGAGGGGCACAGAACTCAGGGAGGGGAAGTGAGGTCCCCTAGAGTCTGTGCAGTGTGGCAGATGAAAGGGACTGGAATAGCCTTGGGGGTCTTAAGGCTATTATAGGGCAACTCATGCTCTGTTATCATGCTGATTTTTCAATTGATTTTTGGCTGAACAGTACTTGTTGAAGCCCTCCAGAGCATCAAACACAGCCTTATGGTGCTATACATTGTAATACACGTGTTCTATTTTTCTCTTCATTATCTTTACTTGGCTTCAGAAAAATAGTCTGTAATGAAACAATGTCATTTTTCCCCCTTGTTCTTTCTTTCCTGTTTCTACCTACAGGGAGTGTCTTGAAATTCTTATTTGTTTGTTTGTTTGTTTGTTAGGGGGGTAGTGGGAGAACAACTTTTCATTCATCTTCATGTGTTGACATCTGTTTTTAATTTGGCCTTGAAAAATATTTTTTATGTCACAGCAGACAATAATAGAAACCACTTTAGTCTACTGAAATCTATCCCTGGATGGTCTTGAGCTATTCACCAGTTTTCTAGTGGCTAGCTAGAAAGCACATATGGGGCTTTACTGAAATCTAGTTCCTCATTAAAATGAGAGTGAGCCAGCATAATATCCCTGCTCTTTGACATGTTCCTCGCCTTGCTTGAATTCTCACTGAGGAACAGCCAAGTATGGTCTCCCTGTGAGCCTTCTTGATGTGCCCGAGCATAAGGCCAAGCCACCTTTCCCTGCACGTCTATGGGACTTCTACCTCTATGATGGCCTCTTTCACAATATTTTGTAAATATATTATTTGATTCCTGCTCTGTTTCTCTCTCTCTCTTCCTCTGCTTTTCCAAAGTAGGGTTTGTCATACATTCAACTACCTAGCATTAGAAAGTCCACTTTTGACTCTACAAATAGAATCCACAGATTTCCCCTTTTTTTTTTCCTTTTATGGTGGACAAGTTGACCACCACTCTGTGCCTGTCAATTCTGTGGTGTTTACCTGGACACAAATGAACTATTTGGAATGTATTTATAAATCCATTAAACTTGTATTATACCATTAAGGGATAAAAATTAATTTGGTTTACTAAATTTTTGTTGTATTCATTACTCCCTTAAATAAGTCAATTAGCCATGAGCTCAAACTCACAATTTTTTTGGGTATAGGCAGGTTCTTAAATTTTAAATTTGTCTTATGTGTCCTTTAGTGTTATCTTACATTATGTACATATGGTTGGAAACTAGAGATAGGATTCCTTTTCATTATGTTATCTATACTAGAGTGTACAGATTTGTGTCTTTAAATGTAATGGTGAATCTAATTAGGGAAATTGTTTAATGTGGCCAGTAGCTTCCCATGATGAACTCAATCCGTTTTGCTTGTCCTCATTCTTTAGCAGAGAATTGACCTTGGGAGACATCACTGATCTTCACACACAGGTGAACTCCTTTACCTGTGTAATTACCTGGAAATAATTTTTTAACTTTTAGGCTCCACATGCTCTTATTGATTTCCTACATATGTCCTTCAGTTTTTCATAATTTGCTTTTAGTCAAGTGTAAGTATTTTGGGTGATGCAAGCAAAACTTGGTACTGAAAAGTAACCTTTTCATGCAAATAGGTTACCATCTAGAATCAAGTGACCTGTGCTTCAATCATAGCTGCATTGAAAAGCGCAGAGACCTAGGAGACACACACATGGGTACAAATTCCATTTTTCTTTAATGTCTATGAGATTCAGTTTCTCTGAAACTGTGGAGGAAAAACTACTCAAGTTTGTCTTGAATACTATGTTGCACGAAATTGTGTGTGTTGAGTACGTAACATTGCCTGTGACCAGTAACTTAGTTCCTTTATTCCTTTTTTTTTTTTTTTTTGCGGTGCTGGGGATTGAACCTAGGGCCTTGTGTTTGCAAGGCAGGCACTCTACCAACTAAGCTACATCCCCAGCCCTATTCCTCTTTTCTGTCTTGTGTTGACACTAATTAGCTGTATGACCTTGGATGTGTCCTGTAGTCTTTTCTAACTTTGGTTCACCCATAAAATAAGGTCGAATTAGGTGATCTTTTAAATTCAAGCTCCAGGAATCTAATGCTTACATTCATGGGTCTTATTTTTTATTTGTACACTTTATCTTTTAACAGAGAGAGGTGGCAAGTTTTTCATCAGGGGTGTAACAAGAACATTTTTATGTCCTTGATTTATAATATGTAGTGAGATAATATTTTCTGTTTCTTGCTTTTGGTTCAGGAGAGTTTTTTGTTTGTTTGTTTTCTCAGTTTGGCAAGAAAATAACTAGGAACTAGAGTTTGTTTTCCTACGATGGTAGGTAGAATGCCACAATTAAGATATAAGTCACATAAATGGAGGTCTTCATATAAGAATTCTGTTTCCTAAGTATGAGAGGCATTTTGTAAACACAAACAACTTCTCCATTCTCCAGTATCAGATTAGAACTCACTCTGTTGGAATTTCTATACTTGCGGGTAGAATAAATGATAATCATCACAGAGGCTCAGACTCTACCTTTTCCTAACCTGTATTCCATACCATTCCAGGAAATCTTCAGGAAAATTTTATCATTAAGTGTATTTAACTGAGCTCTAATTATTTAAAGACTATTAATTCCTACAGGATATATAGATATTACCTCTAGGCAACAAAATATTTACTTAATCAAAACTCTTTCCTTAACCCTTCCTACCAGCTAGAGATGTTAGTGTTGTCTTCAACCATTCCTTCTTTTTTTCCTTTTTTTTTTCTTTAGGTTTCAAGATTTACAAAAGTAGACTAGGAGTTTTTTCATGTTTCTTCTTCCAGCTAGCATTTATAACAAATGCCGTCCACTAAGATAAAACTTCAAAAATGTGTATATACTCAATGTGAGTGGTAAAGAAAAGTTGATAAATCGCTGATTATTGAAAACTTATGGAATCAATCTTATGGGTACCCTTTTGTTTTTGTTTTGGTACCAGAAATTGAACCCAGAGACCCTCTACCACTGAGCTATATCCCCAACCCTTTTTGTTTTTTGAGACAGGGTCTCACTAAGTTGCTTAGGGCCTTGCTAAGCTGCTTAGGCTGGCCTTGAACTTCTGATCCTCCTGCCTCGGCCTCTCCAGTCACTGGAATTACACACATGTGCCATCACACCTGGATGTGAGAGTTCTTTTCTGACAGATTGCCATACATGAATATGATGTGTAGGTACACACCTGTCTACAGACAGGAGCCTCTGTCAAGACCTCATCTAAGTGTATGCCATTTAAATTCAGTATACAGAGATCTTCACTAAGCAAGACACTCTGGGAATAAAAATATGGGAATCTCAGTAGTCTCTGCCTTCCATAGCTTACCATCTTCCAGGAATGGAAGGGGGACCATGGCAAATATACAAGTAACTCATGCATGGCAGGTATTCACTTGTAGGGAGTATGGATTGAGGAAGGTTTGCTGATGCTTAAGGGAGCAGTCTGATGTAAATAGAATGGCAGTTTGGGAAACATGGATTTGAACACTCTTTTTTATACCCCGTCACTTCCAAGCAGCAATTTTTCTAAACGTCAGTTTCTTTACCTGTGAATGGGAATAATGACCATCTCTTAGAGTAGCTGAATATTTAATATACATTGACTTTTATGTATTTATTTATTTTTGGTTTTCTTTTCTTTCTTTATTTTTATGGTGCTAGAGATAGAACCCAGGGCCTTATGCATACTAAGCAAGTACTCTACCACTGAGCTACATCCCTAGCCCTACACATTAACTTTTTAAAAATCTCTTGGTGACTGATGGTGGAACCCAAAGAATATTTCATTCATTCACTTATTGATCATATAATTGGTGCCAAGCACTGTTGTAGGTGCTAAGGATATAAAAGTAAATAAGATGTGGTCCTTTTTCACTGAGTTTGTACTGTTCAGTAAATAACTCAGAAGTATAAACAAATAAATATGTATGCTTCTAATATTGCATTTAAATACAGTTTGTAAGTTATTTCAGAAAAAGGAGTAATTAATGCTGTCTGTGGAATATCTGTAGGAGGCTTCTCAGAATTGGGGAGGTCTTCAGCAATTTTGAATGGCCTTCAGTGGGTATTTCCAGGTAAACAAGGTAGGGAAGGTATGGGGAGCAGATGGAACAGCCAGTGCCAAGGTCCAGAATTGTGAAGCTGCATGGTACACACAGAGCCACAGCAGACTGATACTGCAGTTTGTGTGAGAGATAATGGAGAAAAGGAAGCTGGAGAGGCAAGTAGGGGCTGAAGATCCTGATTACCATGCTAAGAGGCTTATACTTAATCCTGTAGAGCACTATTTACCAAACTTTCCTGGTGATATGAAGCACATAAAACACACGTAAATACAGATTCCCACACAGACCACAGACGTCCCAAAATCAAGATTTCTAGGGGGAATCCAGGGAATCTGAATTTTTATTTTATTTTATTTTGTTTATTTGCTTGTTTATTTTGTACTGGGGATTGAACCCAGGAGTGCTTTATCTCTGAATTAATTCCCAGTCCTTTTTATTTATTTATTTACTTTTTGAGACAAGATCTTGCTAAGTTGTTGAGGCTGTCCTTGAATTTGTAATCCTCCTGCCTCAGCCTTCCTAGTTTTTAAGATTACAGGCATGTGCCACGGCATCTGGCTTGGGAACTTTAATTTTTAATGCACGTTCCATTACGTGCATTAAAACCCTGCTCTGGAATATGGGAATCCCATTAAAGATGTTTAAGCAAAAAAAAGTTTTGGTGAAATTTACATTTACAAAAACCTCTTGTTGAATATGGGAAATACATTTGAGAGAAATAAGAGTAAATATAGAATAAGGATTAATAATTTGGAAAACAGATGAGGGTTGACTCAAGGCAGTGGCAGTAGAGATGGAGGAGAGAGAACTAATGGACTGATTGCATGTGAGAAGAAGGGAAGAAGACCCTCTAGAACAACATGCACGGAGGGACTCTCCCTTGGTGGAGGTGCCATATAGTCAACATAGGTTTTTCTCCTGCCGTGAATTTTGAAATATGGACATCTAGCAACCAGGAGATACTCCATTTGCACATGTAAAGTTGTTGAAGTGAAAAGGCTTGATGCATGTTGGTGAATAATGATTCTTCCTGAGAATATAGTACTTTAAGGGCAATGTAGCATAATGGTTAAAGATGTGACCTCTGACATTGGCCTGCCTACCTTTAAATCCTTAGAATCCATCACTGGTCTTTGGCAAGTCTCCTATCCTTCATTTTTCATCTATAAAATAAGGGTAATAAATAATACCTAATATAATAGATTTTGAGAGATAGTGATTAATTGATATTATTTGTGTTAAGTAATTTTATTTATTTAGTTCATGCTAAGTAAACTTTATAAATCTTTTAAATTTAAAAGTTGCTTTTAAAGTACTTGAAAACTGAATCTGTGCAACTGAGACCATGATGAAAAACCTGACAGGAAATCCTACATTTGTACCTCTGAAAGAGAAGTTACATGCTGGCAAGCTAGAGGAGCATCTACCTGCCCAGCCCAGCCCTAAGACCTGTCTTCTACTTGGAAGCAATTCCTTTATCCAAACCCCCATTGCATGTTTTTCCGATTCTTTCTTGTGACATATCAGGTCCTCCTGGTGCTATAGTAATGATATGTGACTTATTATCCTATTTGACTGTAAGATTCTTGAGGACAGTTTTTAAGTCTTAGGCATCTTCTTCCTCCCCTCCCCCATTGTGCTATGATAATGTAGGAGACCTTCAATAATAATAATGATTTTTTTTTGAAAGGAGGATTGGGTCCATATTGTGTAGGGCAGTGAATAGCAGGCTGGGGAATTTGTGCTTGATTTGGTAGGTAATAGGGACCTATTGAAGATTTGTGAATGGGGGTAGTGACATAATCGCCTTCCTTTTGAATGCCAATGACAAATTCTCCACTATGTCTTCCATGGTCAAAATAGCAGACCCGTATGCGTCCTGAAATACTGTCTATTTGAAAGAGTGGATATTCTTTTGAATGAAGAAGTAAATTTCAAATAGCTTTAAAAAAAAAAAGCTTGGACAATCTCTCTGAAGTAATTTAAGCACTTAAATTATTGTGATTCACAGAGGTCCCATGTCTGTCTCATCATTCTAGAAATTTGTATGTAAGGACACATTTTGTAAATCTTTATAGCATTGTAATTATTAACACCTAGGAATGACTCAACAGGATTGAATAAATAATCTTCAATATTTGGGAAGTTATGGTTCCTGGAATATTTAAATATGCATTACTTTAAAAAAAAAAAAAAAGAACTTTGTGGTTCCATTGAAACCTAGAGTAGAGCAGGATTTCCTCTAGTGTAGGAATTGTCAGATCCCCTAATTTACTAATATGCATTTTAAGTCTGCAAAGGGTAGAGACACAGAGTTTCCCAGACCCAGCTTAAGCATTGAGACTCTTTTTTGCATCACCTCTGGGGGCCACTCTTCCTCAGAACACATTCTGGAAAACACTCTCTTCACCTCTGCTACTTTCACTGAAGCACATTCAGACAGAGTTTAATATCCTTGGGAGTCCTTCTTGCATCTTGCATTTAAGAGGTGGGTCAGCATGGGCTCAGGATCAGTTTTCAATCGTGTAAAAAGCAATTTCCTCTATGGTCAGAAGTCTCCTGGACTTCAGCTATTCTTGCACAGAATGTTCTGTTAACCCAGATATCCTTGCAGTTATCCTTCATTGTATTAATCACACAAGGTGCCCTGAATACTCCGAATATTTGATTCAAAGTAAGCACATACAAATACACCCTCAAAAAATGTTTAAGTGAGGTTCCTAGTAGAATTATTTGTGACATTAACTGAATTAATGTTTAGCTTGATGCATAGCACATAATTTCCATTTTCAAACACAAACTTTTTTTTTTCCCAACTCTCCACTGTATTGGAAGCTAGATAAAAATCCAGGTAGGATTAGACAAAACAACAATCCTGCTTGGGAGTGGATGACTTGGCCCTGCTTGTGTTAGGTGGTGAGCAATGTACTGGGTATACTGTCCATCAGTCGAGAATTTCTGGGAAACAGAGCTGCAAACCCCTAACCTGTCTGTGTCATGCTGCCCTAGATCTCCAGTTTAGCATCTGCATTGATTACACCTACTGGCAACAAAATTTTCCCTGACTCTTCCTTATTGTTGGAGATCCTAGGAAGCATTTTTGTTATGTTCAGGGACATTGAGGAGGTCAGAATTTCCACCTTTTGGTTATAAAGGGATAACGACCCTTCTGAATTCATTCATTCTGTTTCTCCTGAGTAATGTGTGGCAGGATTACCCACTTGCATGTGTCACCCCTTTGGGGATACAGGAGGAAAAGTTAGGCTGGGCACCCCTTGTCTCTCCAGCTCAGAAATGAGCAAGAAGAGGATATATTCCGCCTAAGACTGTCTTTGCAGTACGGTGAGGAAAAGCCCAATTTTTTTTTTCTCATTTGTCAAGAATTTTTCTGAAAGATTTTGAATGCTTCATAGTAATTTAGTTCAGAAAATACAATATTTCTAATACACATCTTTCTTTTTAGAGAAGGATGGATATGTTTGGAAAACCAATGACTTTTAATGTCGTTAGTGAACTGGCAAAAATGAGTAGAAACGTGAATTTGCTGTTGCTTATTCTTCTAGACTTTGTTGTTTCAACACCATGAGCTACAAATCCTAGCATAGTTGTCAACCACTTAATAGATGAGAATTTTGTCCGTGATTCTTGTTCTAAAAGGAATTCTAGTTGCTCATTTTCTGCCAGTATAAGACATGAGTTGCTTTATGTTGGCAAAACAAACAAACAAAAAGCAAAGCAAAGTAAAACAAAACAAAAATCCTCTGACTAAAAAAGATTACACTGACAAGTAATGTCAGGCTTTTAAAACATGAGATAACGACTTGGGAAGCTGAGTCAGGAGGACCGTGAGTTCAAAGCCAGCCTCAGCAACTTAGTGAGGTCCTAAGCAACTTAGTGAGACCCTGTCTCTAAATCAAATACAAAATAGGGCTGGGGATGTGGCTCAGTGGCCGAGTGTCCCTGAGTTCAATCCCTGTTTCAAAAAAAAAAAAAAAAAAATGAGAGAAAAAAATGGTATTCTTAAAGGTTGGTGTGTTATTCCATAGGTTGGGCATTTAAAGCAGAAATATCACAGAAGCTTCCCTTTGAACATTGTTAGGGACTTTGAGACTTCTGCTCCTTGGCTGGCTGGTGAAGGTGGAAAGGGAAGCACGTGGACACCTGGCCTCATACGACATCTCCACTCTATACAGTAGTCTCTAGAGCTGTGGCATTTTAACTTGTTTTGTTGGCACGTAGGTACCTTTTTTTCTTCCTCTTCTTCTTCAACTTCTTGCTTGAACTTGCTGGCCTCTTTCTAGGCATATTGCCTGATAGCATTTGCTTAGTTTTCATGGTCCTGTGGACAGTCAGAGGTAAATAAATCAAGAATTGAAAATAATAAACCTCGATTCTGCAGAGTGGTTCACCTAGTGCTTGCTGCAAAGATCATCTGTGTATCACCCTGGTGCTAACAAAATGACCATCCTTAGTTTGTGAAAATATAAGTACACATTGGTGGAGCAAGCTGTTCTTTTAATGTGACGACTGGTTAATAGCTAAAAATTTGTAGTGACACAGTCAATGTCATTAGCATTGATGCTAGCATCTCCCAAATTGTTTGTTGAAACATCAGTCACCAAATCTTTGTTAGGCAGAAGTGACTAGTCATAGGCACAGGAAAGCAGCTCATGGTTTGAGATATCACTATAAATTTAAGTGTTTTTATGCATGATAGACAAATAATTCAAAAAATACAAATGTTGATAACTTTGTTAAGTTATAATCTTAAGATCACTGACTAGAGTTAGACCAAGTTCTGAATCTTGATTTGCAAACCTAAGATAACTTATTTAACTTCTCTAACCCTGTATTTTCTCATATATAAAATAAGAGTCATACCTCATCTCATAGAGATGGTTTAAGAATTAAATTAGATAATGTATTTGAATCTCTACATGCTGAACTGGGCATATTCAATATCAGATGCTCCAAAAATGAGGATAATAATAATATGTGCACTGATTTTATTAGTTTTGGTTCCATGGCTTAACTTTAAGCCCATATATGTTCTATGAATTTCTGTTTTAGCATATGGCATAATAAATTTCTAAAAGGAAGAGAACAGATAGCTCAAGATGCTTTGCTTGTCTGTTTTCCCCTGGTCCTTGCACTATAATGAATACACAAAAGAAGGGCAAGGTTTGTAGAAGGAGGCTCAAGAAAAGGGTAGAAATCAGGGGAAAGATTGAGTCAAATGTTTAGTTTCCTATGTATCATGATCCTTGCCAAATCAAACGTTGTCCCTCATCCCTCTTGTTACATTTCTTAATTTTTATTTTCTACCTGAAAGCAACAATGGTATGGGCTCAGGCGACTGAAAGTGGGCCTTCCTGTTAGCCCATGTGTAGCTGGAGGTGTTTCGTGGGGCTCGGGAGGCTCAGGCTGCGGTGTAGGAGGGTCTGGCAAAGTTCCACCCTTTACTACTTGTTAACTAGGTGCTCACCTTGTAAAGGGGTTTGGAGGAAGGCATGAGGTGATAATGTATGCCTGGCATGTTATAACCTTCCATTAAAAGTTAGTTGCTATTAACATCTTCATCAGGTCATTAAGCTCTCTAGGACTTACCCTTATATCTTTGTGTGATAAGGATGCAGGGGATTCTTGTCTTTCCCGACTCTAGCATGCTATCTCTATTAATTTTCAAATGATATGATTTTAAATCCAAATCATGTCTACAAAGTGATAGCTTATATTTAGTTTCACATTTCTAGTTGTTAATGTATTTTTACATGAATTTTCATGTAATTGCCCCAGAATTGCTCAGGTTTATCCTCATTTTCCAGATGAGGTGGCTTGGCCTTGGGGAGGATCAATTACTTGTCCATCACCAAAAAGAAAGGAAGCAGAAGAGCTAAAACAAGGCCATTTAATTTTTTTTTCAATGCTCTTTACCTGCAAAGTGCATTTTGCATAAAAAGGTATTCAGTTCACAAATGGTGTAAAATTTAATGAAGGCAACTGACTGTCCTGAGAAAGTCATTAAAACCCCTGCATCACCTCTCTAATCAAAAGGCTGCCACCCTTCTATTATTTCTTTATTACAACCTTTCATTTTTATTTCTTCAAGTTAAACTGGAGCCTGAGCTATCATATGCCACTTGTTAAAGATTTTAAATCAGTGATTTATGCTTTGAAAAAGCAATTTCTTTTCCGTATCTTTTTTCAGATCCATAGGTTCCATCTTTGAGTAGGAAAGGAAGAAGTTAGAAATTAAACTGACAAGTTCTCAAGGTTTGGTTTTCTCCTTGTCCTTAGAAATGCCAAAGAATGCATGAGGTGTTGAGCATCAAATAATGATACTGCTGCTTTTCTTTTTGGACTTTCCAAAACTCTTGTCTTATAGTAATCAATTTCATATATACATTAATGATGCTAATTTGTGTTTTAGTATTTGCTCTTTGTGTCAAACATTTGGGGGATAATAAGAATTCTGCTACCCTAAAAGAATCTACCAATTCCATTAGTCACACATCCAACTGGATCAAAAAACGGGAGAGTCAGTGAATATTTCATATTGTGGGTTTTTAAAAGATACTTTTGTGTGAATAAAAAAGGACTTTCTCAAAGCTGTTCATTTCAATTTCCTTTTTAATTTGCTCACCAACACCACTTAATCACCTCTGCAACAGACTAGAAACGCTTGCTAGATTGGCTTTAAAAATTCAGCCAAGGTGATTTTTTTTTTAGCTAAGAATTGGCTTAGCATCTTGTTTTTATCTAGCTTGAAATATTGAAGCAGTAAAATAAAACCACATTCTTTAATTGAAAGGTGCTTCTGCAATATTCAAACCACCGTGTCAGTCACAAGTGTTGTTCAAATTCTTCAGAGATCTTGAATTACTTAAAGGCATCCTCAGTATTCTGAGAAAGTTATGTTCTGCCCCACTACAAAATAAAAAAGAACCAGTCAGGGCTTCCTCTTCTCTTTGGCAATATATTTTCCCTAAAGGATTTCTTGACACTCTCTTTAGTTCTTGACTTCAGGGTTGTTCCTGACAAATCTCCAGAGATGTATCTCAGCGCCTATAGTAGTGTCAAAAGCATGAAGCCACATGTCCAGGCGCTAAGACCTTACCTTTGATTGCCAGCAATTCACTAGGTGAAGTGCTTAAACTGCCACCTGCCTGAGGGCTTCCAGAATTTACATTATGCACTTTTGAAAGGGCAGACTTTGAATTGGGACCACGTGAGTGGTTCTAATCTCTAGTTAACTCAATCTTGAAAATTTCTGAACAATATTACATCATGAGTGATCAGAGGAATAAAAACGATATTAAGGCATAATTTTAGTCATATAGTGTCTTATATGCAAAGATTTCTGTGCTTTTGAAAAGATCTGAAAAGCACACTTAGTAAATATCTAGTTATCTTTGGTTGAAAATTTCAACAGGAATTAGTTGTGTAAGAAATGATAGCAGACAATAGATAATTTATTCCCTCTTTACAAGTGTGGTACTTGTTTGTTGATTTTTACTCACTGGATTGGGCTTGTGGTTTAAAGAGAAGTTAATCCTGACTTTCTTAAAACCTATAGAGTTTCAGGATTTCTTAAAGACAATGGCTTTTGATATTTCAATCCAATAAAATTTCCCATGCGTAAGTGTTCTTACACCTTCTTTGGTTCTACAGCAATGGATGTTGATGGTGTCTACACAAGGTTGAGAACTAATTATTCAATTATTTTGCCTAATGAAAATCAAATTCAGTATTTCATTTTTCAAAGGGTTAAGAAAGTTCCTAAATTTGTTTTAATTCTTCAGCTCATTCACCTGTGGAAATGTATTTTGTCATTTACTATAAGGATTCCTAATATGATTCATAAACATCTCTTTCAAACATTTGTAATTGATGTAAATTTTGTTTATTTACAGATTGTGAATATTTATAGTATTGCATATTTATGATCCAAATATATTTTCTTTTTATATAATTACACAAAGAAAAAAACAGATTTCTTAGCTATATTATTCCATAAATATATATTTTAAGCACTGAGAATAAGTAGACTTGTACAAAGTCCTCTTTAATTTCCTAGTTTTCTATTTATGTGATGTATCGTATGGAGACAGGTGAATATTTTTTTTCTCTCTTCTGATTGTTTAAGCTTACCAAAAGTAATATTTTATTTTGGTTGAGATATCATAACAGGTTATATGGAGCTGTAAGATATATTATTTTGTTCTTTGCCTTTGTAAACTAAATTCTTAGAAATAACTGCCTAACTCACCAAGTCCCTCTGATCAAATCTTTCCTATATCAGGAATTAACAAAACAAAATTGTTTTGTTTTAAACCTTGACCAGTTCTAGTCTAAGAATTGCTTGATCCAAGCAAGAATTTCAACACAGATCTTGCAATTTAATATCCATTGGCCAAAGACATTTTTCCTTTTGACATTAGTTCACTTTTCTTGACTTCTTTATGTTAGGAAGCAAAAAAACTAATGTGATATGTGAGCTACTTTCTTACTTAAGAGTTTTAAAGAGATCTGGCATCTGATCATTTTCTTTCCAGATATTAGCTTTGTTTCATACTACATCTTTATTATAAGTTAAATCTGAGAACTTCTATTTGATTATTACCATTGGTGAACAAAAAGTACTAAGTCAAGGAAGTATCTATGATATGCGTGCATACCATGGCATCAGTAGCAAGATCATCAGCATTATCACGGCTACTGTTTGACAATGTCTTACAACCAGATACTGTGCTGTGTATATTTTATATAGTTTAATCCTCATATCATTGTGTAGGTTTTTCAGTTGGGAAAACTGAGACTAGGAAATAGAACTTACCTCACATATCTAGAAAGTGATGAAGTCAATACTCTAATTCACATCTGTTTGACCCCCAAACCCAGGCACTTAACCAGTGTACCACACCCCGTTTACTAGAACAGGTGTCAGATGGTGTGAGATACCTGTTGTCAGCCCAGATTTCTGGGCAGGTGTTTCCTCCCATTCTGAAAACCTCAGGTGGGTTGTGACATTTTTTTCATTTATCTGGACATTTCTCAAAAGTTTTTTGAAGCATGATAAACCATAGTAGTTTTAGAGATCTAAACTCTTTTCTAAAAATCTAAGCTACAAGTTCTTACTTAGTATCAGAATGTAATGTCATGTGTAATCTTGGGGAATTGCTGATTGTATATAGAAGAAGCATCAGAGGTAATTTTACCATATTCCCTGAATGCCCCAGAACCCTCTGATATTGCTCTGATATTATTTTAGGAGCCAAGTGCACAGTTTCCTAAACCCTTGTCTTGATGAATAGGATGATGGAGTATAGATATGACCAGCTCCCCAATTTCCATATGTTCCACTAAACATGTGGCTAGAATTTGTGAAGAATGTGATTGAAATTTTTTTGCAGGTAGTGGCAGAGGATGAATGGGGGTATACATATTTTTTTCAATATTGGCCTGATCAGTCTCCATGATCTTAGAACATGACCACTGACAAACAAGAGGCTAAAGTTGTATGTTGTCTCCCATGTGAAAGGCTTACCCTCTGCCTCTTTGACTGTGTGTTTGAGTCCTACCCTAACCCTCCTGTGGCCTATATTTTTGTAACTAAACCACTTCATTGATTTTTGCTTCTTATTATTATAACTTTTGACATTGAAAGAAGGCCCTTGTTAAATAATTTCCTAGGCATACTTGGGCAATCCTACTTCCTCACTAGGAAGACAAGTTGGTCTGTGTCACTCAGTAACCTTGCTGACACACTCATACTGGACATTGAAATTATCCCAAGTGACAGTAAGAGGAAGACTCACATTGTCAGGGTAGTGCCACATGAAAAGTATGTTGTGCTCTGAGAGCTCTGAGTCATTGGCCACACTGGCAAGCCCTGTACCTGGTCAATGGAAGGAAGTTTCCTGTGCCTTTTCTTATCACTTATTGCAATTGAGACAAAGTAAAAACAGGTCAGCAGGCTCCTGAGCAGATCACGGGCAGGGCACGGGAGCATTAGGAGCTACAAGTTCTAATCTTAGTGGTAATTTCCCCTGTGATCATAAGCAATTTACTTGAAGAAATAAAATACCTTGTTTCGAATTTTAAAAATTATATTGAGTTCTATTCTGCCTGCTTCTTTAAGTAGCTTTAAGATTTTTTAAAATATAATTAAATCAGTCTATCAATTTTAATTAATTAATTAAATAATTTGCAGTACTGGGGATTGAACCCAGGGGAACTTCCCCACGACTGCGCTATACCCCCAGCCATTTTTATTTTTTATTTTGAGACAGGGTCTTGCTAAGTTGCCCAGGGTGGCCTCCAACTTGCAATCCTGCCTCAGCCTTGCTAGTCGCTGGGAATATGAACATGTGTCTCTGTGCCCAGCTAGCAGCTTTAAGATTTTTAAAGTTGTTTAAAGATATTTCATGGCTGCCATTTTATTTATAGTGAGACATCCAGATTTCAAAAACTCAGAGTAAATGCAACACTTTTTGAAAAGGGTTTCAGAAAAACTGGTCGGGTGACTACAAATCTTACTTTCTATAGTCAGCTCCCGAAGGCCCAGAATTCCTGCCTGCTTATATAATTTATTTCAGAGAAACAATTTGGTCACTTTAAGATTTTTTTAAAGTGTTAAATGTAAGTATCGAAAGACTTGATGCCAGTTTAAGTCCCTAATGAATGATTTAAGAATGGTAGACATGGCAACTAGGTACTTCTGAAATATTCTTCATGTATATTTAGTGTGGATACCTTAGCAACTAAGAGCTCTAACCTGTAGTAGTTCGGTGGTGGTTTTACCTAAACATCTATATGTTAAAGAAGTTTTACAGATGCAGGTGCTGTCATTGTTTTGTGTAGGATTTTATGAATTACAGAGACTAGTATGTTTCCTGTTCAAGATGTAAATTAACATTTCTCCCTTGAACACTTCCACTGTGGGCCTGTATGACCTTCTCTTAGGGCATCCAGTATATTTTGACACTACAACACCGAGTCTTTTAAAGAGGCCCCCTGCCTCCCTTTGAACCCCATTTCTCAACAGTTTTTTTTTTTCTCTCCTTTTTTTTTTTTTTTTTGCTGGGGGTTGGGGTTGGGGGGTAGGGTGGTGGTGGTGGTGGTGGTGGTATAGGGAGTGCTGGGGATCAAACCCAGAGCCTTGAACCTGATATGGTAGGCAAGTGCTCTCCCAACTGTTTGACCCCTTGCTCCATTGCTACCCTTAAAGAATACATTTATGTAACCAACGAGAAGGTCAGTTTTGACACTAGCTCCGGAATATCTGGTCTAGAGTCCAATACTCAAAACTAAGGTTTATAACAGACTTGAGGATCAGATGCAAATCTGTGCAGGAATCTAACCTGACATTATAAAATTATTAACTATATCATATATCCTCTGCAGGAAATTCTTGACTTTTTGGTTAATTTCCTTTCTTGATAGTGCTGCAAAGTATTGATGCCCTCAAAAAATAGGTGATAATTAAATACATGTCACTTCATTTTTAGATACCTATTCTCTTCTCATATTCCTGTGGCAGAGAAAATAGAATTCTGGCCTACAAGGTCCTATTTTTTTAGGGCCATTCTCTACAGTTGTTATCATTGTATAGAATACTTGCACTCTGTAGCTGATGCCAAATGATGAGCATCAGACTCACAATACCAGAAATGGTGATAAGTTTATAAGTCATTACAAGATCATAAACACATTCTTTTTATTCACTTTATTTACTTGGATCTCACCCAAACATCTTTAAAAAGTTCAGATACCAATTTCTCCTGTCATGTAATTTTTTTTTTTCTGTTGAGTTCGTGTCATAATTGTTTCACTTATTTTCAGATACCTTCCAACACCCCATGAAAAGACATAGAACACATGTTCAGGGGTCATAGACACAAAACTGGCAAATTTGGCACACATCAACTTCCGGGAACTAAAATGTCAATGTAGAACATGTGCTTCATTTAACAGCCCATAACACTGTTTTTAGAACACTGACTACCTACCCTCAAGCAAGCTTATAAAAGTGGGGTCTTTAAAGTTTGTAGGTTAGACCAAGTGAGATTATGCACATTCTTCTGTGTCAGTTTCTGTTAATCCCAGGAAACTACAAGGGGACTTGTGAAAATGAGTTTTGAAATTACATTCTTTTGGAGAGTTTGGTAATAACTAAAAAGAAAGCAGAATATTCAGGAAGATATTGTTTATCTGCAAACCTTCATATCCTAAAACATGTGAGAAAGTGAATTTCTTTTATGAGGATATTTAATTTTTTTTGAATGAACAAATGGATAATATGCTTAAATTCTTAAAAAAGAAAATGTAAGTGTCCTTAGTTTCTGTTGCTTAGGACTAGGCCAGATAATTTTGAAGTACCTCTAATTCTTTTCTTTTTCCTTTCTTGAAAGTGTCTTTGATTCTCTATCTCCCATATGTAACTTGTCAGCCATGACTATTTTACTTTACTCTTAAATATATAATTTATAAATAGAAGCAATGTTGATAGACTTGTTTGACTCTCTTCTAGAAATAAATGACTCATTTTGGATTGCATGTGAGAGCTTCAAGCTGCTCTGAGTAACAATCCACGACAATGAGAAAATCATTATATTATTCATCTAGGCAGCAGGAAATTATGAAAAAGAAAAAAGCTAAGTCTGCTCCGTGGTTAACTGGGACCTTTTGTCTGTGGCATATCACCGATGGCAAACTTCTTGTGTCACTTGTGGAGGTTGAGTAAAGGAGCTTACTCCTTGCCCCCTCGTTTTTTGTTTTTGTGTCTTATCATACACTATGTCATTGTGGGTCATTTGAATGCCATTGAATGTATGTTAAGCAAAAAAGTCACCTTAATTTATTAAGGATTCTTTCAGAATATTTTTTCTTAGCTTCGTTTCTCTATTGTAATTTCTTATTTAGTTAAAATATGTATGTTTGCTTTAGAAAGGGGACTTTCCTTTTGAAAGAAATCCCCTGGAAAAGGGACACCTCTGTTTGCTTTCAAAATGCAGGAAATCACCATCACTTCTGGCAGGTATCTTTCCTTATAAAGGGACCCAGAAAAAGTGGCAGCATCTTGACCCAAATGATTTATGGACACTTTGCTGATGAATTTGATGCCCCATGCTGTCCTCATTGTTTTGAAGTTGAGAGACCAGTGGGGATGGAGGGAGGAAAATACACTTCTAATGCAGAAATTATTTAGACATGCAAAGTTTGTTTCCCAATGAGGAAAGAGCTTTGTTGGGAGCAACTGCCCAGATCACATGATGCAACCTTTTGACAACTGAGTGTCTGCTGGAGAGGGCTGTGAGAGATGACCTTTTGACCTAGGAAGGAATGCTGTGAAGGTGGAAATGTACTCTGAGGCCTGCCCAGGAGAGAACATGGAAAACAGGCCTAGCTATTCCAGTACAGAATCTAGCTTGGTTTTATCTTTGAATTTAGTATCGGCTAGTAAAAACTTAAGGGAATTTCCTACAATTATTCCAGACCTTTTCTATTATTCCCACTGTCTGAAGCAGAGTAAAAAGCAAACAATATGAGTTATCTGATAAATGCATGTTGCAAATGACATGAGAAGTCAGCTGTGTTCATCACACTAACTCACTAGAACCCATGTCTTGGACCTGTTTTCATGCAGGCAATTAAGCCTATGCACATTGGTTGAGTGGCCTTAGGTGGGGGTGGGGGCAGGGGGAAGAGAATGAGTCCATTGCTCTAAAAGCTTTCCCAGTAGTAATGATCTTCATAGAAACAAAAATCCATTGTGTAGAGCTGTAACCTGAGAAACTCTCTGTGATCCTGCTTGTTTTACTCACCAACATTGATCCCCAATACATGTGACCCTTTGAAAAGGAGCACCGTGTTGGTGATTCCTCTTATTACTAAATACCATTGTGTTCATAATGGCCATTTATATATGATTACACTGCACACCCGGTGGTTGATGGGCCTTCTCTAACTCCCTGAAGCCACCTGACCAGCACAGGACACAGGCCTTAGCCTCTTGATCACTCTCTTTGCCCTGTCTTCTGTCATTTCTTGATGTCCTCTATGAAAATGAACTAGGGAGCTTAGCACTGCTGAAAATAGGGTAGCAGAAGTTCTATGTAAGGGTGGGGGGTAGGAGGACACAAGAAAGCCTGGCAAAGCCTTGAAGAAAATAGGTTACTTCATTTTATTATTTTTTTTCCCAGTTCCACAATATGTCTGCATGCTTTAGCACTGATTTCTCAGCTAGTTGGGTCCCAGGAGGCCCCATTGAGCCCTGTTCTGCTCAGGGAGTTGCAGCTGTATAAAATGGGGGAAAAAAATTGTAGTTTGTATGAATTGTTCTTTACCTTGGTTTGGGTTCAGAATGGCAGCTGCACTCCGACTTTGTGTGTGACAGCACAAAGGCCAGCAAAACTGAAAAGCAAGTCAGCAAGTAGAGAGACAAAAGCAACGATCAGCTAATACAGCTCCACATGGCCTGACTAATTTATGAGAAAAAACTGTTCTGTTCATTGGATCAGCACTCTGAGGAGGCAGGTGGAATTGCAGGAAGTTTTCATTGACTCTCCTGAGCAACTAAGGACGCCACGAGAGATTCTGTTCAGTTTGAACTTTATCAGGGTCTACGCTTAATCAATAGAGTATTGGAAAAAGAATTAATTACTAAAGCAGAATAAAACAGCTGCATTTTAAACTAAGGATCCATCAATTCAGTAATCTTCCGGTTACAGGCTAGGTGCCGTGAGGATTTGCCTCCATGTAATGAGGAACCCGGGGAGTTTCCTCATGAACAGGCTGGGAATTCACATTAGCCTGTTTCAGCTATTTGTCATTAGTACAACTCATTTCTCCTCTCCCGCACTACAAGTTGTATTTTATGTACTGTGGAACCCACAAAATTCCCACATTCGCGAGAGGGAGGGCGTTAAGACGGAAGTCATTGTCACCCTGAGAAAGAGTCTTAACCTAGCTCGGCCTCTTTATTCTGGAGCCTGGGGTGGGAGCAGTTGGGAGCTGGACCCTGCTCCATTGTGCTCAGGGTGGGGGTCAGGGCCCCGCCTGTTGAAGGCACACTGGCTTGAACCCAGCCTGGAAATGTTTCATCTATAATTTCCATAATGGTGGATTTCAAGGAGGGCTGAGGAGGGTTATGGGAGATGAATTAGGTTTTTAGTGAGCTCATTAGGAAGCCAAACAGAGTTGAGACGGCAAGGCGGTGAGCGGGGCTGTAATCAGTTCTGCTCGCTTTGTTCCTTGCCTTCGGGACATGTTTCGAAAAACTTCGTGGCGGGGGCTGCCCAGCCGGTGCTGAGCCCAGGCTGCCGTCCTGGTGGCTGACTTGTTGATTTGTAAACCTCTTAATTCATTTTTTTTGTTCAATTTAATCTTTTCTTTCTGAAGGAAAATTAGTTGAATGTTAGCCCTCTTTGCACTATTCACCTCTTAAATTATGCTCATTTTGAAGAGCTTGTTATGCCTGAATAAACATGAAATGACTTGGCATTTTCCCATCAGAGGCACACCCATTTTAACACCATGTATTTACCATTCCTGGAAATGTCTCATTAACTTCTGAAAATCTGCGAGCGTGATATTTTGGGCTACTGTAACACACCTCTTGGCAGTCACAGAAGGCAGTTTGGTTAATGCCTCATAATATCCATTTTTATTCTCAACATGAAGAAAGACTCTCTATAGAAAATTGATGCAGTTTGCTCTGCTAATTTTCATGCTCATTCCAATTAATTTAACATGACCCAGATTTTCTTCCTCGGGCTCATCCTGACTAATTAGTAAAGCAACACCTAGAACAAGTTATGTTTAATAACATTGAGGAACACTAGTTGTGAGTGATTTTGATGCTAATAAAGATATTCACTGATGGGACAGATATTTTATGTCAATTATGGTATGTAATTTAGAAGTCCCAATGTGCTGGTTGGAGTATAGAAAGGCCAACAAATCACTACGGGAGATAATAGTGTTTTGAAGACTTCCTTGGCACCTAAATAACCACTGGGACCAATTGCTTTATTATTATTATTATTTAATATTATATATGTATATATTTTTTGGTAGAACTAGCAGGATTGTTAACGGATTCCATGGTAATGAAAGGGGTGGAGCTGTTGCATTACAAACCTGACCCATACTCACCGGGCTGGGCTTTCAGTACTTACTGAACCTTGGCGGGAGAAGAAAAGCAATCAGGAGCATCAGAAAGCAGCGTTTGTTCAAGGGGAAGGAGTGGTTTCCCCACCTCTGTGGTTGGAGTTCTTTTATCACATTTTTTGTCAGTGAGATGAATCAATTGTACAGCTTACCACAAGGCAGAGGTGGTGGTGGCTGCAGGGGGCAAAGTCCAGTAATGTTGCTTAACATGGGAGTGGTAAGAGCTCTCCATTTCCTCACAAGAAAGACAGTTAAAAGTAAGGCTTTAGGAAAGGAAAAAAACACAGGGAAGAATTATGTTGGGGCTGGGAAGTAGATCAGTGGAACAGCACATGCCTAGAAGGCGCAGGGTTCGATCTCCAGCACCAAAAAAAGAAAGAAAGAAAGAAAGAAAAAAAGAAAGAAATAAATAAATTACAATGATTACCTTCTAAACAAGTATTTCTTCAGTTTCTACCACATGCCAGGTATGTGCCAGGTACTGTCCTATATGCTGGGAGCATGCTGTATGTGCTAGAGACTGACCTCATTGTACTTCCACTCATGGTCAAATGAAAATTTCCTATTATCTTTTCTGATGGATTTCAAAAACTTTGAGTGAATGATTCAATAAGGTACAGACACGTTATGAAGTTTCACAGGAGGATGGAAAGTTTTGGACAGATGCTCTGTAGTGTCTCAGGAGTAGCCACTGAGGATTGAAGTCTGTTGTAGTGTTTAAGTAGATGGGTATGGTTCCTCTCTCTGTCACTTATCACTCCTGTGACCTTGGACAAATTGTTCAACCTCCCTAAGCCTCAGTTTCTTCATGTATAAAATGAAAACCCTGATAGAATGGTGAGAATAAACAAGGTCATTAGCAGAGTGTCTGAAAAACAGTAAGAGCTCAATGGATGTTGTTTTGTATTCATATTTGTTTATTATCGAAAACATTTAAAGTGAAAACTTCAGAGGCATATAACAGAATATGTGCTCATCATTTCTCAATACTAATTACTGTTGTTGAAGTCTAATTACTATTGTTGAAGCCTAAAGTTACAATTGACAAGAATACTTCCTTTTTCTAAATATTACAAACAGTCTTCTTTGCACATCCATTATTAAAAATACAGGTCTCCTGCCTCCTAATTGTTTATTGGTGAGTTTGTGTGCCAAGGCACTGAATTCTTACAGGTTAGGGCTTCCATTATTAATATTTATTTCCACTTTGCATTTTTATCTATTCAATATATAAAGAGAAAATAATTGAAAAAATATGTAAGAATGAGACTACACATTCTGATAATAAGCAAGTTGAAAAAGCAAAAGAAATACCATGTTATGATTGATAGTAAAGCAAAAAATATTGCTTTATGATATTACCAGTTTGGTAGATCAAAAGTGGGCAGATATTAGTAATTTCAGATGGTTCAAACTAATAATATTCATAGACCATAAATAATGGAAAGTGCTTCAGGAAAGGCAGGAAATCAGCAAAACATTAACCTCACTTGCCTTATCCGTTAAATGGGTATAATAAGGTATGGTAATCAGTTATTGAAACAGGTAATTTGAAAGCTGGAAAACCATTTTATAAATATGATGTGTTTTTTAATCCAACATCACACTTTTCTAGGTTGTGACACAAATCTCACAGTAACTAATCCAGTAATTATTTACCTGATATCTTATGGCTAATGAGTTCAGAACCTCAACTTCACCTTCTACCAGAAAAACACACCAACTGTAGAAAAGCTAGATTTTCATGATAATTCTATAGATATAAAATAATATTTTCAAAGTGGAATAATCCTAGGTTATTAAACAGTACTTTCCATATTTCTGGACACTTAAATAATAAAGTACAGTTGGGAATTCCAAATTTGCTTAAGAATCTTTGAATTTTCACACATAGTACAACTCGGGATATAAATGGTTGAGGAAGTCATTACCAATTTTAGTAGTTCTGCTTGATGTAAATCGGACGGTTATCATTTAACAGTCCTTAGACCTTCTGTTAGGAATAGTTATACAATTATGAAGTGAAGTTGGCCCCTCTTCAGTGATTACTGACTGGTGGTAGAAATTGTGTTGTACTGGGTCAGCAGTGAATTCCTCACTCAAATGGTGTTGAGTCAGCTGGTTTTTAATTTGTTATCTTCTCAAGAGTGCATTCACCGACTTTATCACTGAGAAGAATGACTCCCTAGCCTAGTGTGATCAAGATCCGGAAATGTGCTGCATCAGCATATGAAGGTTGGACTGCTCTTTGATTGGTGGCTCTTAGATCTGATCTTACAGCAAAGATGTCAGCTCTCTCATAGGCTGGGTTACCACAGGTGTATGAATAAACCTACCAGGGAGCAGACCCTTCCCTTCCTTCCTGGCAAATGGTTGAACAACTTCTCCTCTCGAACTAAACCCTGCCCAGTTCCTGTTATATCAGCTAACAGGGCCTGAATAAAGTTCACATTGGTGCCCTCAAGTTGTCTTTCTTCATGGGAGGGGATGGGGATATGCTATGGCAAACGGAGTTATTATGGCTTTCAGCTCTTTGCCTTTTGAGAATTTGAATGGCAATCAGGTATGGTGTTGTGTGCTTTTGTGCCATTTCAATATGAGTTTTGGAAGAATTAGGAAAATGTTTTTTTCTTAAGCAAATGCATTTTTCACCTGGTAGTGACTATTTTCATTTTTTTTTCATGTGAATGGGGTTTTAAAACAAATGAAAGAAGGAAGAATAAACGAAAGAATGACACTAACCTTTATTGATTATCTAGCATGAGCCAAATACCATACATCTCAAAAGTCGGATGAATCACTTGCCCCTCATCAGGCAACAGTAAGGGACTGCGCTGCCAAGGTTTGAAGCCACAGGGGCTGCTTCTCCCTACATGTTGCTTTTAAAAAATGTGAATTATGTCCATTGATAATTCAAGATCTGACTGTGCTACCAACTCAACATGTGACTTTAGGCAAGTTTCATAACCTATCTGCCATAGTTTTCTGCTTATGTTAAGCAAGGATTACCATGCCAAATTCTGGCCTCTCATGTCCAGCACATACCAGCTCCACCAATATTAGTTTTCTTCTGTCTTTATATGGTGGATTCAGGGATTATCTGAATGTGTGGAGCTAGCTTCGGGGGTCAATATTAATTTTATATTCCCCATTAATTTTAATCTTAAAGGTTGTCAGCATTTCATGAACAGTGTCATTTCCCTCTGAAATTGACTAAAATCTCCAGCATGGTGTAAGATCTTCATATGCTTAGGAGGAATGGATTAATGTTGAATTCTTCTGAAGAGTTTTAAGAAATTGTTTATTACATCAGGCATGGTAGCACATGCCTATAATCCCAGCTACTCAGGAGACTGAGGCAGGAGGATCACAAGTTTGGGCAACTTGGCATGATTCTATTTCAAAATTTTTTAAAAAACTGTGTGTGTGTAGGGGGGTGCCAGGGATGTAACTCAGTGGTAGAGTGCCCCTGAGTTCAATCTTTAGTACCACACACACAAAAATAAAGTTTATTAAGAGTTATTTTATGACTCTGTAAAGTTATTTTGGTATTTTTCTGTAACTTGACTGGTTGTCTGTTAACAATATATCTCATAATGAGATTTGGCCACTGGGGAAAAATAATTCTCAGCAAAATCTGCAGCGTGCATTTTGGCCATCCATTTTACATCTTTATGAAGCTAAAAAAAATCATATAAATCAACAATCAGGTTTATGAATATCATATTGGGCTCTCTCCATAGCATCTTACCAATGCTGACCCCAGTCATTGTGTCCTTTCAGAACATCATTCAATAACTTAGAGAATCACCCTTCCACCTCTCTGTACTGTATACTTCCCACTAAACTCTGTTTCATGCCAGTTAACAGATTCATGGAGATTTACTATAATGTGCTTAACATTATTTGTATCAACTTTATTGGGGCATAATTTCCATACAAAAGCTTTACCCATTTAAAGTGGACACTTTTATTTTGATTCTCAATAAACTGATCTACAGGTTTAATTCAATTTCTATGAAAAGTCTACCAAGATTTGTATGTAATATTGACAAACTTACCCTAAAATACATATGGAAAGTTAAAGGAACTAGAAATGCTAAATCACTTTTAAATATTAATAGAGAGAAGCTACTTTACTCAGTTTGAAGAATAACCATTCAGGTACAGCAATCAATAGATAGGAACTAAAAAAATGTTCACAAATTAATTTTATTTTTTATTTATTTATTTTTTTTGGTACTGGGAATTGAACACAAGGATGCTTAACCACTGAGCCACATCCCCAGCCCTTTATATATTTTATTTGTAGACAGGGTCTCACTGAGTTATTTAGGGCTTCCCTAAATTGTTGAAGCTGGCTTTGAACCCATGATTCTCCTGCCTCAGCCTCCTGAGCTGCTGGGATTATAGGCATGCACCAGCAAGCCCAGCTCCACAAGTTAGATTTTTAAAACTATATGAAGAACCAGGAAAAATGGCACATGCTAGTAATCCTAGCCACTGGAATCCAGAAGGATCACAGGTTGAAGGCCACCCTAGGCAATTTATAAACCCCTAGCACAAAACTTAAAAAAGAAAGAAAGCAAGGAGGAAGGAAGGAAGGAAGGAAGGAAGGAAGGAAGGAAAGAAGGAAGGAAGGGGGGGGTTTCTGGGGGTAGCTCCATGGTAGAGCACTTGCCTAACATGTGGGAGGCTCTGGGACTGATCCCCAGAACCAAACCCTCCAAGATAAAATAAAAAACATGTGTGATAAAAGGGTTTGTCTTTTTTTTTTAAAGAGTCAACTTTTAATAGTCTTAATTGCTAAAATAGCCCATTCATATGTGTATTCTTATTGCCCTAAACTCAAAATAAAGTGGACCATTTATTGATCTTTCATGTATACATTCATGAGGCCAGTGCCATGTTAAGGTACTGGATGGCTCAATCGCCACCCAAAAGTTTCCTTGTACTTTTTAGCAGATCTTCTATCCTTTCCTCTGCATGCGTCTTCAGGCAACCTCTGATTTGCTTTTAGTCATTAAGCATTCATTTTTGTATTCTAGAACTTAATATATTTGAAATCATGCAGTATGTAGTCTCTTGTGTTTGGCATCTTTCACTTAGCAGTATGATTTTTAGATGTAACATGATGTATGTTTCAGTGGTTCATCCTTTCTGCTGCTGAGTAGTATTTCAGTATACACCCTATTTTGTGTACTCATTCTGATTGTTTCGTTTTGAGAAAGGAAGTAACTGACACTTACTGATTCTCTTCCACTATGTCAAGCTCTATGTGACACTGTATGTCATGTGAAAGGTTCTTGGGTTTGCTGTTAAGAGAAAAGCACCTGGGAGAAAGTAGAGATTTAATAAAAAGTAGCTCTTACTCTTATTCTTTCACAATTAAGCTGTCAGATATGCATAATTTTTCCATCTCATAGATGAGGAAGCTGAGGTTCACAAGGTTAATGTTTTAACCAAAGCTACACTCACCTGGTAAGAAGTATATCTGGAAGTTGGATACAAGACTTGTTTTATTCGTCATCTCATGGTTCTTCCATTACATCAACAGTTTTTTCACAAGGGTATGTGCCTCTGTGTTTATGTGTAGGGGAGAGGGACAGAGCGGAGGGACAAGGACTATGTCAGAAGTGAGCCTCCAATATGCAAACAAAGCAGTATCGCTGCCCAAAGATGTAGAATAATGTCAGAAATTTAGAAAAACAAAGATGAACCAAGTATGTAGGACACTGTTCCAAATGCAGGGCCACTCTATTGTTCATTGTTCCGTTTCAATAAAGTTGTTTCTTCCCTAGAGTGTGTCTCACAAGTTAATGCCCTTGGAATTTATGACATTATCAACTCTTAGAAACCAACCTTCTAGACAGCTTCTCTTTCCAAATTTTAGATATAAGCCCATAAACCTCATAAAAATATTCAGAGAAGTGGATAATCTGTGTATGTATTCATTAAAAGCTTAAGCACAAACTATACCCATAATGTTATACTAAGTTCTATAATGACAGGAAAAAATAAGAGACGTGGTTCTTGACTTAAAGAAACTTACTGTACTTGGGCAGAAGAAATGAGGGAGTGGTGTGTGTGTGTGTGTGTGTGTAGTGTATGTATCTTGGAAGTCTTCTAGAATTATTCTGAGTGTTAAAGTAAGCCTTGAAAGAGTAAATAATTGAGACTAGGGTTCTGCTATGACATGGTAGAATTGAAGGTGGAGAAGGATCATCTTAGATTTAAGGTCACTCCATTTTTCATTATGGTATTTTTATGACATGAACAACATAAAGCCCATCTGAAATGTTATAAGCACTTAATTTGTCCATATGCAAGGTGCTAAGACACCCTTAGTAAGGGGCCTTGAAATCACATTGTTATGAAGCAGTTCAGAAAAGATTATGGAGCCCTTCAGGTTCAGTTCCTAGATTCTCTTTTTCTTTCAGCATACTTCCTTGTATTGGGAGAACACAGTCCTCTCCTCCTCCTCCTCCTCCTCCTCCTCTTCATCCCCCTCTTCTCTTTAATATGATAGCTTTTTTTTTTGAGATGTAATTCACATAGTCTACAAATCACCCATGTAAAATGAACTATTCAATGTTTGTTAGTATATGTAATGAAGTTATGCAGAATATTTTCCCCACCCCAAAAGACATCTCAAATGTGTTAATGGTCATTTTCCATTTAAAGTACATTTAATGGATTCACGTTCCTTCAGAACGTAAGACTATATGAAGAGTAGTCAACTTGTACTATCTCACATTATTCTTACTAAACAGATACATGTATTTCCCTGGGGCTATTACATATATCATGGATATCCATTTGTATTGTTTTGCAAAACATACTGGCTTATTCTAAAATCATAGCACTAGATTTATTTAAAGCAGTAATCATAAATAGGATGCCTGAATGCATACTTGCTACTTTTAAGATGTTTGTGATTTAATTACTGACTTCTTAAACAAAATTTCAGAGTTTGGTTAAAAACTCTGTCGTGTGAAAATGTTCTTTGAGAAAATAAACAAATTATAATTGTCCTCCAAACCTTAAGTGTTAGTGATTTAAAAAGTTCTCACCTGAAACCAGTCATCAGTTTCATAAAACCACACAGTTCTTCCACAGGTAGCTCTGACTAGCTTCCTAAAAGCTTTCCACAGGGAATGTTGATAGATGTCTCAATCTAGTTGTCTTAGTAAACATTATTATTATGGAGATGGCTATCTTTTCTCTTGACACAAGGTTTATTGTGGGTTTTAAAAAAATGTATCAATGTATCAAAAAATGTTAATTTCCAAGTTATACTTTTATTCAAATATTCCATTGTTTTCATTGTACAATAATTAGTAAATTGGAGGAGATATTTAAAATGTCTTTTTGTTTTTGTTCCTTGAACTGATATGTGCTGATGTAAATTCACAAAAAAATATGATCTTAAGAATTCAAACTCACCAACTATATTATTAAACAGTCCCTATTTTTCTTTTAGATAGAAAATATGGTAATGAAGCAAGGACTCCAAAAATGAAATGAAATCATTTCTATACAGATAGAACTTTTGTTTTTTACTGTTTCTTCAAAGAAATTTTATTATTGATTAATATTTGGTTAATATACTTGATGTTTCATTTAATATTATAATATGCTGAAGGAATAAGGTATAAAATTCTGTAATTAATTGATAAAATGAGAATATTGTCAGTGTATACAGTTTTGGTGTAGTTAAAACACTCTTGGGGCCAGAATAATTGTTGTCTAGTTTTAGTATGTCAAAAATATATTTTATATTAATGACCTTCTGTGGAAATTCTTTTTGCAAATATAAAGGCCATATCTTTCCTTGAAAGACCTGTTGATTCAGAGATGTTAGCCAGCTATCTTTACTAAAACACTTTACAATGCTAAATATAGTCCACTTCAGTTAAATATGGGTATTTTAAAAAAGAAAATCCCAGTTAGACTGCAACAGAAGGACATTTTGTGTGACAATATTTTGCATGATTAAAAATTTAAACAGAATAACAGCTATTTATATTTACAGTTACATGAGAGTAATTACTAAAGCAGACAAAATACTTAGAGCATAATTTAATAATGTTTTCCTCTAGCAAAGGTGCCAAAATTGTTATTTGCATAATTTTCACAATTTGTACTGAAACATAGCTAGGGGAAATTGGGAAGCCATCTCTCCCTAAGCACCTTTCTTCTTCTGTAGGAGAGGCAACAACCCATTTTCATATACATTTCCATAAACATCATGAACCTCATGTCAAATTGTTAGGTGAAAGAGATGTGTTCCATTCTTGCTTTTTTCTTTTGGAGTCTTTATTTCAGTAGCTAGCTCTCAGCCCAACTTCAAGGCTCCTTGTTATAATATTTGCTGGCTCAAACATTAACCTCCTGAGAGGAACATTCTGGGCTGTTGGTAACTTGATCAGCTTGGTCTTCTCTGGGTCTCTCTCTCTCTTTCTGGTTCTTTGTATCACAGGAGGGAGATGATGGTATCTGGCACATTCCTAGGATGACTTGAAGATAGCAGCCTTCTGTGTTTAGGTCTGAAAGATTGTGAACTCTGTTAGCTGAAATGCCACTCTAGGGAAGTGAACAGAACATTAGAAAAGCTTTAGCTGTAGGTAGTGTAGTGCAAGTAGAGTCAAATTTGAGAGCTGGGACTTGAGTGGACATTTGTCCCTGCTTTCTACCTTAATAAAATCTGAGTGTTAACTGTGGAAAAGGGCATTCGAGAGATCACTAAAAATGAATCATTAGAGTGCCCAGAAGAGCTTTATTATGATGTACTGTGAATAACTTCAGAACATACTCTATACTTTTATATGTGCTTATCAGGTAACTGAGTAACAAGTATATTCTTTTATCCTGCACCACAGAGATTAAGCAATCTACTGAATTATAATGGCAGAGGACTATACTTTCTACTGGATTCAGTCAGTATCCTTTAGAGGATTCTGTGGGAGACTTGGGAGAATAGATTTTTTTTCCTAAAATATTTTAAAATTTGTAAGTGAGCGCTCTCTGTGTGTGTGTGTGTGTGTGTGTGCGCGCGCATATATATATATATATGTGCATATATATATATATTTCAAAGGACAATGAATGAAATATATATATTTCAAATGTGAAAAGCCCAATTAAGTGAAGACTAGGCTAAGAGTGTTGTAAGCTTTCGTTTACTCCTGCTATAAAGGATTAGAGAGTTCCAGTCAATAAACAAAGCCATTTTATGGCTCCTAACGGGTAAATTGAGGGGACTGATTTGGTCAAGGACCAGTATGAGGATGTTTCTGTTCAACAGTTAACAGGATTCAACATGATATGGAAAATACAGGCGTGCAAAACTATACTACGACACTCACGTTGCCAGCTAAAGCCTAAAACACAGCCACATTTACATATGTGTCCATCTGTCTGTTTTTACACTTTATTTTTCCAACCAGTGGGTGAAGTGGTTTTCATCCAAGCTGCAGTCTGAATTTTTTTCCTCACCCACCACTTTCCATTATATCATATAGATGCATATTTTAAAGTGCATGTTATTTGTCTCTAGCCGCACTTTTGCACAGCCTTGGCTGGGTTTCTGTTTCTCTTCTGGAAGGTTAGCCCATCTCCGCAGGCCTGTCCGCCTTGCAGCTGCCTGCACCAGCCAGGTTGTCTCGGGATCACTCAGCAAGCAGTTTGTCACCTTCTCCAGGTTGCAGAAACCACCCCTCCTCCCCATTGCAGGCCCGGGTGCCGCTGCCACGGCCACAATCCAGGGCCGAGCTGGTGAGAATGGAAGTGCTTTCGGTCTCTTCAGTGGAGAGCCTGCGTAAATCCTGTGTAAATAGAGGGAGGATAACAAAGAATGAGCCCCTGCAGCTCTGAGCATTTGGAGCCATTTGGGGCTGAATTTGCTAAATGCTGCTTATACCGCCTGAAAAGTTGAAGAGAAAGGAGCATAAAATCCCCTCTTTTTTTCCCTTTCTGCTCATACCCCGGGGGGAGGGTGTTCAGGACCGGGGAAGCCCGAGGTAAGCCGATGAAGACTTGTTTTTTCAATGCTCTTTTGAGTGTGAAAAAGGTGGCCTGGGTCACTGTCCTCTCTTTAATGTCAGAAAACCCACACAGTTAGTAAATGTTGCATGTAAACGAAAGCATTTCATCTCCTCTGCTTCCCTCCATGCTCGTGGGCCATGACTAGTCACTTGAAAAATCACAGAAAAATTTCACTTTAACATGTCCAGACAGTTAGGCACAGCAGGAGAGTAAAAGAGATCAGTAATTAGCAGGTCTCACTGCTGGCCCCTCACTCTCCCCGAGTTTCTGGGTCTGCAGCTCTGCACCCACCGCCCCCACCACCACCACTCAACTGATCTGATGTGAAAAAAAGTAAATTACTTGTGGAAAAAGATTTATTTTGCTGATGGTTCTTGAAAAGCAAGTTTTGCATGGCTATACTCTCAAAGAGCCAGGTAGAAGCTGCTGCTGCTTCTCCTCTTCCTCCTTGTCTTCCTCCTCCTTTCTCATTTGAAATCCTGATGCAGATTTCTCAGTGGGATGCCCTGAATTAAACTCCTGGAAGGTGCTCCCTGACAACCACTGCAAGAAAATGTCTTTTGACTCTTAGTGCATTTTAATCCTGTTGTCCAAGTACTATATTAAGAAAAAAGAAACATAAAGACACGAGGAAAGAAAACTAGTCCACAAAGTGCAGTTCCCTGGCTATATTTTACTTTGTTTTTAAATGTAATGTTTCCTGATAACCCAGAGAACCTAGGCAATGGGTAGCTCCTTTTCTCCCAGCACTCTCTTTCCAATGGTCAGATTTGAGATGGAGGACCATTTTCACAAACAATAGGTGACACGTGTCTCAGATGTCTCTGAGGAGGACCATGAATATTTGTGCACAATGAAACACTGAGCATGGTATGACCCAGTGCCCACAGGGCAGTGAGAACAGAGGGAGGAAGCCCAAGGCCTGGTGACTACTGAAGCCAGGGAATCTCTTTCAGAGGCACTTTCTTCAAAGCAGCTGCAAGTCTCTTGAGGTCCTAAAAATGTGACCAGAGGCTCCTGCTACCAATTTGTTCATTCCACTGATATTGGAGTATTTGCTCTGTCAGTGCTTGGGATCAGAAATGAGGAAGACACAGGTTCTGCTTTGCATGCTCACAGACAAATTAGTGAATGGATAAATTAAAAACAAAAATAAACATGAGAGAAGTAAGAACAAACTGCTGAAGAAGTAGAGTATAGCACACTAACTCTGTTAGTGAGAACTAGGGAAAGCTTCACAAAGGAGATCCCTTTTTTCCCTGGGTTTTGAAGGCTTAGTAGGAGTTTCCTGATGAAGAAGAATGGAAAAGGGCTGGGGGGAACTAAAAATAAAGGGTTTCCAGGTCAATAGGAAGGATCTCAACATGAAGTCTTGAAAGATCCCTGACTCAGAAACCATCTTTAAAATTCAGCAGATATTATGATTCAAAATATTGTTATTCGAAATAGTATTTAATTTAAACTAGATCTAGAGAAAACAAAAATGACTCTATAGATAGTGGATACTCTTGTCTGTTTAAAAGTTTTTACCTGCTTATTTGTTGGTTCATACTTATTTATAAATGTACCGTCTCTCAGTGTCTCTTTGGGACATAAATGTAAATACCTGGGTCCCCTCCCAGGGGTTTATTTCTTTAGTGGTGAGGGGTAATCCAGAGGCTAGCTTCAGCCTCCACATCATCCTATCCTTCCAGCTGTTTAAGGGTGAGGGCAGAGGATGTGAGCATGGGCTTCAAAGGATAAGCGCTGCTCTGCCACTTCTGTAGGACCTTTGGCAAGTTTCTAAAGTTCTGAGTCTCAGCCTTCCTATCTGTATAATGGATTCAATGCCAGCAATCCTTTCATTCTTTGGTTATGAAAATGCAGGCGGGATCGGAACACTGTAAGTGCCAGTGACTGTTACTTGTGGTCCAGATAGGAATGAAAGTGACAATAGTGTCAATAAAGAAAGGAAACAGTATTCTGGACGTTCTCAAGGTCCAGAACAGATGTCAAAAATACCTACTTAGCATTAAGTAATAACATTTTAGGAGCTGTATAAATTTATGGATATTTGTGCAAGTTTATGTGACTACAGGCAAAAATATTCAATTTGCACACATTTTAACACTTGTATACAAATGTTTTTTTTAAAAAGCTACAATTTCATTTATAGGTTTATAATCACTTATAACATACATAAATATCTACATGTTCATGAATATACCAATTATCTAGAAGTGAGCTATATGGAAGGTATTGATGTCTGTCCATCTATTTATGAAATTAGTAGATTTAAATTGCATAAAATGAAAGTAATAATGAATATAATGGATTTTTATTACTCAAAAAGAGAAGGAAAAAAGCCTGCTCTTCTAGGTCATTCTTAATTTATTTAGCATGTGTTTTGTATGAATGTATTGAACTATCAAACTTAGTCCAAAACAAGAAGTGGTGATTAAATAATGCACCAACAGCTTACCCAAAGGAAGTACAAATACTATTAGCTCAAATAATTTATTTTTATTTTTATTTTTTGGCACCAGGGATTGAACTCAGGGGTGCTTTGCCACTGATCAACATCCCCAGTCCTTGTTATTATTTTTTTTTTAATTTTGATACAGGGTCTTGCTAAGTTGCTTAGGACCTCACTAAGTTGCTGAGTCTGTCTTTGAACTCACCATCTTCCTGCCTCAGCCTCTGAAGCCACTGGGATTACTGGTCTGTGCCACCATGCAGGGCCCAAAATAAATTTTATTTGTCCTAATTATTTCTCCAAAGATACATGGCTGAGATGCTAGTTTTAGATGCTTGTTGTTTGACAATGTGCCAAATGTCATAGAAACATTATCCTATGTTTTAAAAAGTGACGTTAAGGAAAGGAAATGTATCATTTTAATCACAATTCTATGAAATGTTTAGTAGTACTGCAAGTGATGGCATCAAATCTCATGAGAGGCAGACTGTATGGATAGGAGGTTTTCAAATTTGTAGCATCTCTGGGCTCTGGGGTCAGACTGGTGCTGTCCATATCAGGGTCTCCACATGGACCATGATAAACCAATTTTAAAAATCCTGAGTATCAAAGATTCTTGCTGTACTGCCTACATTTAAATCTTTGAAATCCCTGACTGGCTTCGGGAAGAGGGTATGTACATTATTTGAGGCCAAGTTGGACCAGTTTTCGCTCAGTCCCAACCTCTGAGCTCTAAAATTAATCTCTTCTCTGCCTTTAGACTTTTCCCTATAGAATTGGCTTTGTGTGGATCTTTCATTGATAGCAGGGTTCAGACAAGCTAATGCTTTGAAAAGTAAAATAGTTTGCAATGTTTCTGAGTATACCAGTGGTAGTTGAGTAGACTTGAAGTTGCTTTGCCTAGGTTCCAGTTTATCCTTGACCACATGTAGCTATGGTGTCTTGGGCAAAGACTGACCATTCTAGCCTCAGTAGTCTCATTGCAAATGTTTTTAGGGCACAGGTAGGTAGGAGTTGGACTAGGAACATTGTGGTTGTTGCATTGTGTTTCCGAGGGATAATAAGAGTTTCATTTCCCTGTGGTATGAGACTCAGCATAGCACCTCCTGCTTTTATCATCTCTTTATTCCAAACCATGCAATTGATGTTTATGATACCGACATATTTTTGACCTAAGAGATTAAGACTCTATGGCAATGGAAGGAAGTGATATCTTTTGCCTGGGTAGTTCTTATGATCAAGAATTTTGCAGGTGGGAATGTGTGTGTTAGGATCATCTGCTGATCTTGTAATGCACCCATATCCTCCTTGATTTTCTAGATACTCTGTTTTGCTTATGGATTTTGTCTACTCCGAGGTGACGGTGGTATCCTAAGGTGTAGCTTCCTGTATCTAGACTCTCAGCATTGCTCTTTTAAGAAGTGTATACTGGAACTGCTTAGAAGAGCAATACCCTGCTCAGTCATAGGAAGTATGTGTAACTTCATCCAGGGCTTGAGTGTAAATCCAGCTAGAGATGCTCTCAAAATACTTCAGTCTTAAAATAGGAGGAGGATGCAGAGATTAGGGGGTAGCAAACAACAAAGGGTAGCAAACTAAGGGAATTATCTCTACTGCCCACAGTGTTTCCTCCAGCTGAAATGGGCTTTACAACCACCTGGAGGCTTTCTGATGCTCAAATTGTTGGGTTCTGCACCTAGTATTTCAGACTCAGTGAGTCTGGGGTAGACTTGAGAATTTGCATTTCTCACAGTCTCTTAGTTGGTGCTGAAATAGCTGGTCCTCATTTTGAGAAGCCAATGTCCTATAGCTTCTTTGGTTCTCTTTAACCTTCACCACCAGAAGATTAGGAGTACTGGTCCTGGGGTTGTGTAATAATGGCCAGTGTAGTCCATGGGGTTGCAGTTCTGATGATGGTCAGATTGCCATGACTTTCCTACAGTGAACAAGGCTCAGGCCAGATTATAGTCATTTCCTGCTCATGGGAGGAAAGTAGAATTTTAACTACTTACTGTTCCTGAGGTTGTGTCCCATTTCAAGTTAGGTCATCTGGTTGAATGGCTTCCAAAGAACCAGCATCACGCTGATGGCAGAAGCAAACACAAGGAATTTGTTAAAAATACCAGTTCTTGGTCCCTGCCCTGGGATATTTTGACTCAGTGAGTCTGGGGTGAGGCCTTGGAACCTGTATTTTAACAATCTCACCTGATCATTTAATCCATCAGATCTGTCCTTCCTTCTCATGGTCACACAAATGTTCATGAGTGTACAGTGTTTTATTTTTCCCAAAATTCAAAGTGTTCCCTTGGTCAGGGGATTAGCAATCTTTTAAAGGAAGCACACTCAGTCTTTCTTTCTTTCTTTCTTTCTTTCTTTCTTTCTTTCTTTCTTTCTTTCTTTCTTTCTTTCTTTCTTTTGGTACTGGGTGTTGAACCCAAGGTCAGTTAACCACTGAGCCACATGCCCAGCCCTTTTTTATATTTTACTTTGAGACAGGATTTTGCTAAGTTGCTCAGGGCCTTGCTAAGTTGCTGAGGCTGGCTTTGAACTCTAAATCTTCCTGCCTCAGCCTCCTGAGCAGCTCGGATTACAGGCCTGCACCACCACACCTGGCACACACCTCCTTTCTTGGTTTAGATTTTCAGCATCAGAGATGGCAGTGCTGATAGAATGGGACCTGTAATTTAGTTCATCAAACAGGCTCTTATAGGCACTTAGGTCTTCTAAGCACGGTTCCTGGTGTGTTTAGAGAAACTGTGTACACACAGGTGGCCAACCCCACCACCACAGAGGAACCAGCTTTCAATAGCCCCATATGAGTGTGTTCCCCCGAGTGGGTATTGTCAGAAAGAGGCAAGGGCCCTTGAGTAAGCTCATCAATCAGTTTAGTCATTCACCGACACAACGTCACTGTGTATCTGCTCTGGAAAGGCATGGGAGTGTGCTCTTGGGATAAAAAGATAAGCAAGAAATGGTTTTTGCCCTCAAGGAGTTCACAATTTTGAATCCTAATTTCAGATGGTGAGATACCTGCTATCAGCTTTCATATGTCCTTTGGCACATGCAACTGTGCTAGTATACACACCTTTAGCACATGAGCTGGTTTGGCACATGTGCAAGGGATTGCCAATCATCCTACACACACACACACACACACACACACACACAGCCTTGAAAAATAAACCAATATCTTCTTTAATAGTTACTAACTCTGGCATCATCTGCAAAATTTTATTTTAGACTGTAAAGCATAGTTTCCTTTCAAATTTTCCATTATGTTGTTGTTGGTACTCTGTTCTGGAGTTGGTTCGCAGTCCGATGGAGGAAAAAACAATGGTATTTATTGTTGTAGTAGAAGAGGAAGATCCCTCTTTTCTATAGAAGTATAAATACTATATTAAAAGTATTTATTATGAATAAAAAGTCAGACACATTTTGTTTATAATTATTTGTTAAATGAAATCTAAATTCAAATATTTCATAACATTTATATAAAATGGACTGCTTTACATTAAAATTCATGTAATGCTACCATTTCTCCAATTTGTCAGCCACCATCAAAGGATGCTCAAGCTAGCTATGTTTTTTTTTTTTTTTTGAGCTAAATATAGTGATTCATATAGTTTGAAGGCATTATCAGATCTCTTTGCTTTTAAACAAGAGAAAATGCACTGTGGAAATGCTGTCTCTCATTTTTAAGGTCATTGATTGGGTTAAAAAGGCAAATGCCTTTTTCCGTTGAACTTCCTTCAATTAAGCCATTAACCTTTTAAAATAAGTGTATTCAAAAATCTATCAAAAAAGCTAAATGAGATTTTAACAAAATCCTGACAATTTCAGCTTAAACATATACACAGAAACCATATGTGCTTAGGAAGAAATATATACACACAGGCATTGTTTACAGAGTGTGTTTTTATATTTGGAAGACACTGAAGGAAGAGTTATTCCATACATACATTATCTGAAATGTACATTCAGATAGCCCACATAGATTTTACATTAAGAGACAGGGATGTCTCTATCCACAGTAAGTAGAGAGACAGACAGACAGACAGACTTCAAACTTGCACTTGCAGTGTAGGTTTTTTTTTTTTTTTTTTCCTCATCTCCGGGTACTGCTTTTCAAAATCGCCTCGAGCTACAGAACAGCACCTCAGATCCCCAAGGCCCACTGCCTGGCTCCTAATAGCCACTCTCCATCTGTGTCACATGAACAGCTGATGAGATGGCTCCAGTGTCTGTATTTTGGAGAGCACATTCACCCAGGTTAAAATGCTAGGGTTGCCAAGGAGCAGTCAGAAGCCATTAGTGTGGGTGAGAATTTGCCTTGCAGCAGTTCCTTGGCATGGTGGGAAGCGTGTGCATGTGTCCCTGCGTGAGCCTGTGTGTGTGTGTGTGTGTGTGTGTGTGTGTGTGTGTGTTTGTGTTCTTGTGCAGGCGACCCCCTGGTATACATGGGTGTGCAGGAGGGGAGGCAGATGAAGACTGGACTCTATATATCCAGCATTCGGAAAGTCAGATGCCTTTTGTTTTCCTTTGCGCTGATTTGTTCTTTCACTATTTGGGGTTCCTGTTTCTCTCCCCCCCTTTTTTTTTAAAATCATAACAGAAGGCAAAGAAAAAGAGAACAGCAACTTCGGGGTCATGCTCTAGTGTTTGGGCAGATGGAAGGGAGCTGCTTTGCCTTGGGGCAGGGTGGTTGTAATGAAGTGGCCTGTCAGTCTGTAAATAGTGAGGGTCATCTCTTCCATGTGATGGAGGGTATCGCATTGCAGTGAAAATGGAAATGTCAATAAAATTAATCTGCCAGCTCTTTGCTGTGGTTTTTCTGCTTCTCTGGTCAAAGAAGGTTGAGGATGTTTTCTGCGAGAAAGGAAAAGAACAGGTACAGGGAAGCCCACAGAGCAGACCCAGAAGTTAGAAGGCCAGTGATCCAGTGGGCAGGAAGTCTGTGTTGTAGCGCAGTCCGGGAGTTGGGAGCGGGTCTGGCAATGAGCTGGTGGATCTATAGCATTCCTCGGGAAGCTCCAGAGCGTCCAGCTCAGGCTACATTGAGCACAGAGTTTATTGTTTTAGGCTTTCTTGGACAAGGTTTTTACTTAGCATGGGATTTATGGCATTTACTGCTAATGAATGTCTATTCTTAAATTACAAAAACCCCCATCTCAGCGCAATTCCCAGATGTCCTTCCAGGACCCTGGCTTCTTAAACACCAGCAGGGAGCATAAACTCTCCACTTCTCTGTTTTCCTCTTTCGTGTGGCTCCAGGCTAATGATGTGCAAGGAAAACACAGCCATCTATAAAGCCCCAGTGCTGTCCCCGTATTCTTCATTTATTTTGCATTTGATTATGCCACAAGTCGGATCTTGTTTCTTTCCTTTTTTTAAAGTTATTAGTTCAAATATTAATGTAGGGATATGGCATATATTGCTGCTCTTGATTGATGCCTTCCCAAAAACAGGAAGACGTGCTCGTATGAATTTTAAGAAAGTAGGGGTCCTGCAATGCCTTGCCAGAAGAGTTTTTCAGATACATAATTTAGATGCCCTCCAGGCAGGCTTTCAAGGCATTTTTGCCGGAGGGCAAGAAAAAATAACTATGACTGTTAAAAGTAAATGATTTTTGCTAATGCACAATTAATGCCAGAGAAAAGCATAGAAGAGAAAGATGTTGATAGAAACTTCTGATTAAGTGAGCACCCTACCTTGATGTGTATCTTTTTTCCCCCCTCATGATAATGATCAGTGGTGCAGAGAGCTAAAAGTTTTCATGTCATGCAAATGCCGAGTGCAGGGTCATATGAGGAGTGTGCGAATGTGCGTGCTTAGGAGGTGACAGTCCTAGGAGGGGCTGAGCAGGCAGTGTGTTATGTGCAATCAACAGTGACACAGTTACTGTCACCTATGCAGGCAGCCTAGAATATATAGACTACAGAACATTTAACTTGATTACCCTACAGTATGTGTTCACTCTGGGCATGGGGATGCATTTCCACCGAATGGGTTTTCTGATGGCGGTTTTCCCACATTGGATTCCATAATTGACAAAGAGCTACTGCACTGTGTCAAGCACACAATTATAATTGAATTAATGATATGGGCGAGTGTGAGACACACAAAATTAACATTTGAAGAGGCCCGGTTTAATTTTGTCTTTTACATATTTGTGTCTCCAATTATACTTTAATGAAAGAGAATATACCCGCTTAATGGATTTCTTTCAACAAGCTTAGCTGAGCTCGTCATTAGCTGCACATTGTTGTTGGCACTCTTACTATGTTTTCTCTAATGCGTTTTCATTTCTTCCTGCTAGGGGACGGTTTAGACAACAGTGTAGCTTCACCTGGTACGGGTGACGATGATGATCCAGACAAGGACAAAAAACGCCAGAAGAAAAGAGGCATTTTCCCCAAAGTAGCAACAAATATCATGAGAGCGTGGCTCTTCCAGCATCTCACAGTAAGTCAAGATGAAAGAGAGAGAGAAAAAAGTTTTTGTTTTGCTAAGTTCTCCTAGCGAATTACATGATTTGTTTAAAAATTAAGAGTGCCTGTTTTTCTTGAAATCTGATGACCAACAGAACAGTTAAGGTGTTATTAATATTACCATGCAAGGAGCATCCTCTAGTAGGTATCGGGGTTTCGTTCTAAGAGGCCACCAGTGGACCTTACTCAAAGTGATCAGGGATCCTAAACAGTATATATGAGGAAATTTGTTATTTATGCTGAAAGATATGAGAGAAATCTTAGATAATGCAACTACAACCAAAGGAAATGACTGGAAGGAGCTCACAAATCCGTAAACATTGCTGATGATTAACAAAAGCTGTCTCCTCCAGGAGAGGGAAAAAAAATAAAAGCATTTTGCTACATGCATGTCCAAGCTCACAGTATCAGGTGCAGCTTTCCTTGCTGAAGCAGTTTACAAACATGCCGTGTATTTATATGACAAATGCTGAAGGGTTATAGGCAGTATAATGCCTTTGTTTGTAAGGTAGAAATTAAAGATTTCTTTTTTGCTGTTCAAGTCCATTATCTGAAGAGCCAACCCTTTTCACTTCTGGGAGAGGATTAACTATGTGCAACACTTTTAAAGTAACAATTTATCTTTATCCTCCTGTTTGCAATAGGTTTTATGTGTCAGTATATACTGTTGACTCTAAGACTCTCGTGACAAAAAAATGACAATATACTTTTACAGAGGAACTAGAAATGCTTACGTTTTATTGTCCACTTGGAAATTCTGAGAAAATGGTAAAAATTTCAGAGGATGCTTCTTGACATAATATTGTTTTCAGACCATTCTGTTTAGGCTGATGCTTAAAAACAGAGGAGCATGTTGGAAGCTGAAGGTCTTCTTTGATTATCCAACTTGTGTGTCGCCATGCTGAATGACATTAGTTACAGTGTCATGGGTCCAGGACAAGGTTCCAGTTTTATTTATGATGGTGGCTGCTGAACTGCTCTTCTCACGGAGCTGCAGAGGGCAAGGGGTGGTGTGGTGGTGGGGAGGGAAAAGTGATAGATTCACATTCCTAAATCGGCCATTTTGATGTAAGGACATTAGTAGCAAACTAAGGTGTATCGATCTGGCCCATGGTGTCAGGATTAGCTGGGAGAACCAACGAGGCTGCCGTGGTAGTGGTTATTCTTGCCTTGCAGCTATGGCCATTTCAAAGGTCAGGGCCCTGCACGACTCGGCTCAGAGGAATTAGACAGAACATGCGGTCTCTGGGCTGATTACTTAACCAAAGACAAAATAATGAGTCCTAAGCAAATACTGACTAATTGAAAGGGCTGTAAATCCATTACATATTGGTCAGGGATAATCAGGAGTATTTAATCACTTTTATCTATTCAGGAGCACTGAAGCTGCAACAGCAAAGCCCTGAACCTTGCCATGTGGTTATTATTCTCATCATTATCAAAATTACTTCACAGCTGTTCTTTGCTACATCACCTCAGCTGGAGATTTACTAACCTGTAAAATGTTTTTAATTTGGAAGTCGAGTGAGTGTGAGGGGAGGATTTTCTCATTTTTAACCCAAGGTTTGTTTGGTTAGAGTAGCAACTAAGACAGGCAGGGTAGCCGCCTATGGCAGACGGGCTGCTTTTTCCTGACCAGCTCACCTGGCTGGTTTCCTCCCTGTCTTCTGTCATGCTCCGCCTTTCCTGGTTGAAAATAAAGACTTGGACAGTTGCTTTTCCAAGCAAACACCTGCATGTGTTCTCAGCCTCTCTCTGCTATCAAAACCAATGTCACAGAATAGCAGAACCTAGAGGATTTGGCTGCTCTGTTTCCAGATGAGGAGACTGAGACCCAGAAGTGACCAGCTGAAGGTCAAGCTGAGTCCAGGACCCAAGCTTTCCAAATCACCAACTCACGTATTTTTTCACCATGTTATGATGACTTTGCTAAACTCATTATCATCTTTAGGAGTTGCATAGAAATCTCATAACCCTGAGATTTCTCAGAGTCAGAGGAGGGAACACTCAGAGTCCAAACACTCAGAGTCAGAGAGGGAAATACGGAGAAGCCAAGTGCTGTTTTCTTTACTAGATTTTAAAACTTCCTGTTCCCCTAGCCTTTCTGAATAGAGCAGATTTTCCGCCCGTATTCCATGAGTGGATTCTCACATGGAAGTGTCAGGAGTCTCAGTGGTTTTCTTGCCTTGTCCTAAGGAGGTCCTATCTCTCATCCCCCTGTCAGGGAATGTGCCACCATTGCACTGTGGCCACTGGCTGAGAATTGTGGGTGACCAAGGATTCCAGGGGCATTTGGTTCTACTGTGCTGTGAACCAACTATAAGAAGTTATCCTCACTCTGGTACAGCTTTCATCTAGTTAAATGTGTGCAAGTCTTTGTGCAGAATTCTCTGTCCAACTAAAGCGTTTAATGAATGCCTGTCCTTGTGGGGTGGGGGGGATGTGGGGTGGACCAGACTCAAATAACTGGAGCAGCCCAGGAATCAGGAAACCTGCATTTCAAGTTCAGTTACAGGCTGAACCTTCTTTAAGTCCATTGAGTTCTCTGGACCGTCCTCTTCTTCATTTTCCAACAGAGAGGGACACCACGTTGCAGCATCTATAGCCTCCTTTCCTGTGCTCCTACATTCTGGTGCTGCTTAGGGACATTGTAGTCAGAGCCAGGCTCTGCCCCAGCCTCTGCCACCCTTTGCTCTCCCTTCCTCCTTTTTACTGTTCACCAAGTGCTTTATTTTCTCTTCCCCATGACCTTCTTTCACAGCTTGGCCCTTTCATTACTTTCTCCCACTGGCCTTGTCCCATAGTCCTTATCTTTTCAGCATCTCCCCATATCTTAAGGAAATTCTTCCCAGCCTTCTCTTTGAAAATGTTTTCCCTCTTCATTCACACTTCACTCCCACTGCAGAGAAGAGGTTCAGTAACTTTGATGAGGATGGTCCTGTAAAACTTTTACTTTCCAATCTTTAATGAGCTGAAAGATTTACTCAGCTGTAATTCTGAGCTCAGAAACCAAGAATAGAGAGCCCTAACTAGCGACATGTTAATTTAGACTTCTTTTCTTACATGCACTAACAGGCATGAGGAAGTCCTTGGAAATAGGGATGCCCCAGTATATTTTTCTGTCATTTAATTAATTTCAACTTTCAAAGTGAAATGTTGGCTAGAGCTCACTGAAAATAGATGTAGTCTAAATTATTATTTCATGTAAATTTCTTTACAAGTGCATGATTCAATGTGCATTCCTCCATTATCAGTCTCTTTAACATTATTTCAAACTGGTTTGTTCCCTTTTGTGCAGTATGACCTGTTCTTGTATTACAATAATCCCCGATGTACCCTTTTTTCTTTCTTTTTAAAAAAAGAAGCTAATTGAATTATCTCATTATTTTAATTTGTTAAGCAAATGTATTTTGCATCTCAGGATGTGTTCTTAAAGAAGGGGGCTGCTGAGGCTTTGCCCCCTGAATGGGCCATTGGCCCATTTTGACATTCATGCATTCATTAACTAGCAGAACATAAAAGAACTCTGGTTGTATTTTTTTTTTTCCAAACACCCAACCAGCATGGAGCAACTTTTTCCAATAAGCCACAGGGGTCTCTCTACATATGTTCTCAACTGCAAGCTATTGTCACCTATTCTGAATACCTCAAAAGGCCCAGAGGGGAAAAAAAACCCACCTCAACAAAGGCCAACTGTAGCAATTGTTAAGTCTTAGTCTCAATATGACAAAAATCATTAACCTCCATTTTTTTTCTTGGAAGAACAAATTCCACTACAACTGTAACAGTTAAAACAATCTCTGAAATTCCTGTGTACTACCAACTTTAGGGAGAAAAGGATAACAAACCTGATGATAACTGATTACATTGAAGAAAATATTTAAATTAAATTCAAAGTGGAATTTTAAAACATCAGGCTATTTGATGAATCAAAGAGTTTCCATGTTCAGAGTTAAACACTTTGAATTGGCTTAATCTGAGTTTCCATAATTACCTTATAGTTTCTAACCACCTACTTCCAGAATATCTTTTTTTTTTTTTTTTAAAAAAACTTCTTTAGAAAATTCACAATAATTTTAAGGAAATAAATCCATATGTGTTTTTTTTAGAAATTCAGTTAGCGAAGACATTGTACATACCATTACCCTTTTCCATTGGTCAATGGCTCTGCCTGGCTTCTCTGGCTAAGAAATCTAGAGAAGATTGGAGAAAGAATCTGGAAGAAATGTATGTGCTTTTGCTGGAGCAAACAAAAAAAAAAAAAAAGAAGGAAATTCTAGAGAAGTATCTTCCTTTTGCTAACACATGGAGATTATGATATCATAAAAGTAAGCCCGCTATTACAACCGTTTTTGTTTGACTTCAAAGATAGTCAAAGAAAGAAACAACAAGAAGTAATACCCAGGATGACAGTTCATTTATAACCATGGAAAACTCCTCCCCATCAAGAACCCTCAGTGATCCCACTTGGGCTCTCCCACTTACCACCTTTGACAGCCCCCCTAGTTGTGTGGCAGAGAGCATACTTGACTGTGGAAGAAAAACAGGAAGTGCTCACACACAAAGACCCACTGGTTCCCACCAGTTTCCAACTAAAGGTCTTATTTGAAAACACAGGGATAAAGCTCGTACGCATACTCAGGAGATGTGGGACTTCTGTCAAAGACATATGCACTGAATCTGAAGGAAGTTTTACTTAAAGGTGGCATAACATCATGCAGCCTTCTTGAAATTGCAGGTTATAGACACCGTGCCCTTTGTCCGTGGCAAAATGCTTTGCCCTTCTCCATATCTGTGGGTGTAGAGAGAGGAAGGAAGCCTGCCACTTGATTTTCACTTATTTCAGTCCTTGCCTATTCGAATGTGTTTTATAGGATTTGGTAAAGGTCTGGATTTGGTGATACAAATACGTTTTAACATATAGCATCCTCCTGAGCCAGTGTACCCAGGTTATGAGTAAATACAGTTGTGTTTTACATTAGAGATACTTGCCTCTCTTCTTCAGTAAGTTCATCAAGACCTTGTTACAGCAAAATTAGTTATCTCCAATTTATTATTGCACTATATGTGTAAACATATATGTGCACGTGTGTGCACAGAGGAAGTAAAGGAAGGAGAGAGGGAGATAAACTTATTTTGCTTTTTAATTATTTCTCTTCATCTTGAAAGTTCCTGATGGTTTCTTTTCTTAAATGAGGGAGTAGAGTGTCCAGGTTAAGAGCACAGGGCATGGAATGTGCAACACAGTAAATTTTTGATTTTAAGATGTTGCCCTCTCTGAGCCTTGGTTTTCCATATCTGTACAATGGGGATAATTCTCAACTTACATAATAGGGTTATTCTGGGGTTAAATGAGATACTCATGTGTCTGTAATATAAAATAACTATAATTCTCGGTTTAATCTAATCATAAGGTTAGCAAGAGGCAATGCTCTGTGGATTTGGGCATCAGAAGTTACTACATCCTTTTCTGGCACTGTATGAGATAGACAGACAAATAAATCCCCAACACCCATAGCAAGAGAGAACATGGTTGAAACCCCCTTTCTAAAGGCTGCATCAACATTTTCTGTTAGCTTGTGAATGCTAGGTGATAGCATGCAAGAGTCCTGGTATCAACCAGAAACCAGAATGTTCTGGTGAGCTTTCTGGGATGGGGTGGGAGGTGGAGAAGGAACTGATGATAGAGTAGTTCAGAATGCTCAGGGGCCCAGATTTGGTAGAGAATGCTCCTTTCACTGTTTGGTCTTCTGTCTATAGAATCAAGACTTGCCTTCTTCCTCAGAGTGTTCAAATGTAGGCTCTCTCTCAGAGATACTGTGGTATGAATTTCAGAAGGGTGGGGACATTGACTGTGAAATTAGACCTGGGTTTGTGCTCTCTGATCTTGGATAAGTCATTCAGCCTTTATGAATCTGTTTCTTACCTTCAAAATGACACTAGTAAATATCTGCTACATTTACCTGGTGAGATTGCTGTGGGGCTCCAAAGACAGAATCAGATGGTATACTCCAGTGTGCTGCACAGATTCAAGTATTTTGGAATTTTGATTGTATGCTTGGGATTCCAGATGCTAGAGGTCTCTAGTGTCTCACAGACATCATAGAGGTTAAGTGTATAGTGCTGCCCACCTCGGTTATCCCTACCCCAATGTGTGCACTTGTCCATTTCCAAAAGCATATCCTTGAGAACACTGTGACTATTTTATCACTAGACATCTTTTGAAGGACCTTGAAAAACCAGTTAACTTGATCAGCATTTCATGGATACTAGTTATTTCTACTAGAAAACTAGTGCCGTCATGATTGAGATTGGTCTACTTAAAATTAATAGCTGTGGGCCAAATTAATACCAAATATGAAAGTCTGGTCTTATTTATACAGTGAGAGACAAGATGACCTTTCTCATATTCAGAGATGCAAATGTGCACAGAATACAAGTGGGGCTCACAGGCTGAGGAATCCTTATGTGAAAATGCACATGCAGAACACAGCTGAAAAACACCAGCAGAGAGGGAGCTTCCCGCTCAGCTCACAGGCAGCAGAGGGAGGCTGCCCCTTGCCTGAGCCCTCGCATTGTTTTCCTGCTTGCCAGGAGAAAACATCTGTGAGTTATTTGAATGGAACCTTATACTGGAGATCGCCTGAATTGGTGTCATCCCTGTTTAATTTCAGGAAATGATGTCACAATGCATTAAATAACAATGCTGGGTGATTTATTTTCCCGTGGACATGCTGTCCTAAGCATTCCTCTTCTCTTGCAATGTTTCCAATTAACTGTAAGCTTGAGTGTTCTTCCTATTTCATAATGATTTTGAGGGGTGGGGGCAGGAGATTGGGGTGGAAAGAGGAGTAATTTCTGAGGTTGCTGAGGTTCAGAGCTAATGGCACATCCATCATGTACTTATTGGGACAGGAGAGTACTGAAAGTCGGCGTTGTGATCACCAGTGGCAACCTACAATAGTGTTGTTTGGTTTTAAAGAATGTCTGAGAAAGAAAGCCTGCATGTTCTGGAACTAGCTGTCCCCACAGTCTCTAGATAATTCTAATAGCGACCTGCATACTGTAGCTTCTGCCTTTATCAAAGTTTCTATGCACTCCCTTCTTCAGTAAAGAATAGAGGACATAAGTCAATTCTGTGTACCATCTGTCGTCGTTTTTCAATTTCTCAAATTAAAGAGACAGGCCAAAAAATTTAATGTTGTGTTGAATCCTAGAAACTCTTCTAGAAGCAAGAAAATTGCAGCCGAACTGACTCCGTTGCAAGGGGAACATTGGAAGCTTCTGTGTAATAACCTTTGACTTGTAGTTCTAATTTGGTGTTTTGAATTGGATTATGAGGGCTCTTGCATGGGAGAGACTGAGGGTTTGAGATTCAGCAGCCTTTGTTCTCATGGGTGTTGACTGACACTGAGGCAAAGTCACTGGTGCAGTGGTGGTACAATGGCTTTTCATGGGGGCGAGGAGACACATGGTCTTCCCAATGCAAAAGCATTTCAGGACACAATATTTTGTAGTACAACAAACAATCCAGATTAGAAAAGAGTTTACCCAAGATAGACTAAGAAAATTAACTCCCAGATTGTGAGCTACTAACTGACATTTTTTTTTTTAATCAATGACTAATAGGCAGGACACAGAGGGTTTTTATGGCACTGAAACTACTCTGTATGATATTATAATGGTGGCTACATGTCATTATACATTTGTCCAAACCTGTAGAATCTACACCATCAAAAGTGAACCCTAATGTCAGCTATGAACTCTGGGTGATAATGATGTGTCAGCATAGTTTCATTTTCATTGTAACATATGTACCAGTGGGGGGATGACTAAGAGGAGGGGTACAATGGAGGTGGAGATAAGTTGTATGTGGGAAATCTTTGTACCTTCCTCCCAATTTTGCTGAGAACCTAAAACTAATCTAAAAAATAAAGTCTGTTTTAAAAAATAAGTAATTGAGGGGATTGAAGAATGAAATGCTTATTAAATTATCATAAAAAGAAGCTAAAATAATTATTACCTCAAAGTTTAGCACCTGATTGCGTAAAACATCACTTGAAGTATAATTGTTTGCAAAATAAGTTGAAGAATTCAAGGGGATGGGAAATTCAGAACCCTTGAAAGGAAAATAGAAGGTATGTCCATACATGAATGTTCAGCTATTTTAAAACTCCAAGAATAGAGAGAGTACCATTAAATGCTGTTTAGTGAAATCCCTGAATATTTATTCAAATCATAGGAAACCTTTTCCATTTCTTCATTCCACATGACCACAGTTCTCAAGAGTGTTTTGTGAAGAAGTAGAATTATTGGAAATTAGAAGCCAGGTTTCCTGGGCTATGAGAATAGTAACTATCCTTCAACTTTGCTACAGGACAGGGTCAGAAAGTGACCTTATTGTTCAGGACCAATTTTGAGTTTACAGACTGTTACTGCACATATTTCACAGGACTCCTGGAAGTCCTGCCTTCTCTGAACTGTAGTCTGTTTTTGCAATTTGGAACAGATTATGAAGTGTAAAGATGATATCCAGTCCTACTGCTCCTGTTAAGAAATACAGACTTGGGTAGGAAGCATTAGGTTGGTTGAATGGAATTTGCCTTATTACGTTTATGTGCTGCATGCCACTTTCTAAATTGATTGGCAGCAGTTGTTTACAATATGCAAAGTAATCACTGGCACCCTTTAAAGGTGTATTATCCTTTTAAAATAAAATAGTAATGCCATTTTCATGCTTTTACATTTGCTATTCATATTTTGAATTGCCAAGTCCCAAATCTGCCAGCTAATTTAAGTTGTCTTTATCTAATCATGGATAAGTTGTCAAGTCACAATATAATGGCAGATAATTTTTCGTAAACTATGGTTTCACTTCTTGGTTATAATAGATAACACAAATATTTGTTGAATCTGACTTGAGTGTCCACAAAAAAATTTACAACTCAAGAGATTATTGTTGTGGGATACTGGGATGACAGGAAATAATGAAGATATATTATTATCTAGCTATTCTGAGCATTATAGGACATTAACATGGGTCAGTTATCGGCCCCTTTCCAATCACTATCCCAGATTTACTGGGATCTGATTTGCCTAACATAGCTAGATAATGAAGATCCACTTTTGCTAATCCCTGCGCCAAATCTTATTGATACTCTTAATTTCAATACCACAGATATCACATTATAATATGACTATCTAGATTTTTCTTTGCAGTATTCCTCTACTGAAGTAAATAAACCAGAATTAATTTTGGCTTGAAAATATGTAGCAATTTCTTAAGTAATAATTTAGAAAGGGATACTCCCATGACTTTGGTCACACTATAAAGGTAAAAATGGCTTATTTTTTATCTGGAATACATGGTGTGACTCTGTCATAAGCTGACAATAAATAACCTAAGTGTTCTGGGGGTAGTGCTACTCCAATCTTTGAAAAAGAGAAAAAAATTTTTTTAATCAATAGAAGAGGGGAATGCTGGATTATTCCCTGTAGGTTTGGAGACACGTTGGAATTCTCTATAAAAGCAGTCTTATTTTTTTCCCTATGGTGAAAAGTTATAGGTTCCATTTCAGTGTTTCAAGGTACCTGCAGGCAGCTCATGAGTTGTTACACTTGTTTTAAACCCTGCCTCACGGTGGATTTTTTAAAAAGTGGTAAGGGAGCATGGAAATATGGGGTCATTATTAGTCAATTATAGGCTCATTTTTGCATTAGTTTCTGCAAAGCCTAAGTTGAGAGCTGTGTGGCAAAATCTCACTGATTATTATTTGATGGCTCTTTGATAAAGACCCCTCTTATAGCTTAATCCCAAAGCTTTTATGTTCACTGGTGAATTGTTTAAGTGATTTTCAAATGTAACTGTGTTTCCACACAGGCATCAGGTTTTTGTTTGTTTGTTTTTCCCTGAGGAACTGGAAGGTTGAACCCAGGGCCTCACATATACTAGGCAAGTGCTCTACCACTGAGCTATATTCCTGGCTCAAAGCATCAGCTTTTAGTATGACTTTCTTTTCCCATCTGGGAATATATATACAAATATGCATGTGTGTGTGTGTGTGTGTGTGTGTGTGTGTGTGTGTGTATTACATATATGTTATATAATAAACATATAACAATATAATATAATATATACATGTATATGTATATATATTTGACAGAACAGGTTTGAAGGAAAAAAGTGATTTAATGCTCTTATATACTTCTACTCTTTTGTCAATGTCTATCCCAAATATCCTCATGCTTATTTTAAAAGGCTGTAGAATCAGTTAAATGAAAGTTGTGTGCTTGAAGTCTTAAGAATCTTCTATGGTTGAACCATTTTGGAAAAGATAAGGGAAATGTTTATAATTCATTTTTTAAAACTCAGTGATTTTTCTACCTTCAGATAATGAGGACAGCCTGTTAATTCTATGTGTTTACAAAAACAATCACTTCAGGGCACAGTGAAATAAATACTGTGTATAAGGCTATATCAGAAGGAGTGGGTTAAAGCCAAACTGAAGTTGTTTGACTAGAATCCTTGGCTCAGCTCAGCTTTTTGCTCTTGGGCAAGTCATTGGATTTCAGTGCCTGTTTTCTCAGTCTCATTTTTTTGAGGGTTAGCTGACATTGGAAATAGCCCTTGGAAAAGGGTAAAACAATAAACTAGTATAAAATGATATCCTTAATGTTGTCATATAATGCACTGGAATAATTAATTTGCTTTGTCTTAGCTCCATGAAATCTAAACTTAGGTATGGGTGAAACATTTATCAAAGACAAATATTATGCTTGTGTCTTCTGACCTAAGACTGGAATGGAATCAAATCCTATAGATAGCATGATATATAGAAGAAGAAGGGCAAAAGAGGTTAGGGAGCACTCATACTGTGGTGTAGCATCAGTGGTATCATGAGTCAAGGTAATCTGTAAAAATATGCACACTCAGACTTAAGAGAAAGAACTAGGTAACAGCAAACTAACCTTGTAATACACTGCTGTTACTATAGCTTTGGAACAAACTGTAAGGTGATTTGGACATCTTTGTCCAAAAGCTCTTCATTCCGAGAATTGGTTGGTCCAACAGCCTGCACTATTCATTCTGGCCAAGTTAGTGGGAAGAACAGCTTTATGTCTCTAAACTGGCTGTCCTATAGTCCCACTCTAAGCAGGGTGGAAGGACTCCTGTGTCGGATGCAGAATTATCTCATTACAGCAAGAGACTGGTGGGATCATATTTTGTTCCTCTGAATATAGTTTCGATCTGAGTCAGGCTTGGATTTTCAGATTTTACAGCTCTTGAAGCAGACTCTGCTTCAACTAAAGCACAGAATATGAATGGGAGAAGAGCCAAAATAAGCTTTGAAAGATATATTGAGGCCTTAGGTTTAGACACACTAGGTATACGTCTCGATGGGGGAACCTCTGGAAGTTGGAAGTGGTTGCATGATAGTTTGAGAGTTGGGCTGATCTTTGTGGAAGTCATGTTTAGTATGGAATTGATTAAGGCTAGTAAGGGAGAGAAGTCAGTTAGTCTTTCTAAGCCTACATTGAAGGGTAGGAGGAAAAATTAATGACCAGAAATAAAGACCTCAGACCAAATATAATCAAATCATGTGAGAAGGAAAGGAGTTTCAAAGCAGGGGAAGTCGATTGTGTAGAAAGATCAAGGACAGAGATGACTAAAAATAAGCCTTTCAATTTGGCACTTAGGGGTCATGATCTACCTTTGAATTTTTCAGACTGATGAGTGAGTCGGCCAAGTTGGGAGGGAACAAAGGAAGAATAGAAGACAGGGCATGGGGTGGCAAGGGTTTTTCAGCAGAGGGATATGAAGTTCATCAGCAGAGAAGAGGGATCCAAGGGAAGAGATTGAAGTGTGGGTCTAGGGGACAGAAAGAATGATAGCTGGGGAAGGAAGGAGATGAAGTCAAAGCTCTAGTGGAATTGTACCCTGGAGACAGAAGTGTTTTGTACAGATAGGAAGAAAGCTGAGAGAATTCAGGAAAGGGCTCCTCTAGGAGCATGACTGGGACCACTGGTGAGTGCGGTAGAAGTAAATTAAGAGCAAAGTGCCCAGGGTGGAATGGACTCTCCACAGCATTACATCCTTTCTTAGACAGTGTACAGCAACCCAGAAGCAAGAAAGACAAGAGAAAACAACAGGACAAACCCAAATCTGAATAGACAACAAGTGGGAGAGGGATGGGGTTAGAAAAGTCTTGAAATGGTAGGCTGGCAAATAAAAATTTCAGTGAGATATTCTTTCTGGGATCATGACTTAAAAACAATTCTACAGTTCATCTGAATAATGAAGCAATCAAGAAAAGTCAAGATGTTTCTGGAAAAGTGAGAGAGTTCTTATGCTAAGTGATAAAAATGTATTATAAAGCTATATGATGTGGTACCGACTAACTCAGTAGACAGGATGGTCATTTGAACAATAAAAATCCACAGATCAACTCATAGAGAAATGTATTAATTTAAAGGCACCACTTCAAGTCAGTTGGGGAAAAATAATAATTCATTAAATGGTTTTTAGATAAGGACTTAACTAGTATTTTTAAAAAATTAATCAATACTCTCCATGAAAATGTTCCACATTTAAGAGTCCTTTGAAGTGATGTGCCTATGGTTCTTTCCCTTGTTTAGTGAAATCCTTTCAGAACATAGAAAAAAAATCATAAAGAAAGACAGGAATTGATTAAATTAAGTAAAACTAAAAATTAAGGGCTTTGAAATGTCAATAAAACACCATAAGCAAAATAAAGACAAAATTAAACTGGAAAAAATAAGTTGAGCATAAAACAGACAAAGAATTAGTGCTCTTAATAAATAAAAGATTATATATGTCAGTAAGGAAGGAAAGTGGATAAAAAGGCAAGGACAAATAGATGCATTCAGAAAGGAAGATATACAGGTGACCAGAAGGCATTTCAAAAATGTTCCATGCCATCAGTAACCAAACAAATGTAAAAAACAAAATTGCAACAGAAAAATTTTACTTGCTAGAAATTAAGAATGAAATACACACACATATATGTATATATATTGTATAACAATTGCGTATATATAATTATTACATGTTATACAATATACATACATTGTTGTGCTATGTATATGTATGTATATTGTTCATCACTAGGAATTTGTCATGAAGAAATAGGAAATATACAGAACAATTATGCAAAATCACATTTAAAGATATTACTAAACACAAAAATTAAAACCACCTATATTACCAACTATAAGGGGCTATAATGAAATGTTATAGATTAACCTGTAATCATTAAAAATTATATTATCAAATAATCTTTGGATGTGGGAAAATCTCAATGTATTAGGTGAAATAAAGTAGACAAAGCTGCATATATGATATGATTCCAATTTTGTGAAGTAAAATATATATGAACGTATTTGGCACAGAACACATGAGTAATTATCCTTGGGTTGTGAGACTTTTTGCATTTGAAATTTTGTATAAAATGTCTACTGTATTTCCAATACAGAACAGGGGATTTTATTTTAACTAAGAAGTGTGCTTGGTGCAAGGCAAACATAGCATGGTAGTTTACTGGGAGACCACTTACAGGTTGCAAGTCTAGGTGAAGACCAGAGAGTCAGGGATGGAGAATGTTAGGGTCTCTCATCTTGAAAGTGCAACATCTCTGTCCCTAAATTCTAGGGTTGGTAATGTAAAAATGGATGGCACTGGAATTAAGAAAGGCCAGATATTACAAAGGGTGTATGTCCAACACATGGATTCCTTCAAAAGTGAGGGCAAACCATTGGGTGGAGCAAACTATTCTAGTGCTCACTGAAGTTGTAGGGGAAGTGGGAGTGGCTTAGAGGGCGACATTCTTGGGGCAACAGTAGGTGGAGAGGAACTACAACAAACGCTGTGGACTTCTTGAGGAAAGTGACTGAAACGTCTCAGGTGAGAGCAGGGAATCAGAGAGGAAAGGGAAGGGAGAATAGTTTGACCTCTGGACTCTTGACTGGGAGGAGGAAAAATGAGTGACTTCACGGGAAGAGTGTATTAGTCTGCCATCACAAAATACCACAGATTGGGAAGCTTAAATAACCAAGTTGTTTTTCAAGAGTTTAAGAAGCTGAAAGTCCAAGATCAAGGTGCTTCTAGGTCAGTGTCTGGTGAGGGCTCTTTCCTGGGCTGAATTTAGTCATCTTCCTTTGCTCTACCCTTGCATGTCTTCTTCTGCATGCATTCAGGGAGACAGGGAAGGAAAGCTCTCTCTTCTACTTCCTATAGGGTCGTCAATCCTCTTGGATTAGGATCCCATCCTGTGGTCTTCATTTAATCTTTATTACATTTTGAAAGCCCTGTTTCCAAATACAGATCTCCATGACTTATGATGTTACAGCCCAGTAAACCTATCAGAAATTGAAAATATCATCAGTTGAAAATGCACTTAATGCACCTAAACATCTTGGCCAACAAACACAGTGCACTGTAGAGTATCATTTATTCCCCTGGTGGCCATGCAGATGGCTAGGAGCTGCAGCTCACTGTGGCTGACCATATCATGAGAAAGTATTGTTCTGCATGCTGCTGGCCCAGAAGTGGATTCAAAATTCAAAGTGTAATTCTACTGAGTCTGTCTCATTTTCACACCATTGCAAAGTAAAAAAAAAAAAAAAAAAGATCATAAATCAACGATTGTAAGTTGGGGACCATCTGGACCAATTAGAGTTTAGGGCTTCAGCACACAAAATTTGGCTGCGGGTGGGGCGCAATTCAGTCCATAGAGAGTTTTTAGGGAACTGATGTTTCAGGGCAAGCATAAGTCTCAAAAAGTCAAGGATATGGAACGATGTATAAAGAAAAAAATCAAAGTTCTTTTGTTCTTTTTTTTTTTTCCTCGTGATTTGTCAGGTGAGTGTGAGGGCAAAGGGACAAGTTAGCTTATAAAGTGATGAAACAGAAGAGGAAGGCCAGAAAACCAAGTGTGATGCCTTCAGGATCACAGGTGTTTGCTCCACACAGGTGGTCATGTTCTAGAATACTGTCCGACATCCAAGGAAAGAAACTAAAATAAAGTCCCTCTAAGGTTCTTCCAAAGCACCTGGATGGAGGTAGGAAAGAGGAGCAGAGAAGAGGCCGGGAGGACTACTCAGATGGCTAAAATAAACCACAAACTATTTGCGTTTCTATGTGATCATGCGTAAGGTTTGTTTGATCTAGCTGTTTTTCCTTAGAGTTCAGTTTTACATATGTTTCAGCGCCCAACCAGCTTGTGTGCTTTCAGGATTTCTCTCTCTCTCTCTCTCTCTCTCTCTCTCTCTCTCTCTCTCTCTCTCTCTCTTCCTTCTTCAGTTTTTAGACCAGGGGCGGGGAGGACTCAGGGAGCTGAGGTCTGCCCATGAGGCTCATTCTCTGGTTTGTCAGACGGTGCTCTTGACCCTTCCTCAGGACCTGTGATTAATACACGCTTTGTCGAGGAGACTTGGCAAACCCCGCGCTCCACAGGACTTGATTCATAATTCACAGCGAGCAGGAGGAGCAGGGTCTTTGTGGTGGCTTGTTTGCTCTTTGCTGCACAAAAAGCAATGCGTTCTGACCTTCACTGTTATCTAATCAGGAAGTAGACAGTCCTGGCGTGTAGTCGAGTCCTCCTAGGGCTCTCTACAACTGTAAATTATGTTCCAGCTCCCCGGATCTAGGGCATGCCACACTTTACATTACTATTGTGTATCTTAAAATAAACAGCATCGCAAGCTGTTTATTTTGGTGTTACTATGTATGCAATTTTAAAACAGTGGTTACTTAAACAAATGTCTCTGTTCCCACAGCACTTGAAAGCCAGTGTTTGCTCCTGTGGTTTTGGATTTTGCCACTTCTGTTTGGATTATATCTGAAATCCACGCTGTGAGCAATTGGAATGAACCAGGCAGCACCTAAGACCAGGACCTGCGGTTGGGCCCTGCCCTCCGCCATGTGCAGCTGTCTTCCCCCTCCCCACACTTTCCTAACCCTCTATACTAACCCTCCATAGCCCCATAAGCACATGCTTAACCGGATATTTTGCTTTCTCTCTGGGCCTCTAAATTTATCCCTGTGAGTGAAGTAGAGAGTCATTTATTTTAAGTTCCTGGATGCTATGCAATTTAATTGAATAAGTGGTGTTGTGCTGATTTTATAACAAAATGCTCTCTCAAATACTCATTTAAAATTGTCATCTGTATGCTGTAGATAGAGCACATATTGTATTGACACAATCTGGCCAAGATAAATGAGAAGAAGGGAGGGTGGTATAGACAAAATAGTTGCAAAAATACCAACGATTGGAGCTGGATGTGGTGGTGCATGCCTCTAATTCTAGCTATTCAGGAGGCTGAGGCAAGAGGATGACATGTTCAGGGACAGCCTGGGCAACTCACTGAGACCTTGTGTCAAAATAAAATTAAGAAGGGTTGTGGATGGCCCTTAGTGGTAGAGCTCTTGCCCAGCATGCTCAAGGCCCTGGGTTCAATCCCAACTGTCACCACAAAAAAAAAAAAATCAGTGTTTGGAGAATGATATGTCCTTAAGATTCTACTGCACACAGGGATGAAATAGAAAGAGTATCTTAGTAGCTCATGACAGATTTGTGCTCCAGAAGGCTTTGGTTTGATTCACAGAAGGCCACTTAGTAGCAGTGTGCTTTGGACAAATTATTTTACCATTGGGAAGTCATTGCTCTCTATAATGGGTAGATGTGTCGGGGTAGGTAAGGGACGAGATAAGTAGAATATGTAAAACAGCCTGTCTACTTGAACTCAATAATTACTCTTTCTCTTTCCCCTCCAGCCCTCAACCCAAGACATAAATTATAGCTGTGGGTGGTCTGGGCATTGGTCTGTTGGCCTGAAGGTAGAGTTAATGTGTTGTGGACCAGCAGAGCCTGGCCTGGCCTGCTGGTGATGTTTGGGATAGTGATTACCCAGAGTCTGTTGAACCTTCCAGGTGGGTCCACAGCACCCCAGCTTGCCATCCCTATTCCCTGGCCTGCTTTAAGGAGAGAAGCAAAGGTTTTTTTGAAGTTCTGCATTATGTGTGCCTTAGTGCCTGACATTAGTGAGGTCATCAACTTGTAATCATCTTTTCATCTGATAACATAAATTTCTTCTGTTGTACTGGTATATATAAAGGCACTTTTTGGATTATTTGCTGGTTAATGAATGAATGAATGGGTGAAAACCGTTTGGATTCTTGGATATTTCAAGAAGTTTAACTCTTGGTTTTAGTCATTGCCAGACTAAAATTAGTCTACATGAGTAAAACTTTCATTCTCCTAACTCAGTTGTGTAAATGAAAGGGGAATTTGCATGTATCAATATTGTATGTTTTCCACACATTTTGAAATTATCAGTTTGTTAGATTGAAATTGCACAATATATCTCAAACAGTAATGAGATGATGCAGGTTATTGGTGCGATAACTGTGTCTCCCCTTCTTCTGAAGCACATGCTCTAGGTCCTATGCTGTGAAGAGGAGATAACACATTCCTTGAATTATTTAGATGCAGGCTAGATGCAGTATTGTTTTTCATTGTTCTGTGTGATTCCAGGAAGATGACCATGCAAGATATTTTGAGTATTTAGATTTTTTACTCCAAATATAATGAAAATATTCTAGTGATCACAGAGTGATTGAAAGTTTGGATAAGGCTTCGATTTCTCTTATTAGTTGAGGACAAATCTTAACAGCCTCAGTTTCTTCCTTTGTCAAATGGGAATAATTAAAAGAGCTTCATCCCCGGGCTGTCAGGATCGACAAAGGAGGTGATGTGTGGGCACAGCAGTCATCACACTGCTTGCATGAAACCCTGGGAGAGATTGGCTCTTATCACTATGTTGGCTCTTAAGGGGGAAAACGTTTTTACATTTCCATAATAATTTTAAAGATGAAAAAAAATTTTAATCTTGGTGTAATTTCCTCACTTTTGTCCTAAAACTATAGAATCTCATTTCTCCTGATGATACGAATCACAAAACACAAGAGAGATAGAAATAAGTGCAAATCAAAAGGACTTGGACTGTAACTAGGTGGTTTCCATTTTTACTCCTCAGAGGTAAGGGTCGTGCTAGCCTCCATCCCTCACTGGCTGACCTGCCTTATTGCATACTTCAGTCTATTAGGAAGATGGCAGTTTTTAAAACACTTTAATACTGTTTTAAAGTCTGCTTACTGTCTTCCAAAAGTCTGACCCACTTTCAATACAGTGCACACCTCCCAGTTTCGGCTACTTATCCTTTGCCTTCTTCTCTTTGACTCTGACTTGACTGCTTGTCCATCCTTCCTAATACCTTTACTCTTTACCATGAGGAGTTCAAGTAACCATATTACTTTTCATTAATTTGCCTCATTGGAATTGGGTCAAAATTCTTATTGTTGGAGAATGTGAAGGGGAATGTACATTTGCCCCAATAAAATTAGATGGCATAGTGACAACTGTGTGTTTGTTAAAAAGCAGTTAGCACAAATTAGAAATACTTCACAGCAGATGTGTTTTGCGAAAGGATATGCTAAAAAATTAAACAGAGAATACTTTCCGGTTATAATTTTAGAAAAATATTGTGCAATGAAGCAAATTTACAATTCATTTAAATCAACCTTTTTATAGAGTGTGTGCCTTCACGATAAAATTTTGACAATTCTGCAATTTGTTTCAGTGTTTCATTGAGGGGGTGGGAATCCATCTGCTAGTTATTTTGGGGGACACCATTACATCAATAAAAATGATTCCTAAGTCGTACACAGACTTCATTTTAAATTAATGTGTAGCTGTTTTAAGTATAAGTGATTTAGTTAAAGACCAAAGTTCCTATCATATGCATAATAATAAGGTTTTCTCTTTCCTGTCAAGCACAATCTCAGTGCACTGCGTGCTCTTCAAGAACCTTTTGGGCCCTGGATTCCCCTGGACATTTCTTATTTTTACTTCCCTGACCCCTTTTTGAGCTGCTGGAGGACATTATTTTTAAAGTTGCTACCGTTGATACAGTTGCTATTAATCACTGTCTGCCATGTTGTGACGCAGGTTTAATAACATCCCATTGAGTGGCTTTTGCAGGCTGGAGGATTACCAAACAGCACTGGCCTTTGATATTCGACTCACACCAGGAAAAAGAAAATGTAGAGTTAAAAAAAAAAACAAACTGCAAATAGAAGAAAAGAACAAAAACTGGAGAAAGAGTGAAATCAAAAACAGATAGCTTTCTGTGTGCAGCTTAGTTTGCCTTCGGAGCCGTGAAGCTATAAATCTCAGCAGTGTTTGAAAACTGAACACGAGGCTGCTAAATTTATCATTCGTTCTTTGTTGTTTCTGGGAAGGTAAGAGCTAGCTGACTTGGCTAACTTTGGTTTCTGCCCCCCTTATCAATACAATTTCATTTTTAAAAAGTTAAAATTTTTCTTTTACTGAATCACAGAATACTGAGGGTCTTACCAATTATTGGGTAAATACGGAGGAAAGGAAGACTGGCTTTGAGTCATCCATGTGCTGTGTTAGTATGTGATTTCTTCCTCTTCGTGGATGTGGAGATGAGGTAGTTTTCTTTGATTATAGAAGTAAAGGGCATTTCCTGCTATGTACTTTAAAACGTTTAAATCCATATGTAGAATTTGAAAAGCATAGAGAAGAAAGTTCACTGCCATGAGTAATCTGGAGCCTGATGGAATGGCAGAATTTCCCTTTTGTTTGCACTAGTGTTCTGTGTTGCACTGCACCGGGAGGGGGAAAGGTAGAAAGCAAGCTTGCTACAGATGTGACTAGCTATGAATATTCATGAGTGCTATTGCTCCTCCTTTCCTACAGCATTCAGGCCTTGTCTGATCTTCCTCTTGCTCAGTTCCCAGATGCTCCCCCTGCCACCCACCCAACACTTCCCCCACCTCAAATCTGCCCTCCCTGGCCAACCCTTGAAAAAGGCTTCAGTTTATTTAGATAACAGCCTGGCATGATACAGTGATCAGTGGCCTGAGAAGTGTGGAGAGTGTGTGTGTGTGTGTGTGTGTGTATGTGTCTGAATATACTCTTGCATCAAAACAAAGGGGGGGGGAGAAAAAATGTTATTATCCACAGTTTTATGAATCCAACTCCCCTTAATGTTCATTATTTAAACCAGCAGCAATTACAAGTTCAAAGGGGTTTAGAGGGCCAGCAACCCGCATAATCACTGCCAAATTAAGCGGGACTCATTCGTCACAGGAGAGTACACCCTGAGCAGTGAATCATGCGTGCCGTGACAGGCTCTGATTTACATAAAGCAGAAATCTGTGCCCTCTGGGGCTGCGTGTTACTTCATCTCAGTAGCCCTGTGATAGGTGAGTTTTCTTTTGGTATTAGGCAGTTGACACTGCCCCATGCGTGGCATGGCATTGCACTTAGTCGACAACAGTTATTCACGTTAATGTGCACGTGAGTTCAGATCAGATGCTGGACCATGCATGATGTAAGCGAAATTCTCATTTTGGAGAAGGAACGACTTTCCCTGAAGTTTCTGGTTTAAGTACTTTGGTGATTACAAAGAACAAGTTTTGTTGCATTTCCTTTTATCCCAATCTGTTCAGGTCTGTAGTTAAGATCAGGGATGTTGATAAGGAGAAAAACCCTGTAGACCTGAGTGGCTGAGGGAGGAATCCCTTGAGGAATATCCCCAAAGGCCCTTTCCTCTTAGACTTTTAGAGAGCTTTTGTTTGTTCCCTATTAATAGTTGGTGTCAAGGATTGAAGTAGCCCCTGCTGTGATGCTGGGCTTCAGGTTGCCAAACTTTAGAGAGCTTCTGATTGGATAGAGAGGTCTCTGCTCAGAGACCTGTCCTTAGCCACTGAGATCTCTTCAGTCTAAGTGGTAAAAACTTCCAAATTGAATTCACACAGAAGTGCAGTGGGATCAAAATAAAAGTGTAAGATACCAAAACAATATGTGTAGATTTTTATCTCCCATTCTTAGATTTTTCTGTCTTGTCCTTTAGGCAAAAGTCTGTACTGTTGTGTCACTTCTTTTCTGTCTTTAGACATGTGTGGCTAAATCATCCTGGTATTATGATGTCATTCCTCCAGGCAGCCATTATCTCCTCCTCTTTTCTCAGATGCAGTGCTGTATCCACACTTAGGATTTGAAGTGTTTGGGCTTTGAGAATTAGGTTGGCAATTCGGTAGATTACCCACACATATTCTTTTTCTGACTTTGAAGTGCAGATAAAGGTCTTGTGGTTTTGTCTATTGTAACTGGATCCACACTATACATGTATGTGGTTTAAAAAGTTCTTTGTAGCATATCACAGTAGTTTTTGTTGTTGTTTGTTTTGTTTTTGTTTTTTGTTGTTGTTGTGTTGTTGTTTTGAGAAGGGGTCTTACTATGTTGCCCAGGCTGTCCTCAAACTCCTGAGCTCAAGTTAACCTCTGGCCTAAGTCTCCCAAGTGCTAGGATTACAGGCACTCTCCCCTGTGCCTGGCCTGATCACAGCCAGGTTGAAGCAATGTGATGAAATAGGCCTGAGGCACCCTTGAAGTTTGCTTGGTGTTCTGCTGGTGATGACCTTGTAGGCCTGCCTCTCTAAGCCTTCCAGGATTTCACCTGCACTTTAGCCTCTGGACAACTTGTTCTGCCTAGCTACTTTCCTGTGTCTTCCTCTCTAAAATTCTTCACTAGGTGGAGATTTTGGGAACTCAAATGTTAAATTATAGGCCTACTGTCTCTGGTGTTGGAGGTGTACTCTGTGCAAAATGTTCATGTAGGAACAAGAGTGAGCTAGGAGTCTCAATTCCAGTTTAGTTCCCCTGAGTGACCCAGTGTTAGCCAGGTTAAACAGGTACAAGGCATCCAGCTTCCCTTTAGCTTTGTCCTTTGAAGAATGGGGATACTCATTTCTATCTTTCCTAACCCATGAATTGTAAGAAATGATAGCTGTTGTTTTTATTCCATTACTAAAACTCTGAGCTCAAGCTGTTTGAGTTCTTCCTACAATTTACCTTATTCCTCTTCTGCCTTTGTTCCTGTGGAGCTCATCTTTATTCCTCAGTTAGAAGACCTTTTCTCTCACCTTTATTTTGGCTTTATTCTTATGTCCTGGATGAGCTTAGCAATAAGGTACCATCTGGCATTCTTAGAAGCAAGATTCTACTGGACTCAACCAGCTTCCTTCCTCCCACCCTGCTTCCAGTGTCACAGTGAGGAAGAATCAACATTTTGACTTATGTCCTCTTGTCCATGTCCTTCTTCTAGAACAAATCTTTCTTTTTTGTGCTTAAGTAATTTCATGCCCTTTAAAACTCAAGTACTGTAGGATTTGGGGGGTCACTGAAATTGAGATATGTGTTTACAGAAGGAAAAGATTGGTGGACAAATTTATGCACTCTAATATAACCCAGAAGTGCTGGAAAAGATGCACTGAAGATAGATCTTTCTAAACTTTCATATGTCCATTAGAAAAAATAAATCAATGGTCTTCAAATCCAAATCAGATTTATAAATAAACTGCTTAAAGATGTTCCAATAAAGAATTTAACTTAATTGATTTGTATTCACTAGGGCAATTTTAGTTAGCATACTGACAAAAATAGTCAAACAGTAATAATTTGCACAGCATGTTGATAAAAATATATGTAGAACACATATGGATGTATGCACATGTACTCATTCTCACACATGCATGTGCACACAAACAAACCATAGTAAGGTAAAGTGAAGGTTGTAGATTTTCTTGGTGAAGTTTCTGGGACGTTTTGGTTAGCACACTTCACCTGTGGAGCACTTTGTAACTGGCCTGTGAATAGGATGGGTGATTAGATTCTAAGGTTCAGTTAGTGGTAAAAACTTTAGTATGCTTCTTTTGCAAACAAATTATGCATCTCTCCATTCATATCCTTTGTAGCAGCCTGTTTCTAACATAGCCGTACCATTGGGAAAGGACCACGAATAGAGGGATGTTTTAATGATCAAATTTCACCTTCTTTGGTCCAGACTCTATAAAATCTTGCTGCTATATTGAGCCAAAGTACCCATCAATGTTCCTTTTATTGGACATGCTTCATATATCGTGATGAGATTATATGCATCCATAGAGGTTGTTAGGAAAAACTTAACATGCCACTGATGTGCAATGAAGGAAAGTTAATTGTGTGGATGCCACAAAACTGCATCAATGAGTAGAACCCTCTGTCAAGAGTATTAATCTACCTTGAATAAAAACTGCCAAACAGGCTTGTAAGCAATAGCCTAAGGTAAAACCTGGTATTAATAAACCTATGGCAATGAATCAAACCACAACTATCTCTACTCACATAGGGATCTATAGGCTGTAAAACCACTGATAGATGCCGGTCTGTAAACATAATCTTCTTTCATATTGCTCACAGAATTTAAGTCAAATACAGTTATCAAAAATGCACACCGTCTCTTTACAATCTCTATCAGATTATCAGTAACAAACAATTTGATTAACTGAGAAAACTAATCTTTTTGAAAGCTGTCTATATAAATTTGTATTTTAATAATGATCTTTCTTTTTCTATTTGAAATGTCCTTGGGTAATTGTCCAGAATAATTTCTTTCCTAGAAAATTTCAAGTATAATGGACTAATATCCAAGCAACTTCTATGTAATTTAGCTGCATCTGAAATCAGTCATTATTGAAGGTGAGAAACTGGGAAATTTATGAGATTTGCATGATCAAATTATGTGTGAAAATGAGAGATAACTACTTTTAAAAGTTATGTCTCCAAACTTCATGTTTTTACTCTGTTTGATACAATAAATGCCCCTACCACCAAACCACAAAATATACACACACACACAAACATACACACACACATACATGGACCTATTTGTGTGTGTGTTCTCATCTGGAGAATAGTCTATAGACTAGCTGACATATCAGGTAGGTTCTAATCAAGTATAACTGTTTCCCTGTCATGTCTTTGCAAGGAGCAATTAACTATTGGTTTGTTTCATTTGCAGAATAGCAACTAAACCCAAAGCTAAATATGGAGAGGTAGGCAAGGGGAGAGAGCAAAAGGAATGCTTTGTGAAGTTGGATAAGGTTTTGCATATGTTCCCCAAATCATTTTGAGTGCACTTAATATTGTGAATTAGATTTTTTTTAGGGGAAGGGAATTAGTGATGTATGAATTTGGAAGGCGAGAAAGCCAGATCAACTGTAAATCTCCCCTTTTTAATTAGAAAAGTTCTTATGTTCATTTTAAACAGCTGATCCAAAGAGCTTTGAAGATTCACCTAAAATAATGCTTTCCAGGATTTTCCAGGCCACAGAAAACATGGATTGGGCACACTAAAAACAAAATCTATCTCCTGTAACACCATTTGAAGTAGGTCATTAATTCAATGTTCTTGCACACATTCATTCATTCTGCCTTTATTGAAGAACTGCCGAATATGAGGGAAGAAAGTTCAAGGGATTCAGTTATTTTCCTATACCTGTATGTGCCCTATCTCTAGGTATCTGCATACACATGTTAGGATGAGGATTGTACTCACTCATGTGCATATTTGTACACAGACCAGTTTTGTTCAGACCCTCACTTTTGGTTACTCGACCTTTGTCAGCAGTAGACTAAAGAAAGTGAGGAAACCTTCGAGTTTTCAAGGATGACTTTTTGAAGCCTCAACAATGAGCAGGAAGCACGTTTCTAGAATACTTTTTCCACACTGGATATCTCCAAAATAATTGTAACATAATTCTCCATTGCCATGAACTCGCCCCAAAGGATGTATTTTAAGACATTCTCATTGTCTACATACACACAATCTTTTGGGTAAGTGTTTCTCCAGCCATATTCACATTTACACAACACTTAGGTATCCTGGCAGTGTTAAAATAAACATTGGCTCCACTTTAACAGGATAAATGTTTGCACTCTGAAACTGTTTGTCAATGAAATAAATATTTTCAACCCAAACAAAACAAACCAAAACCCTAAATTTATTAACATGAAAGTGAGGCCAAATTTATGTTGGGCTTATGATTAAGTTGCTATTTCATTTTAGGTTAACTTTTATGGCCACAGGTGTTCTACTTTTGTGAGTTATCTTAAGGAGATAGATCAATAAGCAATAGAGAAAAGAAATCATTTAAAAGAGAAACATATATTTACTGGCTTATTCTGCCTTACTCATTGCCTGAAAATTCTTCTTTATACCTAAATGTGTGCAGCACAAAATGTCATTTCTTATGTTTGTTCCTATAATGCATTCTTGCACTTATGTGGTACTTCACTTAAAAATACTTTAGATCTTTCTTTTTCCCCCTAAATCAATAACCTTAATGCCTGCTCCAAATAAGCTAAAATAGTTTTGATAATTTCCTAGGAAATGGCAAACTTTTGCCTTTTAGCAGTTAAAAACTTTCTGAAATATTTAAAAATCATTTTTGACAGTATATTAAAGTGAGTGGAAGTCTTTATCTAAAGATCCCACTCAACTTTCCATGTACTTAAAATATTACAGGAAAATTGAGGAGGTGACTCATTATAGAAATAAGTAGATTTAAATGAATAAATTTTCTGAAATAAAAGTGACTCTTATGAAAAAATTCAAATGGCATACCTCATTTTGTGTTATATTGACTCTTACTCATCTATGTAGGAGTTTAAACCCATGAACTGGGTCAAGGTCACTATGACACTTCAGAGCAAATGCGAAACTTCTTACTGTAGAAAGTATGCAGAAATACATTTTAAAATATTTACTGAATTGGGTTAATTTTATTACTAATTTAAAAATCAGTCAAAATAGATAATCTCTAGGCAGTCAGTGATTAAAACCTAGAACAAATCTGGGGGAGGAGGGTTGAAATACTCTTAATTTAAATGTTCTTTCAATTAATGGCTATGTTCAATATGTTGATGTCACAGAAATGAATACTTTCCTACTGTTTACTTCTCTGCATTCAATTTAATAGTGTTTTAAAGATACAATTATTAATAGCATATGCTTCATTCCACATATATATATTTCTTATATGAAAAAAAAGAACGTTCACTTGTAAAATCATTAAGGTGAATGAAAAATAGTTTCTAGTGGTCTGTGGATTTTTTGAAGATAAAATTATTCTAGGTGTTAGCATACAGATGAAATATCAAGGATATTCATTTTTAAAAACCAGCTGTTTCTTAACCCAGCAGAGGTCTAAGGACATTAATGTTAGAGGGTATCTTTAAAAACTGAAATTTTGAAAAATTAGAAAGAGGCACAGAGAATTTTCTAAATGAATGGTTCCCTAGTGTGTTTTCTCAGTGGGATGCTTGGAAGCAGTGTTGGAATGTTTTCATCTGCAAATAACAGAAAACCCTTTCACAACTGGCTTAAGGGATAATGAGAAAGTTCCAAGGTGTTTGGTCTAGTGGACTTTGGAGGAAGTGGTCAGAGGTCATGGCTGTCCAGGCTGGTTGTTCTCCCCTCCACCTGTTGTCCTTCCTTCAGGCTGGATTTCTGTGTGGTTGTAGGATGAACTCCAGGGCAGCACCCCTCACTCTCTGACTGACACTGGCTCTTTGGGCATCTCGTCTAGAGCTAAGCTTCCTAGAAGCCTCCATCAAAATGCTTTTTATGTGGACCAGAAGTTTGTCACACTGGCAAGCTAGTAAAATTGTCCTTGGACAAATCAAACCCATCCTTAAGTTGGAAGGACTCTCAAGAATGGTCCGTTTCTTGCCTTCAGATCATGCACTGTTTCTTCCCAGTTCACATAAATAACAAGCAAATAATAAAGCCCACAGAGATTAACATATCTGCCTGGACTTAGTCAGTAAAAGATGGCAGAGTGTCCTAAAAATTCAGTTATTAATTTAATATACACAGATTAGTCTTTTCCTGTGTACATAACAATTTCTGACTTCCTCCTAAAAAAAGATGCATTCACATTGTGGTCAGTCTGGAAGTGGTATATTTTCACAAATCTGCATGAGAATGGCTGTACAAAGTTATCCAATAGGAGTTTATTTTCACTTTTCTTGAGATTTTTAGCATGGCCATTGACTTATCCATGAGGAAACCAACTTACATTTTTTCCCAGGTGAGCATTTAACAACTCTAGGGAGCTATTTCAGTTAAAAGAGGGGTGTTTATGAGGAAAAAATAATGCCATTGTTACTGGCTTGAGTGAGTGAGATATGTAGTTATAAAATATGTGTATGGTAGAGAAAAGAGACAGAATGAGTAATGAAGGAAGGGGTGATTCAAGGTAGCTGTGCATGAATTGAAAATTAGCAGTAGAGTTTATAAACCAGAAATCAGGCTGTGGTGGAGAGGATATAAGGTCACACCCTCTGAAAGTGTTATATAAGGTGACATCTCAAATTTCTCAAGATAATAAAAAGTTGGAAGTATTTGCATAAGGTGAACTTTATTTGTGTGGACAAAGTGCCCCCAAATTTAGTGTCCTTCAGAAGAAAACAAAATTGGCCAGGCCATGGCTTATTTTGAGATTTATTTATAAGTGGCAAGTATCTTTATTTCTGTCAAATGTTTAATAACATTATTGTGTTATACTTTGTGAAAATCAGTAGTGATGTTGAATCACTATCAAAACTCAGTATTCAAGAAAAATTAACCGAATGGAAAAAGTCAGTGGTCAAAGTAAGAATGTAAGAAAATAGAATAAGTATTAATGGCACAGGCAAAATTTATTTATTTAAAGATTCAGAGAAATGCTCAAAATGAGGGAAGATGCTAAGTAATAATATAACACTAAAAGTCATGCAACTCTTTCCCTCCCAGAGGATCTGTAAGCACTTTATAGAAACTTCCATTTCTTTGCAAGATGTGTAATAGATTTGTTCACTCACATACATAGAAATCACTTGCCATACCTTTAAAATTGCTCCACAGGGATCAAATTACTCTTAGAAGCTAGTTGTCAAAAGTCATATCATGATACTCAGGGGTCAGATGGGGCTAGTCTGCAGATTGCAGTGAATCATTTAGGACGTAGCGCCTGGGATGGTGGAAGAGCATGACAGGATGAACCCTAAAGCCAGGCTCGGCTGCCACCACCCCTGACAGCTCAGACTCCTCTGAGGATCCCATTCATTGTTCCCAGTTCATTTGTTCTACTTGTTCTTCCAGTCATATCCACTCAGTCCCTGCTGAAGTCCCTCTGTTCACTTTTCTCACATTCATTTTATCATGTACTGTTTCTCTCAACAATGTCCTTTGACTTTTCATATCCACTTTACATTACATTTAGAACTTGCATCAAAACCTACTTCACCCAAAGGAGCTGGAGAAAATCATGATAAGAGTGTGCATTCTTTAACTATGTGCTTATGTAATAATGATGTTGAAAATGAGCTTTTGATATTAGATGTTTTAACATGGCTTTTGTGGATTCTTGGGATTTTGGGGAACATCATGTCAAATCACACAGAGGCGGCAGCACGCTCTCCTCCTGCTTCATGCTGTTGGTCCTGAGCCCAAATGTAGTGTTTTCTTGGCTCCTCTGGCTCCCAGCCCACCAACACATGATCTTACTGTTATGCAAGGGATCTTGCTAGGCTTTGTCTGGCAGAGTCTGGGACTTGTTCTTGAATCTCTGGGGGTATTCTCAGTCTGTGGTGTCAAGAGTGCTAGTGACAGGCCTTGAGGCAGAGGTGTGGACATGTATAAAGAACAAGCAGCTCAACACGAAACACGTGGGGCCCTGGGACATGCTGACATGTCCAAGGGAATCATCCATTGAGGCCGTTTTCAGCTCTATTATTCTCTGAATCTATGAAGTTTCCTAACATCATAGCAGATTATTTTCATTTTCCTGGAGAATTGGCTGATAATGCCTAGAGCAACGATGGCCCTGACCTGCTCAGGCTGAGTTTTGTACTTGAATATCACGGCTGAGGTTTAGTGTCAGAATTATGAATCTTGCACAGTGTTCAAGATGGCACCACTTACCAGCTGAGAATGATCAAGTTCACATGCTTGCTGAACTTACAAAACCCTTAGTTAGCCCAAAAGCAATCATGTAGATAATCATTTCTCTTGAGTAGAAAAAAGTGCACTTTATATATTTGTTTAAAAGTATTTTTCCTCTGGTTTTAGCTTTAGAGTGGCACATAGAAACTGCTAGGCCTGCCCAACAATTAAAGTCATACAGTAGTTGTGTAGGTCCAAAGGCCAATTTGAGATTTCTAGGGTCAGACAAGAAGGAAACTTTAACTGCTTATTTATATTTTGTCTTAGTCTGTTTGGGTGGCTATGATAGAAATCATAGACTGGGTGACCTATAAGCAATAGGAATTTATTTCTCAGAATTCTGGAGACTGGGAAGTCCAAGGTCAAGACACTGGCAGCAGTGTCTGGTGAAGGCCCATTTATTGGTTTTTAAGTGGAGGTCGTCTCTCTGTCATCATGTGGTATGAGGGGTGAGGAAGCTTTCCAGGGTCTCAATTATAAGGCTCTAATTCCATTCATGTACTCACCAAAGGCCCCACTTTCTAATACTCTCACATTGGGGGTTAGGATTTTAAAACTTGAAGCTTGGGAGGACACATTCAGTCTATAGCATATTCTGTTGTTGTTTTTAAACTGGGAATTGAACCCAGGGGCACTTTACCACTGAGCTACATCCCCAACTCCTTATATCCCCAGCACCCTACCCTTTTTTTGAGACAGAGTCTCAGTAAGTTGAGGTTGGCCTCTGGAACTTGCCATCTTCCTGCTTCAGCTTCCCAAGTCCCTGGGATTACAGGTGTGTGCCACTGTGCCCAGCTCAATCTATAGCATATTCTCTCATGGGAAACAATATTCTAGAAAGGAATTTTGAGATAAGGGAAGATTCCCAAGTCTGGACCACTTCAGTTGACATTAGAAACACTGACTGGTGACAGCAGGTGTCTGATGGAGTTCAACATGTGCTGATGCTTTTCTCTCTAGGTGACATCTCTCTTGCCTTTCATTTTTTAAAACTATCTGCTTTCCTTCTCTCATAAATTTGAAAAGAAAAATTAAAAACTTCATGAAACTGAAGTCTAAAATCATCAATAATTCTAAGATGGAAGTTTTAGCAAAATGTCTGGTTTTTTTTCTCCCCCACCCTGGAAGAATTGTTCATGTTCTATTTGAGCAAAAGTGAGGGTTCTGATGAATGCAGAGATTTTAGCTTCCTGAGAAGCATTTTCTGGAGTGTCACCCTGAACCACTGGACCAGTGAGAGGGGAGTGTGCAGGATCCCCTTGGGTTAGAGGAAGGGCTCTGCTGGGAGGGCATCCCTGCTCCACTACCGAGCAGCAGTTTGCTCCAGGCTTCCTCTGGGGGTGCCAAACTAAACTCTGGGGAGCGCAGGACCCTTCTCTAGCTGTGGTCAGTCACTCAAGGAAATACCTTTCTGGAGGCGAATGAGCCCTCTAAGAAATTTTATGCAGTTTTATAAAATTTCCACTATCTGTAGTTACTGGAAGGATGGCCATGGGAAAGGGAGAAAACAATACACTTAAAAAATAAACAAAAGAACCTTGCCCTTCTTACAAATCTTCCTATTGAAAACAAAACAACAACAACAAACCCAAATGAATAAAAACTTCAGTTGTCACCCAAAACAGCTCCTCTTCCTCTGTAGCTCTATGATGAAAGTCCTTATTGCATCCATTTCATTTTTGTGATTTATTTATTTTTGCTATTTTTTTGTTCTTCTTAGATATACATGAAAGTAGAGTATATTTTGACATGTTGTACTTACCTGCAGTATAACTCATTTGTGTGATTTAGATGAAAGTAAATATAGGAAAAGGTAGACCAAAAAGTGCCATATAAGAAGCTCCTTTGTCTCCCTTCCTGAATCCCTGCCATGGAAATACAAATAAATTGTTGAAAAAAAATTCTACTTGATAAGACAACTACTTTAATCAAAATTCACTTATCCCCCAAATGTTACCTGTATGATGTTACCATGTATTCATTTATTCAACCAGTATAAATAGTGGGCTTGCTGTTTTTCTTTTTTCTGTGGGCACATACTTCACTAAGTAATAGGGGGACACAATAGATGAATCAGAACCAGAGTCTGCCCTCAAGGAATTTAAGCACATATAGGAGAGAGCAAATGTGACTACAGAACAGAAATTAAAAGTAGAAAGTGAAAAGTGTCAAAAGAAAAGTATGGGTATAGAAGGAAGGTGGGCGTTGGAGGAAAGGAAGGTTACTTCCACCTGAGGAATTAGGGAGGTTTTTGAGGAGGCTGCAGATGGGGGGAAGGACGATTTGTCAGGTGATGGGGTGGGGGACAGGGCAGGGAGGGTATGGGAGGCAGTGATTAGCAGGGATTGGTTCCATAAAGTCTGAGATAAGATGTTGAAATGATGTTGGGAGGGCAGGTCTGTTCAGACTGGAGACAACACTGGGTGAGGATTTTAGGTAGGACTGGATGGAGGATGAGTTTTTGTGTAATAAATAGACTGATGGGATGTAGTTATATTTCTGAACAGTTTATTTGGAAGAATTTAATCAAATGAATTGGAAGGCCCAACCCAAAAGACTGGGGATAGAAATACTTGTTATAAGGGATTTCTATATCAAAATAAATGTTTCTCAAAGAGTGGAGAGGGTATTATTTGTGGTTAATTTAAGTGGCATTCAGATTTTTAAGAATAACATAGTATACATTATGTATTAGAAAAATATAACTTGCGTATGGAACCTCTGTTTCCATAGATTATTATTGCCTTGGATGAGTATAGAGAAAAAACAGTGTAGCTCTATTAAGTTAAAAATATTAAATAAATAGTATACTACATGCAGTTTACTTCTGTTGCCCCAAATCCTGAAGGTCTTTGGGAAATGATTTTGTTTTATTTTATTTTGTTGTTGTTTATGGTGCTTAGGATTAAACTAGGACTCAGCATATCCTAGGCAAGCACTGTACCACTGAGTTGCTGCATTCCAGCCGAGGGAATGTGAAGTTAATGGGCTCCTGTCTCAGAGTAATGGAAATGTAGATGAAGAGATAAATATGAGAAATTGTTTGGGGGAGACTGCAGACTTTGGCAATCTAGGTGAGGTGAGCAAGGAGGATAGGAAGCAATCCAAAGTGCTGCTGCTAAGACTGTGAGCCTGACTGTGTTACAGTGCCAAGAATCAGTAGAAGAAATACAAGAGGCGGAGGTTGATGGCAAGAGTTCAGTCTATGAGCATCAGGAGATTGAGAGCTTCTCATGCGGTGTCTGAGATGCAGAAGTGAATACAGAGGGCTGGAGTAGGAAGAGATTAAGAATCATTCTCAGAGGTAATAGCTGAAGTCTTGAGGGTGTGACCAACGGATATGGAGAAGAGGACCAAGGACAGGTCTTAGAAAAGTGTATATTTAGTGATGATAGGAGCTTCTAGCTGGAAAAGATATCAGAGATATCAGACTCAAAAAGATATCAGAGAACAAATAGAAGAAACCAGAAAATACAGGGTCATGAAAGATCATTCCACTCCCAAGTCCCCAGGGTTGCCCTGTGATTGACATAAGGTAGTTGGTTGCAAAATAAATATTAATGAAAAAGAAATGTATAATCAACAGAGTTGGGGTCTACAGAGGAGGTTGAAGGGCAAAAGGGAGAAAATACCGATGAATTTGGCCATGAGGAAGTCATTGGTGACCTTTGGGTCTGTAGAGTCTCAGTGGAGTGACAAGGGCAGAAGCCAGATTGCAAGGAGGGAAGGGCAGAGTGGGGGGTCCGGAAGTGGACTCTTCTTTCAAGAGCTGTGAAAATAGGATGCTGGCTTGGGGGTGGGGGATTAGAGAAAGGATTTTCTTAAAAGGGGGTATGCTAACACACATTCGTAAACAAAGAAGGATGGATGGGTGGATATGAGGAACTTGAAAGTTCAAGGAGTTGGAGGAAAAAGGACAAGTTAGCAGGACAAACAACGACGAAGGGAAGAAGTGGGGAAGGGAAAGGCACACGGGGACATTAACACTGGCAAAGTGCAAGAGCAGTTCCTACCCTGAGAATGATGAGAGAAAAGGCCGTCAGTGCTATGGAGAGGAGAAAAGAGGGGGAAGCTCATTGTCGGTGACTGGGTTATTTCCTTTAAGGAGTGAGAACATCTTCAAGTAGCAGAGGGCCAAGCCTGGAGTTTGCTCCTTGACAAACATGGAGAATTTGGCAGTTTTCAGTGCAGGGTATGCAGAGGGAACTTGTTGAGATGGTTCCAAGACAGCAAAAGAGAGAACCCGTCCAATCTTTTCAATGGTTCTTGGTCACAGAAAGCTGAAGAGCAGGCACATTTCTTACAGAAGTTGGGGTTGGCAAGCTTGTGTCATGATGGTAAGGAGACTTCTATCCCTCATAGAAACTATAGACTACTTAGCTTAGTTCAGGTGTCATCAAGCAGATAGTGGAGGAGGTGAAACCTCCAAGGATCTCAGCAGCCCTAGTCTTCTTTTCTCAAAATGTCATTTTTAAGAGCTGCTGTACTTGGGTCCTACTAATTGAAATCAACCATTTGAGATACTGAGTCCTAAAACAAATTATTGGCTATAATAGTGAGGTGACTGCCATAGGTCCCATACCAAATTTGCTCCTTTATTTTCTCCTGACATTTAAAATATGCCCTTGCTGAATAATGAGCACTTGAAGACAACAAAGGGTACAGCTTGTTACAATGTGGGAGGAGGTAGGAAGAACACTGCTTTTGGAGTCAGATGGTTCTAGGCCTGAGGACTCTTTAACTTGCCAGCTGTGTGACATAATCTTTCCAAGCCTCTGTTTTCTCATATGAGGAAAAAAAAAAGTGTTTTTACAAAAAATTTAGAAGAGAGTTTAAAAATTGTATTCCTGGTAAGGTTACTATGAGGACTAAATTAAAGTACTTACTACAGTGCCAAGCACATGGTAGTTGCTCAATTACTGGAAACAAAATTATATTCCATGGTTGCCACTCAAATCCATTTTGGTAGGTTCTCATAGAATACCTTTTGAATAAATTCTGCATGCATTTGACTTGGAACAGTGTGTTTGCTGTAAGCTGAAGGTTGCAAGGAAAGGAAAATGCTTTACATGTGTTTGGATGAATGAAAACTTTGGCCTGTGCTTCTTTTTTATTTTTTTATTTTTATAGTACTGGGGATCAAACTCTAGACCTTGCACATGCCAGGCAAGCACTCCACCACTGAACTACATTACCACCCCTGGTCTGCCTGGTCCTGTATCCTTTTTGGGGGTGCCAACAGTTGAACCCTGGGGTGCTTAACCACTGAGACACATCCCCAACCCCTTCACCCCTTTTTTTAAATTTTGAGACAGGGTCTCACTAAGTTGCTGAGGCTGACCTCGAACTTGAGATCCTCTTGCCTCAACCTTTCAAGTCCCTGGGATTACAGGAATGTGCCACCATGCCTGGCACCTGGTCCTGTACTTTTAAGAGTGAAAACTCATAGGTCAAGTTAAGTTGCTTATCAGAGGTTGGGGCTTATGATTCTCAGAGTGGCATCACTCTTACTTAGTGCTACACTGTTCTGCGTGTCCTTTATTTTGATCATATTGCTGGGCTCAGTACTAATTTCCTTCCCCCAGGCAGGCAAACTAAGTATCACTGTGACATTTTTCCCTCCATTAGAAGAGTAAGTCATCAACAGCTGGGTTCTTACTGGCTTACTGTGAGTGAGTTAAATCAGACCTCTCTGGGCCACTGGAGAGGTGGTTGTGGTGATTGGGTCTGTTTGGTCCATCTCTGTATTCCTGTGCCTAATGCAGATCCTGTCATATAGTAGACAATTTATGTGTAACATAAATGAATGAACGATTTCCTAGTGAACATGATGAAAAATCATAGGCCGGTGAGATGGTTCTGTCCAGAAGGACAGCCCAAATAGTTTGCCGGCATCCAAGCTCAACTGGCTTTGTCTTTAACCCAGTAAAAATGCAGTTATTTTTAAAGTAATGTGTGGTTGAAGACATGTATGACTCTTTTGGGTTCATGATGAATGAAGAGAGAACCAATGTGTTAAATGGAAAAAGCAAAATCCAAAGAAATTCTAAGAAAGAACATAATTCATGTACAGTTAGAAGGCTAAGATTTGGATCTGGTTTCACCATGTAGTACAAGTGTGCCCATTAGCAATGCACTTAACCTTCCAGCCCTAGGTGTGCTGGCAAAGTCAGGAGGGGAGTCCCTGCCTCACAGGACTCTTGCCTAACTGAAGCTTAGCACTGTAACGTGAAAACCCTTACTGCTGCATACGTCACACAGAGTAAGAATGCTTAGCGTGTTTCCTGCTGCCAAAAATGAGTTTGGGGTGGGTTCAAACAACAGACCAACCCTAAGAAGATGAAACTGTAAACAAGATAAATGTAAAGAAGGTTTAAGTACCAAAATATGAGGCAGGAGCTATGTGGCTTGAAGGAGAGATTTTAGCTGACAGTAAGTGTGATAAGACTTAGAGAGGAAAAGCCCTGTATTACTACAACAAAGTATTCGGGATGATAGCAGTCAAACAGAGTGTAGTTCACGCTGATCAGAAGACCCTGGACTATGGTACTGGTTATGGACTCCACCCTTTGAAGGGGGCACTGACAACCCACAGCTCATTGCAAGGAAGTGACCAGAGAGGTGATTTGCCTCAAAGGCCTATAGTATGTGGAATAGCCTGAAGGAACAGAGGATTCTTGGATTGGAGGGGAGAACACTTAGGGGGACCACATAGCTCCCTTTTATGTGTTTCAAGGGTCATCATGTGGAGGAAGGTAGCGAGGCCTGTTCTGTGACATGCTAGAGGACAGGACAGGGATCAGTGGAGGTCCAGGCCTGTAGTCTTCAGCTTGGTCTGGGTCAGCACTTTCTGAGCACCAGTTATCTGAATAGAGAATGAGCTGCCTGCGGAGATGGTAAGCTTCATACTCCTGAATGTGCTTAAGCAGAGTACTTTTGTACCTTGCTGAATGCATCGGAGAGACAAACCCAGAATCACTGAGATATTGAACAGTTGCCACCCGTGGGCTCTTCCAACACCTGGACACTGGGACTTCCTTGACTTTTCCTAACTCAAAATTAGCAAAATGCTCTTTCTGCCTCAAAAAAAGGTGGAATGCAGTTCACTTAAGGTCAGATAATAAAAATTCACCCAGAAGGACAAATAACCTTTCAGCCCAGTATATTTATTTGTTTTATTCTGTTTTAAAAGAGCCATTAGCTGAATTGCATCCTTAGCCTTAATCAGATTCTCTGATTAAGAATTCTTCAAACACGCCACAAAGCAAGCAGTCTTTCCTCTCACATCTGGAAATTTTTGTAAAAAGAGCAGCATGCTCAAGGCATAGCTCAAAATAGAACCTACATTTCCCGACTTCTAAATCCCTGGGCCATCTCCATGCAGTGCTTCTTACTCTGAACTTTCCAGAGGCTGTTAGAATTCACTCTTCCAGCCCTTGAGGGCTTCCCTTTCAATGATTGGCAACTCTATTTGACTGTCCAGTTTTGGAAAGGTTAGAGGATTTGACAAGTAAAAGCCTCTGAGAGTAAATAGTAAAGGGAGGTCTGCATGCAAAGATGTAATGTGTAGGGTTATTCTCATTTCTGTGTTGATTCTTATTTTTAGCTGGGAATACAATGGAAATAAAATCATTCAACTGAGATCTTGCTCATTAATCCCCAAACCATTCAGCCATTGTCTCCCAAACTAGCATGGAAGTTGCAGGAAAATCAAGTCATCCACAGAGGTCCCATGCTCTCTGCATCCACCCCATGCCTCCAGTTTATTGATTCCTCTTTGGAACTCAATACTTGCATTAGAAACAAAATTGCATTAGAATGTCTGCCTTCTTGGAGGAAATCTTGGTGAAGTTTTGCAAGTTCTCTTCCATTCCCTGGCTTTATTCTGAAGAAACAAGGAATCAGGCTGAGAATCCATTATTGCTAAAGTGTATATAGCAGCAAAAATTCAAGTAGTGTTTATATTCAAATCTGCTGATGAGGACTCATTTACATTATTAGCTATCCTAACTTCACATAAAGAAATGGGGTGGGGGGTTGATAGTTAGATCGGTGGTAGTTCTGCAGATTGTCACTAAGAGTCATTGGTTCCCCGAGGCTGATGACTGCCCTGCATTCTTCCAGGGTGGACACCCAGAGCTGTTGAAAAGAATTGAAACACTTGTCAACAGAATGGAAAGCTGGCCTTCATCAAAACAATTTTAGTCTGTGAGACTAATGACCTTTCGTTGCTGTTTGTTTTAGTTTGAAACTAAATGAGAAAATTGTTTTAGATAACAGTAGCTGGGTCTTCCTTTCCCAAGTATTTTATTGGGAAAAGCCAAGTAGCACAATTGTTAGCTAGAATTAAAAAATTATACATATATACGCATATATGTATATATATATATGTATATAGATGTGTGTCTATATATATTTGTCTATATCAGAATGGAGGAAGTTATCAAATAGCTTAGAGATCTAACTTCAGAATGGATAACAAATAATAATAATAACAAAATACATCATGTCTAAGGAGAAAAATACCCACTATTGGTTCACATGCCACAATAATAATAGTCCCACATGGTAAAATGCAATATTTCTGAATGCTGTTCTCCCTAGTTCATTCTCTCTCTCTCTCTCTCTCTCTCTCTCTCTCTCTCTCTCTCTCTGTCTCTTTCTCTCTCTCTCTGTCTCTTTTATTACTGTAAGCTGAGCTAGCTGATGAACAGTCTCTAGGGACAGGATAGGATCACCCTTGTTTCCTGTTTGGCTTGCCAAAGGGAAAAAAAATCCTATTGAAAGAAAAGAACGTAATGGTTTTGCAATCTAGGTAAAAGGTTTAGGAGAGTTCAAAGATCAATTAAATCTTAAATCTTGACCACTAAATTTCTTTTCTGAAAAGCAAATATATTCCTAGCTTTGAAATCTGCAAATGAGATCATAAATAAAAGCAAAAGATGTTCAAGGAGGAATATAAAACCCTATTGGAGGAAGTAAAAATAGGTGATTTTCATTTATAGACAATACCTTTGTAGTCCATTTGAAATGGCATGCATTTAAAAACAAAACAAAACAAAACAGTGCATGGATATGACCTTCCCTGGTTAAGTGTCTGTGGGTAGGTATGTATGGAAATGTTTAAAATGCTTAGGTAAAAATATCAAATAGGCTTTACATAAACCACCACATACTTTACAGATATTTGCAGCATTGGCCATTTCCCTTTGGCTCTGAATCAGGGTGGAGAAGAGAGACATTCGTTGCATCCTTGTGAAGCAATGAAATTTCTGTAAGTCGTGATCTGCTGGCATGTAATAACTCGATCTGCTTCATGCAGACAAAATATATTAAAAGTATGGACGAGTGAAGTTTGTGCCCCAGGGAAAAGGCGAGATAATGCATTGAAATTGTTCAGAGGTAGTTAGATGCCTAATGGTCTAATATGTGAGCTATGTGAGGTCTGAGGTCTGGTTCTCATAAATTCTGGCTAGACTGATCCTGTAATTTCAAGCAAAGGATAAAAGCGTTAGCCAGAATCATCAGTGTTCAAGGTCCATGATGCTGGATATTATTCATGTAAAGATTTTAAAAAGAAAAAAACACACTTTAAAAGGGATGCTGTAGAGTAAAATTTATGGTTCTGCAAATATACATGTTTGTGTTTGAAAATATATGCACACCTACATGCATGGAATAGACTATTTAAAGAAATAAATTAATTTAAATTTATATAAACCTTCATATCTTTTCCATAATGGCATAGGATTTTTGATATAATATAATAATGTGCTGCATGAAAAACCATGTAAGATCTAATTATTTCAACTTCAAACTGATGTATCTGTGTTTAAATAGGAGCAAAAAACATGTTTGTAATAAAAATTTACCATTATGAATGGAATAATTTAAAACCAATTTGGGCAAATTCAGGAGTGATTAGAGGAAAAAGTTCCCAAGACATTTGGTAGCCGTATAAATGATTTCATAAAATATGCTAAGACTATTCAACCAATTATATTGGCTGAATAGAGTCCTCAGATTTGAAAAGAAAATTCTCTGAGAACTGGAATCTTAAAATTAGGTAGATAGTAGGTATGAAAAGCCCTGATAATATCCTTCTTTATGTAATTTATTTCATCATGGGGGTAGAAGTTTTGAAGTTTTCATTTGCAGTTTCCTTTCTTTTTTTAACCAGCTCACTACAGTATATTTATACAGTCTTTCCTGCCAGAATCGTTGACAGTATTTTTTAAATGCTTTCCCTCACTTCCTAGGTTATACCAACCACCACTCTCCTTAAGTTCTCAAAACTATACCACCCACACACACACATCATGAATAGAGATAGGCATGATTTTTTTTCTTCTGTAAAACAAAGTGTTCGATCTAAAATTACTTTGGCTTTGTTGGAACACCTAATAGAACTCAACTTTGCACCTAATAGAAGTAGCTAGTATGACCTTTTTCCTGGTGACAAGGCTATCATTCTAAAATTTCTTTTATAAAAATGTCTGTATTTAAATATATACAATTGTATAATCTCTTTGTTAGTACTTTAAAGCCCTCCAGTGTTCCATAAGAACCTTAGTAGAAAATTCACCTTTAACCCAACTTCTGAACTTATCTGAAGATATTTGAAGACTCAGTTGTAATTGACTATATATGTTTAACTTTTTATTTTTATTTTTTTAATTTATTTTTTATTTATTTTATTTTATTTTATTTTTTGTGGTTCTGGGGATTGAACCCAGGGCCTTGTGCTTGAGAGGCAGGCACTCTACCAACTGAGCTATATCCCCAGCCCAAGTTTAACTTTTTAAATTGTTGAAATTGCTTAACTGTAAACTGGTCTGCTCCATAGTGTACAACATATATGCAGCCATTACCTTTTAATATTTATAATACTTTCTTTTATCTATCTAGGAGGTGATGTTATTTATTTACAAATGAGAAAACCAGAAAACTAAGAACATATATAAATAAATATTATATATATATATACATATGTATATATATATATAATTTTTTTTTTGGCAGAACCAGGTATTGAACCCAGGACACTCTACCACTGAGCTACATGCCAAGCCCTTTTTATTTTTTCATTTTGAGACAGGACCTTGCTAAGTTGCTGAGGTTGACCTCAAACTTGTGGTCCTTCTGCCTCAGCCTCCTGACTAGCTGAGGTTATAGGTGTGCACCACCTCATCTGGATAAGTGATCTTTAAAAGTGTTCTTTAAAGCATCAGATTGCAAACTTTGCATTGTTCCTGCTTATATTTACTCCTTTTCCCTCAAAAAACTACGTTCTTTAGTTTCACCTGTTCTTCATCTTGAGGATACTCAGAGATTCCTCTAGTTAGAATATGAAAGTGATTTATAAGGAATAACATGATTATTTTTTCTTACATGTTGAAGTCCAGGAGACTTTGGACAAGAGGGTCAATACTTTTTTTTTTTTTAAATGGAAGTATGTGGATTATTTGGATGAATTAGATGCTACGAGTCTGTTTTGGCATCATTTAAATAATTGTAAAATAGGAAAAGATTCCAGAATTGAACTCCCTCATAGTTTTCCCTCCATATCCTTTAGAAGAAAATCCTAGCAACGATTTGCCTACCTCTGGTTTTGAATTATTTTATTGGTGTTCCTCCTTCTATAATACCTCCTATTCCTTTTTCAGTGACATTTTGCTGTCAGTGAAGGAAGATAAGATGACTGTGTGACGATCCTCAGCTACAGAGAATGTGCAAAAATTAGCAGTGGAATTGGATGATTGAATTTTCTCTACATTAGGGACACTCATAGTTTTAGTGGGAAGGGTAGGTACTGGAAATTTGGAATTAGTTTACATTTTCTATCCAAAGGTAATATGATTACTTTTTGATTATTTCAATTCTAAACATCTCAAGGCAAAATTCAAAATCCGTGCTAGAAAACCTGAGTAGGTTCCTCTCATCACCCCCACCCTTCCCCCTCTTCATCATTGTCCAAATCTTTTCCAGATTGTTTGCAAAATGAAATTATCTAATTTCACGAGTATTTGTTCTGAAAAAGCACTGCACTCTGGCAGAGAGAATCCAGAGATACAGTTTCAAGGCCTGATAACTGAAAGCAAAGTCTTTTTTATCTATGATTCAACCTGATTCAATGAGAACTCTGAGAAGGACATCTGTGTCACACATCCTCAAGTATATCTATGAACCAGCATATCAGTGACACCATTTATGGTAAAAGACAAATGCCAACATGTTGAGTTCTCAAAGTTCTTTGCTTCAAGTCTCTGGTAAACATATTGTGAGTTTTCTTTTTTAAAAAATTAACTTAGTTTGAGAGCTTTTAGAAAATAAATGGTATGTTTACAATTGTCTTATTTTAGTCTTTCAAAAATTTAGACCACCAAATCAAACTGAAGCAGGAATTTATTCAGGACATTTTAATATCCATTGAGGCACTGTTTCAAAATGTACATCTGCTTGCTTAATTATAATATCTCTGAATTTGTAACTCCTGCCACTATTAAATTTAGTTTTTAAAAAGACTTTCGACTAGGAATCAATGCTGAATTATTAATTTGAATATTATGAACTTTTCAAGTTCTAAGTACAGAAGAAGAAAGACTGAGCTAATTTGACTAATTAATCTAGTTGATTATAAGATATTTATATAAGCAGAGTTAATCTTGCAGACCAAAAGGTTTAAGGAGTCTCTAGTAAAGCTATAAATGAAACAAATTAGTAATTCAGTGACTAAATAAGATATTTGATGGAAAATTAAGACTTTAATAAGTACTTTTAATCATCTTTCAAAAGACTGTAGCTTGATAGATTTAAGTATTTGTGCTTTTTACCTACATTAGATTTCTAACACTCACAAAGTATCTGAGGCTATAGCATAACTTAATTTTTAAAATAATTATACTACACAAGCATTTTATATTTATTTTCTCACTGCACGCTGCTGACTGCCTTGTTTAGTTGGTGCACAGTATGAAGCTGCATGAGAGAAGTAAGCTCAAACTCTTTTTGTTTGAATGTGCCACCTACAACAGTGTGGGTGATATTAGTGAAAATGAGATCTCCTCTTGCTGTGTGACAAAAAACACATTTAATAGGTCTAATTTTAGATGTAGTCACTGATTTTGTCCCATGATAAAAGAATAAGATGTGGAATGTGCCCAAACAGGACTTCTAAAGGTATGTGTTCAATCAAAGAGTGTTCCTTTGAGTTTGTGTAAAAGAAGAAAAATCTCATTGATTTTTATGGAAGAATTAAGGGAAAATATCACTCTCTGGATTGCTTGATGTGAAGGAATACTATAGCATTTTGCTTTAGTCTGATACTTAGTAGACAAGTCCCCTGAGTAGGAAGCATGGCTAATTTTGTTCTTTTAAAGGGCCTAATGTGGTGTTGACATACTCAAATGTTAAATAATATATTTTAACATGAAGGGAAAGCTCAAAGCTTTCATGAGGTAAGGCTGAAAAATAGTTATACATGCCCTTGATTCACAGAAAATAAAGAGGCAAAGAACTCACATTCATTTACTTATTCCTAGAAAAATCCTTTCAGTCTTGTGTTTAGCACATGTTGGATTTACACTTCCCAGGTTTTCAGAACTTTGTATCCTTCTTCCAAAAAAAATTTTTAAATCTAATAACTCTCAGTATCACAAATTTACTTTCAGAAATGTGTACCTCCCTGCCTGGCACTCACACTTGAAATTATTGTATTAAAAACACTAAGATTTTGCTTTCTTTAAAATTTACTGTATATTTACAATCATCATATTGTACAGTTTAAATGAGTGCATTGCATGGCACTTGAATATATCTCAAAGATTCAAAAACAAACACAAAAAGCTACACCAATACACTTGTCAGTTAAGCTGTACAAGTTTAAGTCTTTCTTTTTTGACGAGTCCTTTTTTTTCAAAGGGATTATTTGCGGTGCTGGGGATTGAACCCAGGGCCTTGTGCTTGCGAGGCAGGCACTTTACCAACTGAGCTATATCCCCAGCCCTTTGACTAGTCCCTTTGACAGGTAAAAATTCAAACCAAAATAATGATCTAAAATAAAATAATTCCAAATATATCAAAAAGAGGTACTCTGCAAATGATTTAGGTAAATAACAGACTATATTTACATCTCAAGCACTAAAAGTTGCCATTTACTTTAACAGTAATAAATCTTTAATTTCTACACTGGCTGTATTGGTTGACCTGATATTAGACAAAATTAATTTTTTTTCCTTCAGATTTCACAAATAGTAGATTCATTTATTTGTATAAACAGTAGATTTAAATTTTAAATCAAGCCATATTCCTTTAGGTATGTATTTTTTAAAAAAGAAAAAGAACTCTAGTTAAAGATGATGCCCTGCCTTAAAGATGCTTACAGCCTAGTGGGGGATAAGTAAGCTGGCATATAATATACTATACTTACACTGTAGAAGCAATTGTCAGATAGTTTTTAATAAATATCTGGCAACCACCAACAATCTGTGGATAAACCAGCAAATAAGCTTTTTGATGATGTGGCATAAGCTTCTCCAAAAATATTGGTCAGTGAACAAAAGTACGGTAACATCAGTAGAGCTTCAACAGTAGTTAAATTCATCCGATTAGACCAGTGGTGATATGCATTTTCACTTAGAAGAGTTCTGATGGCTTGGGCAGAGAATATGGCTGGGCCTAAGCAATTGCAGTCAGAGGTGGCGCCATGTGACTGGAAAGCCTCTGTGAGCATTCCAGGGAATTGAAACTGAAAGAAAAGGTCTTGAAGGCAAATACAGCTCCCCTTCCAAGCTGAACCCAGGCCAAGCCTAATTCTATTGTATTTTCAAAGGTAGTTACTGTAATGAGCATGTAAATGGTGGAGTTGGCTCACCTGCACAATACAAGGGCAGATGAGTAATGGCAGTGCTAGCCAAAATCACACTGGACTGAACATTAATTGGAAAACCATGAACTCTTGTTTGGTTCTGTCCAGAGTGGTCTCTAACTGGTCACCTAACCCCTTTGGGGTTTATTTTCCTCTCATTGATTTGAAACTAATACTGACTAACTCTCGAATAACCTAATTCTCCATAAGTATGTAGCATGTATTCTGAGAGTTAATGAGTAAGTAAGTATAGGAAGTGTCAGGCATTGCAGATGAGAAGAAAGATGGTTTTAATGGTGGTGTTTTGAAGTTTGACAGTGAAAGAATTAATTAAAGATGTCCTCGCAGGAGCTGGATGCCTCTGTATTAACTGGTAGTTCTAAATGTCTGCTGAACAAGGGCCCCATTTTTTTTTTTTGCCGGCCTTTTTTGCTTTCTCAATGTAACTCTCTCTCATATAGTACTTTGGTGTCTTTTTTCCATGAAGAAGAGGTAGGATTATCTAGTAATAAATAATTTATGATTATATTATTGGAGGAATGAATCAACCTTCTTAAAATGCTTTGGAAATCCTTTGACAACAATTTGTTGTTTTGGGGACCTGCCAAATCTTGAACATCTCATTGAAGGGACAGAAAAGAGTGGTCTTCGTTTGGATGAATGGTTGGTAGTTATAGCTTTAAGATATTTCCATAGCTAATAGTTATTTATTGTGAATTTGTACTTTAATAAATCTTTTCCTTCTTTCTACAAATCCATTATGTAATGACTTTTGCAGTGTGCTTTGGGGTATTCAGTCCTGGGCCAAGACAAACTATTTTTCTTACAACTGTTATTTATTATGAGCAAGTAAAGTCATAGCAGTTGTCTAGAGAGGACACTTATAAGAAATGACAATATTTTTGCTGTGTCTGAAACATTTCCCAAGCCAAATACTGGAATGTCAGCTAGTATCCATTGTTATGAAACTTTTATCTGCAACATAGCTGGGAATTGATTAAGTAAATTTGTGTTGATTTGAGGTTTTACAAAGGATTAAGTTCTCTCCCCGAAAAAAGAATCAGATATGACCCATTTGGATAACAAATACCTGGCATTTACAAAATTATTTTATTATATATATATATCTAAGGTACACAACATGATATAAAATAAAGTGATTACTACAAACAAATGATCATATCCTCATATCATAAAATATCCTTTCTTCCTTTTTTTCTTCTTTTGATGGTAAGAGTATCTAAAATCTACTCTTGGCAAACTTCAAATATACAATACAATATTATTAATTATACTCCTCATGTACTATATTATATTTCTAGTCTTATTCATCCTACATAAGTGGAACTGTAAGACATTTTTAAGAGTCTAAATTGCTATTCCAGTGAGATGAATAAGCATTTCTAAAGCACAATATTCTATCCATCAAAAAATTAGAAAAGAAGGCTGGGGGTGCAGCTTGGGGAAAGACCACTTGCCTAGCATGCATAAGGCCCTGGGTTCAATTTCCAGTAATGAAAAATGTCTGTGTATATATAATCTGAACCAAAGTTTAGTATTGATTTGAGCTTAGTGCAGATTGTTCTCAACAGGCAAACTGAGAGTTCAGTCTTTTTTCAAAGTCATTCTCAGTTGTGAATTTGGTGACCGAATCAAGTGTTTGAAAAACTGCTCATGAGAATACGCCTCCAAGCATACGTCTTACATTTCTTGGTCCACTTTCCTGCAATGTGTGCGTTCACATTTTGTGAAAGCAATCTGTATAACAGTCATGGTCCAGTCAGGAAACCAGAAGTCATGCCAGTTATTTTAACAGATAATTCAATATAGAGTTTGGTTAAAGGTATGTTAGTAACCCAAAAAGCATAACAAAAACAAGGAAATGCTTTAGAAAGCTGCTACCATCTCTAGGGCTGGACAGGAAGGGAGAGGCTGGGTCAGCAGATCCTAGAGGTCAGAGGAGAGGCCGGGTGGAGTGGGACTCAGTTCTCTAAACGGGACATTACTCAACCAGTCCTGGTACTGGTACCTCAGGAGGAGGGCTTCAGATCTCTAAGGAGGGCACAGCCAAATCAGTTCCAGTAACTTTCAATGATCATAGTGAAGGTATGCTGGGAGTGCTGAAGCAGCGGGAACCTGGAACCAACTGTAGCCACCAGGTTGAAGCACCATTGCTGAGGCCATGTGAGCAAAACATTAAGAGCACCAGAACTGGAAGGAGCAAGTTCTTTTCCCTTCTCCTGCCTTCCAGTCTTCCTTGGGTGCTACTTAATGGAAGTGTCTAACAGGGAGCCTGACTGCAAAGGAGAAACGAAATTTGTAATGGCCCAGCTGCAGTATCCCAAAGTAAATGTACCAAAGAGAGATTTTGGAACTAAGAGACCTGAGTTAATTCTACCATGGAATCTATGACTGAATACAGAAGGCAGGATTATGGTTTAACGAGGGAGAGATTTGAAAATCAAAAATACAAAACAAGATTAATTTTTGCTAATGAGTAGCAAGATTTACTATAAAATAATGTGAAAATCTGGAGCAACAGAGACCATATGAAAATGAATCTAACAAGCAGCTCCCAGTATGATTCTCTCAATTTCTCCTTTGGTTCCCATGAAAACACAATAAATAATAAAATTCATAATAGCATTAGGAACTAATACTGATTGAGTCTGGGTAGAATAAACCTTTCATAAGGCATATGAAGCATGGCCCCTCTTGGTGCATGAAAAAATTAGCATAGTAAGAGGTAAGAATATGTTTCACAACTCTATCACCATCTGCCTGCTGACCTAGTGAACCAGGAATTGTGCCAACCAGAAATCTGAGCAGAAACCCCTGTCTAGCCCTCAGGAGCTGCTCTGAGAGAGTATCATTTCCCCTACACTTCAACTGCCACCTTTCCACAACAAACAGATATTGAAATTCGCAGGAAGCAAATGAACAGAAAGTAGAGGGATGTTAACAGTGGAGCAGGGCATTCTAACAGATGTGGTCCTCATGAGAAAGCCGTTGTGGGAAGTGGGGCACTAATGGAAAAACATTAAACGTGCAGGCTGTGAATTTCAGCTTTCCAAGTGCCACATCCACTCAGAATAAAGTGAATAACACATCTGAAGATGTTCTAACTCAAGACCCAGAAGAAACAATCAGAATACTATATTACAAGAAAACAAGGTCTCCATGAAAAGGCAAAAAGTATGGGTTGGAAAGTAATAGAAGAAGATAAAAAGCTAACAGGAGATAAAAGAAGACTGAAAAGAGGCTAAAAGCACAAGAGGAAGATTAAAATACACATCAAGAACAGAACTGATCCTGCTGAATATCAGAATGTGGTGGAAGAGGACACATTTGATTGAATCTCCCGTGATGAAACATAGAAGAACAAAAAAGGGGGAAAATATGAGGGAGGGTGTTGATATGGACGACAGAGAGTAGAGGACAACATCTATAGAGAATGGAGATGAGGACAATTGTTTTACTTAAGAAAACTGAGTACAAATAAAATTAAAGTAGCAATCAAGGTATAAAAAAAAATCACAACAGCCTTGATCTGAAAAAATAATTTAACAGTTGCATGAAACCAAGAATAGGTTTTTGTTTTTTGTTTTTGTTTTTTTTACAATAATAAACAAAATTGACATACTTTCAGCTAGGCCAAGAAGAAAATAAAAGACTCAAATAAATAAAATTATAAATGAAATGGGAGAAATTACAGCTGATACCAAAGAAATACAAAGGATCATAAGAGACTACCATGTACCAATACACTGGAAAACCCAGAAGAAAGGGGTAAACTCCTCGAAACACATAACTTACCAAAGGTAAATGCTGAAGAAGTAGAAAATCTGAATGGAGATGAATGCTGAAGGTAAATGCTGAAAAAGTAGAAAATCTGCATGGAGATTGCATTGGTAATAAAAATCCTCTGAATGAAGAAAAGCCCAAGACCTAAGGGTTTTGCCGGTAAATCCTGCCAAACATTAGTGAAGAATTTATACCAACCCATCTCAAATTATTTCAAAAAATTGAAGAGGAAGGAATACTTCCAAACTTATTTTATGTTTGGTCAGCATTACCCTGATACAAAGCCAGACAAGGACACTGTAAAAAAAAGAAGATTTTACACCAATATTCCTGATTAACATAAAGAAAATATTTCCCAACAAAATACTAGTGAGCAAAATTCAACATTGAAAGGGTCATGCATACACCATGATCACATGGTATTTATCCTTTGGATGTAAAAATGACTCAATATATATAAACCAATAAATGTGATAAGCCACATTTGCAGGATGAAGAATAAAAATCATATGATCATTTCAATAAATGCAGAAAAAAGTTTGAGAAAATTCCATATCTTTTCATAATAAAAAATCTCAACAAATTAGGCATAAAAAAGAATGTATGTCAACATAATAAAGGTCATATATGAAAAACCCACAGTTACCTTTATGCTCAGCACTGAAAAGCTGAAAGCTTTTCCAGTAAGATTAGAAATAAGACAAGGATGCCCACTCTCACCCCTTCTACTCAATGTAGTACTGGAAGTTCTTGCTTGGGCAATTAGGCAAGAAAAAGAAATAAAGGCCAGCCAATTCAGAGAGAAAGAAGTAAAATAGTCTCTGATGAGGACATGGTTTTACTTAGAGAAAACCCAAAAGCCTCAATTAAGAAACTTTTAGTATAAACAAACTCAGAAAAGATGCAGGATACAAAGTCAACATACAAAATCGTGTTTTTTACACTTACAATGAGCCATTCAAAAAAGAAACTAAGGGGGGAAATCCCATTTACAACAGCATCAAAACCACTTAAATACATAGGAAAAATTTATTCAAAGAAGTGCAAGATCTGTGTGCTGAAAACAATATTAAAAACTATAGAACATTCATAAAAAATAGAAGGAGACAAATAAATGGAAAATTTTTTCACATTCTTGGATTGGGAGAATTAGTATTTTTAAAATGTTCATTTTATCTAAAGCCATCTGCAGATTCAGTGTAATCCCTATCAAAACTCCAGGGGCAGCCAAGCAAGGTGGCACATGCCTCTATTCCCTCTGGCTTGGGAAGTTGAGGCAAGAGGATTGCAAGTTCAAAGCCAGCCTCAGCAACTTAGCAAGGTCCTAAACAACTTAGTGAGATTCTGTCTCAAAATAAAATATAAAACAGGGCTGGGGATGTGGCTCAGTGGTTCAGCATCCCTGTGTTCAATCCCTGGCTCCAAAAAAGAAAAAAGAAAAAAGAAAAAGAAAAAGGAAAGAAAGACCAACAAGAAAACCCTCCAAAGGCATTTCTTCAAAGAAATAGCAAAAACAAATCTAAATTTCATATGGAATTTAAAAAAACTCCAAATAGCCAAATCAATATGGCATGAGGAAAAACAAAACTGGAGGCATCACACTACTTTTTTCAAAATAGACTGCAAAGCCATAGTAATCAAAACAGTATGGCAGTAATAAAAAACAGACATGTAGACCAATAAAATAGATTACAACGCTCAGAAATAAATCCATATATTTATAAAAAATTGATCTTCAGCAAAGGTGCCAAATAATAAGCAATGGGGAAAGAATAGTCTTTTCAATAAATGGTGTTGAGAAAACTGGAATTCACATGCATAAAAATGAAATTGGGCAATTATCTAACATAATGAAAAAATCAATGAAAAAGGGACTAAAGACTAAAACATAAGACCTGAAACTAAAACTACTAGAAGAAAATGGAGTGAAAGCCTTTTGACATTGGCAATGACTTCGTGCACATGATCTTTTTTTTAAAGCTTTTAAAAAAGTTTTAGTTGTAGATGGACACAATACCTTTATTTTATTTATTTATATGTGGTGCTGAGGATTGAATCCAGTGCCTCATATGTGCCAGGCAAGTGCTCTACCACTGAGGTGCAACCCCAGGCCCTGTGCACATGATCTTAAAACATGAGCAACAAAAACAGACATGACAAGTGTCTGTGTCATCAAACTAAAAGGTTTTGCATAATTAAGGAGATAGCCAGCAGAGTGAGGGGACAACCAGCAGAATGGGAGAAAATATTCACAAACCATATATCTGATAAGGGGTTAATGTCCAAGATGTAGAAGAAACTCAAACAAATCAATGCTAGAAAACACACAATCTGGATTTTTTTTTTTTAAATGGGCAAAGGTTCTGAATAGACATTTTTTTTTCCAAAGAAAGCATTCAAATGGCCAACTAGTATGTGAAAAACTTCTTAACATCATTAATTTTGACCAAATACAAATCAAAACCACACAGAGATATCATCTCACCCCTTTTAGGATAACTATAATAAAAAAAGACAAGAAATTAAAAATGTTGGTAAGTTTGTAGAGAAAAGGGAACCTCTGTATACTGTTGATGGGGATATACATTGGTACAACCATTATGGAAATAAGTCTGGAGATTCCTCCAAAAGTGAAAAATAAAAGTACCATATAATCCAGCAATCCCATTACTGGGTCTCTGTCTAAAGGAAATGACATAGTTATGTCAAACAGATAGCCACACTCCTGCAATTATTCACAGTAGCCAAGATAGGGTATCAACCTAAGTGTCCATTGACAGATGAATACATAATGAAAATGTGATAAACACATTTACAGTTGAATATTAATAAACCCTAAGAATAAGGAAATTTTGTTGTTTGCTTCAATGTGGATGAACCTGGAACAGTATTCTAATAAAATAAACCAGGCACAAAAAACAAAAACAGCATCATCTCACTTACATGTGGAATCTAAAAAAGATTGAACTCAAGAAGCAGAAAACAGAATAGTGGTTGACACGAGTTGGAAGTAGAGGACATGGAGAGATGTTGGTCAGATGGTACAAAGTTCAAATATGTAAGATAAGTAGGTTTTTGAGACCTAATATGCAGTGTGGCATCTATAGTTAATAGTACTATAATACATGCTTTTAATTTGCTAGTAGCATGTATTAGGATTCTTTAGAGAAACAGAACCAAAACTACAAATATAGAGGGAGTGTGAGTGCACTGAAGAGTGTTAGTTTTATTATGAATATTGGATTGTGCAATTATGGAAGCCAAGAAGTCCCATAATATGCCATCTATAAGCTGGGTCCAGGACAAACAGGGGGATAATCTGTTCAGGTTGAAAGGCCTGAGAATGATGAGGAGCTGGTGGTATAAGTCCCAGTCTGAGGCCAAAACCTGAGAACTAAAAGGAATGGGTAGAGGTGGTGGTGTAGTTCATAGGCCCAAGTCAGGAGCTCTAATGTCTGAGGGCCGGAGAAGATGGATGTCAAAACTCAAACAGGGAGAGAGATTAATTGGCCCTTTCTTTGCTTCTTTGTTGTGGAGTAGATTGTGTCCACCCACATTGGTGAGGGTGGATTTTGTTTGCTCAGGCTACTGATTCAAAAGCTAATCTCTTCCAGAAACACCCACACACACCCCCCAAAATATTGCCATACCTTGTATCTGGGCATCCTTTAAGTTGGTGGAGTTGACATGCTAAATCGGTCATCACACAGTAGCTCTTCCGTATCCTCACCAGCACTATCCCTCCACACATAGCAACCACACAGCGTGAGGGATATGCTCATTGGCCTAACTGTGGTACTCATTCCACAATGCACGCACATATCAAACATCTCATCGTATACCTTAAATAAAATCTAACAATATATTGGATACAATACCCTTTGTCTCACTGTAAAGAAGAAGTGACAACTTTTCTCAAATTCCTGTCCATGAACATGGAAAGAACAAAAGAACAAGCAAAACTGGAATTGTTAATGCAAGATAGGACAAAAAAATCAAAATAATTTTCAAATGTTGTAATTATCTACAGGAACAAAAGAATGAACAAAATAAGAAGAACCAAATGAAGTTAACTATTAAAACAGTGAGTGAGTTTACTTGATTATAAAATCAATATATAGCCAGGCACAGAGGCACACACTTGTAATCTCAGAGGCTCAGCAGGCTGAGGCAGGGGGATCACAAGTTCAAAGCCAGTCTCAGCATCTTAGCCAGGTACTAAGCAACTCAGTGAGACCCTGTCTCTAAATAAAATATAAAACAGGGCTGGGGATGTGGCTCAGGTTTGTGAGGGTTCAACTCCCAGTACCAAAAAAGAACATAAAATCAATATATGCAACTATTAATAGTTTTTCCTTTATCAGAAATAAGAGAATGTAATAAAAATGTTAAATCACAACAAAAAATTTCATATCAAATAATATCTTTAATAGGTAAAGTTTTATTTAAAGAAAATGATGAATGACATTGAGGGACATAAAAGAAAGCATGAATAAATGGAGAGACATTTTGCAAAGCTATGAATTTTCCTTTCCACATATCAAACACATCTTAAAGGATGTTTTTTAAGAGAAGGCTTATGAAAATTATTCTGAGATTTATTTTGAAGAATAAATATGCTAATATAGCCCCAGCTTTTGCCTAACTTCAATTAGTGCACTTTATAAAGCTATAGTAATTAAGACAGCTTTGAATTGGCTTTCCAAATGGGAGAAGACAGAATGGGTTTTATCATTTGATTCCTAATGAATGAAAAAATTCATATAAGAAATAAAACAAGAAATTGGTGAATATAACATTGTGACATCATTTTAAGTTAGAGGTTTTTCTGACCATGATCTTTGGGAAGAGGCAGTAATAGATATGACTTTCTAAAAGTTAAACTTTCTATATGACAAGAAACACTATAAATAAGATTAAAAGACAAATGAGAAATAAAGGGGAAATATTCATAATAAATATGGGACTAAGTAAGGGTCAATATTTTATTTTTTTATTTTTTATTATTTATGTATTTATTTATTTATTTATTTATTTATTTATTTATTTTTGCGGTGCTGGGGATTTGAACCCAAGGGTCAATATTTTAGACATGTAAAGAACTGATAAATACATTAGAAAAAAGTACCCCCAAAATAAATTGGGAAATTAAAACAGTAAAGGCACATCTTCTTCCAAAACTGGTGAGGTCCATCTTTTTTTAAATATTGTGAGTTAAGAGTATAAAATGAAATGAAGAGTTTTCAAGGTTATTAAGAAAAAATATCCTCAATTTCCAGTAGCATATATACTGTGTGGTGGGTTTTGTATGCAGATGGTCCCCTACTTAAGATGGTCAACTTTCAATTTTTTGACATTTTGATGGTACAAGAGCAATATGCATTCAGAAAAACCATGCTTCACATCTTGAATTTTGATCTTTTCCTCCCTCAGCAGTGTGATCCTCTCTTGTGACACAGGGCATCTATAGTGGGCTGCAGCACCCAGTTAGCCACCATCACAAGAGTGAACAACCAGTTATTCTACAGTATAGTGTGTTGCTGAGCTATCAGGTTTGATAGGTTAGGTATATTAAATGCATTTTCAACTTATGGTGAGTATATCAAGATGTAAGTTGAGAACCGTTTGCGTGTTTCTTTATGGTAATATATATTTATAAATGTAAAATGTAATGGAATATATATAATGAAAAGTATGCAAAATAATTCTAATTTTAGTTACATATACATTATATTGCTGAGTGTATACGTGAAGTTGAATATGCATCTAATGCAATTCCAGTCTAATCCATTAGGGAAAAATGCAAATGATCAGTAACCTTGAAAAAAATGTTTATCTTCTTTCTTACTTTGGAAATAAAAATCAAAATAAGATTTTCTCCTATCATTAGCAAACATCAAAGGGGATGATAATACCAATGTAGGCAAAGATATAGGAGAGGATACTCACATTATGCTGGAGAGAGCCTACATGGATAAAGTCTTTCTGAATAATCAAAAACCCTTACAAATGCATAGTATTGGCCCTTTACCTCTACCTCTAGCAGTTTTCCTAAAAAGTTAATGATCTAATGAACGAATGTGCAAGTAGATCTCTATTACGATGTCATTCATTTTAGTTGTAACATTCATGCAATATGTCCTGTAGTTGGGAAAAAAAATTGACAATTGTGGTACATCTATATTGTGAAATATTATGCAACCATTAAAAATGTAGTGAAGATGTTTGTATATTGATATAGAAAAATGGTCATACTATTTTTCTAAAAGCAGGGTAGAAAGTAGTACACACAGTGTGAACCCATTTTTTATGAAAATAATACAAACACCAATATGTATGAAAAAATTCTTGAGCTATAATGACAAACTACTAACTGTGCCCTTCCTGAGTGGGGAATTATTTGAAACTTCATTTATTTTGTTTTTGTTCTTTTGTGTTCCCTGAATTTTCTACAATTAACCTGCCTTATTTGGGTAATGAATACATTTTCTTAGTGTTCCATATAAGAAGCAAGAATGCAATAAAAAGCACATGCTAGTGCCTGCAACACAAATGCCAGTGTGTTGCAGTGATAAGAACACAGATCCTCGAGCCACACTGGCTTGGATTCATCTCATCTGGATTCTGCTACTCACTGACATATCACCTCAGGCAGGTCATTTAGTATCTCAGATTCTGCATCTGTAAATTGCTTTGAGGATTAGCAAACATGTAAATCATCTAACACAGACTCCAGCACATGTTATGCACTTAACAAAGGGTTGATCCTATTATTATTGTTGTTGTCAATGCCAAGGAAATTGGCCTGAAGATCAGAAACAGATCTGTATTGCTTAGAAGAAACATGGATTAAGTGTTAAGAAATTTTTGTGTATAATGTACTGTCTTGCAAAATATAATGTACTTCTAGTCTGTGGTTTTACCCAAAGAGATCTGCTTTTCAAAATTTGCCACGTTTAAAACCATGTACTTGTAGAGCATGTGCCCTTCTAGATGGCTCGAGGGGTAGCCTCTCAATTTGGATAATGTTAGGTCCTAGGCAAGATATTTTGCACATAATAGTTGCTCAGCAAGCAGTGAATGGAGTGGAATTAACATTACATGCTTGGATTCCCCTCTGGTTAGATTTTTGATGCTGACTGCACTTTACTGTATGGCCCAGGGTTCACTAAAACCTCGATTACTAGAATCACTCAAAAAGATTTGGAGCAACCTGGTTTTCCTAAATTTCATCTTAAAGAATGAGAGATAAGGAGTGCAACAAATGAAAGGCTCCTCCTTTTAGTAACTTTTATGGTTGCACATTGGACTTTTTGCAGCCGTCACATTCTGAGTTGATATTTATTGATGTTTATTGATTGAGTTGACTATGTGCTAGGCATTTGCTACTAGGTATTTTTTGAGGGAATTACCTTCTTCATTTGAAAACTCTGTGATATAGGTATTGTTAACGTTCTATGGATGAGGAGCCCAAGACTTACCCAAAAGCATATGAAAAGTGAATTTAGCTGGGAGCTTGAGTTTACCTCCATCTGATGTCAAACTCTGTGGTCATAAACACTCCGCCCCCTGTCATCCATTCCTTCTAGTCAAGAAGAGTTTCTGTGTTTCAGTGTGCCTCATTTATTTTTCTCTCTTTCATGGATTTAAGTCCTTTTCTTTAATATTGATGCCATAAGAAGCCTGGTTTTTTGTTTCTTTTTTTTTTTTTTTCTTTTTTTTTGTAAGGAGGGATTGTATTGTGGGGGACTCAATCACTGAGCCACATCCCCAGCCCTCTTTTGCATTTTTTGAGAGACAGGGTCTCACTGAGTTGCTTAGCACCTCACCATTGCTGAAGCTGGCTTTGAACTCACAATCCTCCTGCCTCAGCCTTCTGAGCTGCTGGGATTATAGGTGTGTGCCACTGTGCCTGGCTAAAGCCTTGTTTTAATTCACTATAGAAAATATTTTTGAAAAGTCTGTTTTCTTTAACTGAATTTTGCTTCTAAACCTCTATCATTGAATTTATTTATTTATTTGTTTGTTTGTTTGTTTGTTTGTTTGTTTGTTTACTGGTACCAGGGATTGAACCCAGGGCTGCCTAACCATTGAGCCACATCCCCAACCCTTTTTGTTTTTTATTTTGAGACAGGGTCTTGCTGAGTTGCTCAAGGCCTTGCTAAATAGCCGAGGTTGGCTTTGAACTTCGGATCCTCCCGCCTCAGCTTCCTATGTTACTGAGATTCCAGGCGTGCATCCCACACCTGGCTCTATCATTGAATTTTTGCCCATATACTTACCACACCTTCTCTATTTTAAAGGTTCAAAGGCAGGACTTAGGTTTTATACTTTTTTACATCCTCTGCCCCAGTCAGTGGCCAGGGAGCATTGCACTAAGTTGCATGTCTCTGTTGAGCATACAGGCAAACAAAAGGGGATTATTTCCTCCCAGTCTTACCGTGTGGCTGTAAATCTGTAAGCAAGTCAGCCTCAAACCTGAGGTCTACTGCTGTGTGTCTGGGTTTCTAGGCATGGAGGCACGGGTCCTTGTCCCATCAGTTGTGGTGCCACAGTATTCAGGATGATGCTTTTGAGTCACATACATGTGAGTTTGTACACATGGTAGAGTTATGCTTAGAAGCAGCTACTCCCACCCACTTGCTTCACACTGGCTTTCATTGGTTAAAATCACTCTGCAGTGACTTCACTTTTCCTGTTAATTTCCTTTATTGTCTCATAAAAAGTCTTAATGGTATTCCTATTTTTTTATTTTATTTTATTTAAAATTTTTTGTATGTGAACACCATACCTGTATATTATTTATTTATTTTTTTAATGTGATGTTGAGAATCAAACCCAGGGCCTCATACCTGCTAGGCAAGCACTCTACCACTAAGCCACAACCGCAGCCCTATTTTATTTAATTGACAAAAATTATATATATTTATGGTGCACAGTGTGATGTTTTGAAATACATATATACTGTACAAAATCTAAACCAGTTACTGACACGTACATTTCCTACACTCTCAGACCCACCCTGGGAGTGGTGCATGTGGACATCATCTGTCATGTGCCAGCCTAAACAGCAAACAAATAGTTGCAAGCTAAAAACAAAACAAAACCCTGTTGGATTCCCAGCTCTGTCACTTGCTGGCTGTGTGACCACATAACTTAGCCTCTTAGCAGCTCAGTCTCTCTAAGATGGGACTGGTAATATTTATCTCAGAGTTATCAAGAAGAGGAAAATGAATGCAGGTGTATGTATGTGTGCATGTGCATGGGGAGTGGGGTTGTTTAGAGCCCGTTGCACTTGGTAGGTGTTCATTAAATTCATGGATCTCTGGGGGAAAACTCATTTTTGTGAACCCACTTCTTACCTTAAGAAATTTCATGGTCCTACTCTAAATACATTTAAAGGACACTGAATCACAGATACATGATTTAAAAAACAAGAAGGGAAAAAAGGCAGTCAAGGCCTTTGGGGGAGAATCTGCACCTGACTGACGTTAGAAAACACTTCAATTTCCTGGAATTCAAACAGCATTCTTCAAGCAGTTCAACCTGCACTGATTTGAGGAACACTTTTGTTTGCATAAATAAAACACTAAAAATGTTATAGAGCTATTCCATGGAGGAGGTGCATACCTGGTAACGTGAGCTTGTGTTTTCATGCTGTTTTTATTCAAGGCAAAACATAAACCAGTGAAAGAAAAACAGAAAGTGATAAGTAGTGTGGCTCTATTTTCTGTGAACATATGGTAGATGTTTAAAATGAGGTATGTCAGCTATTAATTCCCCAGGTGCTTGCCTTAGCCTTGATAATAAGGTTGCTCTACAGAAGGATTTCCCATCTCTTGATATTTTGATCTTTGGGAAAATATGGGACTGACTCTCCTCTCATGGGCACATGTTGGCAGGAATATTTTAAAAGCATTTGCCCTGACTGATACTCCGAAGATTCTAAGAGCAATTCCATTGTGTGTGTCTGACCTACACTCCACATCTTCTCATTTTCTCATCCAAAACACCAGAAAAGCCAGGGATTGGGGAAAGATGCTCCTGTTCTTGACCGGCTCTGGCATGTACATGTAGCAGAAGGACCATGTCCTTCTGATCCTGGAATTAATTTTGGGGCTCTGTTAACCCATGTAAGTCAAAATCACAAACTTAAAAATCCAAGAAGTTTGGCTTTAAAGGACACATCTAATTTCAACATGGTTAAATGCTATCTATTTGGGGAACTGCCTTTTTTGTCTCTGTTTTTTGTATCTAAATGTTTATATGGAGAGTCATAGCTCTGAAATAATTTAGGAAGTTGAGACAATAGGAGGAATCATTGAGAAATTGGTACTATCCATAAAATGACTTAATTTTCAGAATACAAGAATCTGACTTTTGGCTGTGAAGAAAAATGCTTAAGTGAAATAACTGAACTAATTGACTTTACTGAGGTCAATTTCTGTGGTTTGAAGGAAAGGAAAAATAAAGCAAATGAAATGTGTAGAGCTTGAAATGAGAACGCTTAGAAATCTGAAATCCACTTTCTAATTCCAACATGATATTTGGTGTCTTGAAACATAAAATTAAACATTTAATTTATAATTGAATTATAATTACACCTAGAAGCAGCTACTGATGTAGAATTTCTAAAATTAGGATGAACATGCATTTTACAGTGCAAATCAATTAGAGGAGAATCCATCTTTACATGAAATTTTGGTGCTAAACTGAATTTCTAGGAAATGGAAACGTGGCTGGTTTTTGTTCAGGTGATTTCAAGGCCAAAGGTGTAACCTGCTCTTGGGGCATGATATTTGGAAAACAATGGGGACCTTTGATGCGAAGTGTTGCTGAGTTGGATGTTTAGAAATATGTGATTATAAATTCCAGCAAATACCCAAGGAGAGTAAGGCATATATCACCTTTAAGCATCTAAAGATGCTTTATGGAAATCAGTGAAATGATGTGTCTCACAAATATTGCAGATGGAATATTATGGTTTCTTAAGTGATAGGAAAAGGGTGTCATTAGTTATTTTTTTACCCTCCAAGTGCTGCTAGATTTTCAGTGTTACTGTTTTACCTTATCCAGTCACCACAGCTTCCAACTGTCCTTTTTGTTTTCAAATATTTGCATGTACAGATAACCAAACCTAATTCTTCTAGTCATAGATTACATTCACATGGCAATTAGATGACTTGAAATACGTAGATCCTTTGTGATTATTTATTCATGGTTTTTTAAAGTAATCATTTCCCAACTCCTTTTAATTTCTAGGCTCTCTAGTCTATAGTCTGATACCCTTCCCCTCCCTCCATTTGAGAAGCAAGTTTTGAAGAGGCAGCAGGAACCGAAACTGAATCATTCTTTGAAACCAGAGAACAGCTTTGAACTATTTCCCAGTCAAGTGCTTTGAAACAGAATTGGGGGCAAGTGAGTTGTGCCCATGTTGCAGCAGCAAGCAGAAGCCCATGGCAAAGTCCTACTGAGACTTAGCCACTACGTAAAGCTGTGTCTGGCTCAAGTTGAGTGGAGTCTTTATTGTATTTTCTGTTTGTAAAAGCTCTACAGTTTATAGGGCATAATTGTATCATTTCTGTATTTAATCCTGCCAATGACTTGTAAGGTAGGTGTCATTGTCCTGTTTTAGAGGTGAGCAAACTGAGATTCAGAGATTAGGAGACTAGCCAATGTCCAGGTCTTTTTCTATAGCAGCATTGATATGTATTGGCAAGTCCAAGGTGCAGATGCAAAATACAGACTAGTTCTATATATAATTTAAAAAAATTAGAAGATTATACAAAACATATTAGTGTTGAGCAATAGAGGCAGTTTCAGTAGTTTTGAAGATGTGTAGATAATGGGAAATTGGTTTCAAAATCTAGAGTTGGGAAGTTGTTTCATTGCTTTTGATACACAGAATAAGCATTGCTGAAAAATTGTCTGCAACTGTGCTTTAGGAATAAAAAAGCAGTTAAGCTCTAGTAAATTTAAGGTTATTTGGAAACCAGGGGAAACAGCAGCGGGAATAAAGTCCTAAGGACCACATGACAGTACGCCACTGAAGAAAAGGAGGGGAGGGGAAAATTAAAACTTTTGAAAGACACAAAACTAGTAAATGGATTTTAAAGATAATTATTTTTGCAAATGCACATGTTAGATGGAGAAATTAGAGTTTTCTTGGGGGTGACTGCTTTATAATGGTTACTTACTGCAAATGTGGAGAAAAATTAATATACCTCTTTGTTTTAAAACCCACCAAGTGGATAATGTCATTCTAAGAGATTTAACTTTGATTTAGCTTGGCTAAAAAGAACAGTGATCTTGCACGTGTGCTCCTGTGCCATTTATCAAGGATCCTGTAGGTAGCAGAAGTGCTATTCGATGATCCTTTCCCACTTCTTCAGCTGGTCCTCTCCAACCATGTGCAATTGGTAGAAGTGACTTGAGGTTGTTTACATGACTTTTTAAAGAACTTTAATTCTATCTTGACATACATTCATTCACTCATTCATCCTACAAATATTCATCAAATACTTCCTGTGTGACCCACTTTTTGTGTTCAAGCACTGAAGGTACAATGTTGGATAAAAAGAATATTGCAACTGGTGCCACTTAGATAAATGCCCAAAGGAGAAGCCCAGGGACCTTTGAAAGTTTGTATTAAAAGGAAGTTGATCCAAAAGGTCAGCATTGATTATCTTGAGATCTGAAGCAGGAAGACATGGGTGTTGAGGGATGTGAGATGAAATGCAAAAGAAGAAACCAGTAATGGTGTGTACAAAGGCCCTGTGGCAGGAGGATGTAGACTTGTGAAAATGAAAGGCCCATATGAATTGAGGAGAGAGAGCAATATTGACCACAGGACAAGACACTTCTGGAGTCTCCCCACTTAGATCATTTGGTATCTTGAGGACGGTGAATAGGAGTTTGATCTGTTGCCTGAAAGCAATGGAAAGCCACTGAAGCATGTCAGGCAATAGAGTGACAAGATCAGATTGGTCCTTGGCAGTAATCATTCTAGCTCCAGTAAGGAGAACAGATTGGAGAGCCAGAGTTAATGCTCAGAAACTAGTTAGGAATGTCTTTTTTTTCATTTTTTTCTAACTCAGTCCTTTTAGTTTTGCTTTACTTTTTAAGATCCATTCTCTACATGCTCTTCTTGTAATTTTTACGATAACTATAACAACATTTTGTTTCACAGAAATGAACAGAAGTTTTTCTTTTTAAAAACTTTTTATTGACAGCCTAACAGGACGCCATGAAAAAAATTGTGCCACCTGAAAACAATCCTTATTCTCATTTTTGTAATATGATTCATTTTATATTCAGATGTTTCTATGTGGTCTTCATAGTGAAGTTTCGGTTTTTATCATATCTCGTTGAGATGTATTCAGATGCAGTTCCTTGTTGCTCCACACTTGGACATTTAGATAAGTTTTAGCTAAGGATGACAGGATCAGTAAAATGCTGTCCAAATATATCCTTTTTCATTTTTTTTCATTTTGCAGCAATAGAAGCTAAGTTAGGAGAACACATTCTGCCATTTTCAACCCCAATTATGTGAAAATCTCCCTTCATAAAGAATGTAAAGTCTCTGAAGAATTTATATTAGGAGTAATGCACATTGCTTACGTTGTTTAAGAAATATGAATTTCTGACCTTTAACTGGAATACTTAGCTTTCATTTTTCTTCTTTTTACATAAATTGTGTATATTTTGTTCCCCTCAGGGAGAACTTAAAAGCATTGTGTGTTACAAAGGCTCCATCTAGGATCTTATTAAGATAAATAAAAGGAAGTCTTGCTATCCTGGTACAGATCTATTTTTTCTATGTAACAAGGCATATAAGTAAGATAGGGCTGAATTTGGCCCCAGAACTTCTGAAGTTCCACGCCAGTTTCTTATGGCCAAATTTAGCTTCTAGCTCTCAGTTGACGGGGTGCTTTGGCATATAGGAAATCTAATTTTTGTTCAGCAAAAATCTTCTAGGTTGTTCTTAGTATAATTTAAAATTTTGTATTACCAGGTGACACTTAAGCATTTCTTAGAGATTGGCCACAAATATTTGCTCAGAATACAAAGTACCTAAAGGCACTTTATATCAGCTTTCGAAGTTCAGAATGAAATGGGTTGGCACCCAAACACTTCAATATGTTATAGGAAATGAAATATGTCCAAACAGGTTTTTATGTTCTGACTATTTCTTATTTTTTTTTTTTTGTTACTAGCCAGAGGCAAGTAAATCAACTTTACATCTCCACCTTCCACCCCCTGATATTTTATTTGTATCAACCTCTTAGGAAGTTTCGGGATTTTTTTCCCCATATTCTTGGAACACATAAAATCAGAAAATTAAAATTACTGAATGTTTCTTATCTATTTATCTGTTGATGAAATGTTGCTTCGAACACATTTAATATTACTAATTAATTTAATTACACGTACTGTAGTTGCATTAACACATTTTCTATTATCTGCTCTAATGCGATACAGTGCCCTCCCACAGCCACCTTAACTTAAAGCTTTAATTGCTTTCCCCTAAGCCTCGGCTCATGTTTGATTTATCTGATTTCTTTGTATAAAGATTCTCTAGTTTACGATGTGTACACAAGTCATTAAATTGGTGTTGATGTTTATGCAGTGAACTTGCCAACTGGTTACAGCAGGCGTCCCTTTATGAATTTATGACATGCAATAAAGACGAGTGTCAGAAGCCCCCGTCTGGGGGATCACTTTCCTTGTGCTGTGTTGGGGGCAGTGATTCGGACACTTCCACTAATTTGTTTTAGCCAAGGACAACGCTGAAATCCAGATTTTCAAAACTGGGGGGACTCTTATTTCCTGCACTCTGTGTGTGTGTGTGTGTGTGTGTGTGTGTGTGTGTGTGCGTGACAGAGAGACAGAGACAGAGAGACAGAGAGAGGCAGAGATAGAGAATGTTTGCAGTTTGAAACAAAACTGTATTGTATTTTGAGATTTTAACCAGGGGTTCATTTTTATAAACCTGACTGGATATATATTACATATGTACGTTATTTGAGCTGTGTCAGAAATCTAAAATCTTTTAGCTATAACAGGTAAATAAGATATTTAAAGACAGGGCCCTATATTATTTTCTTTTATCTGTACTTTATTTTGCAAAAATAAGCCAAATAAGTCAATAATTGTTCTTAAGTATTAAGTCATAAGAAAATGAAATTTGTACCTTTTATTTGTTATTGGAAGATCTCCAAAGATTATAGTCATGGGTTCAATTTACTAATGAAAAGAAGATATAAGACTTCTGACCTAGAGCATAAACATGCTAATTTAAAAATATCTATCTATGCATATTACTAGTGTTTCCTCCTGTGTACAATATGGATTTGATGATCTTTGCCCCTCTTACTTCTCATTAATATATGAAATTAGTCAGAAAAATTGCCACAAAGGATTTATCTCATTATTATTTGATTCATATTATCATATACATGTACAAGTTTATTTTCATAAAGATGATATCTACAAACAACCAAATAATTAAGATAAAATGAAAGGGCTCAGAAACATAGGAAGAGAGAGCCAAATAAGGAAAAAACAGTTTCATGTTTGAAGAAAAGGATGGACGATCAGGGAAGTGGAGAGAAGGAAGGAAGGAAGGTGTTCCAGATGGTTTTGAAATTTGTGCAGTAGAGGAGAAGATTCTCAAATGTCATGTGGTTTTCTGAAGAGACAAAAACAGGACTTTAATGTCGATGACAGAGTAGATAAACTGGAAGTGAGATAGTGAAATTCATTTTTATCTACATTTCCTCCCAGTTCTCACCCTTTATGGAAGCTGTTTTTCTTCATATTGAGAAAATTCAGATAATTAAATGTACTTGAGAGAGCAGAATAAGAAATAACAGCAATGTCTAAGTAGCATGGTTGTGGCTGATGAGGACAAATTATTTGCTATCACATATTAAAAAGACTGAAATATCATAGGGTATTCTTTAAATGTTTTTAGAAAAAAGTTAAAGTAGGCTAAAAGAGTAAATTATGGCCAGTTTACATTTCAATATGAGAAACAAACTAAAGAGGACTGTTTTGATCTGTAACCATCATCTAGTTGATTGACACATTTTTACTGGGATCCTCTTCTATATAGCTTTGAGTTAAGCACAGGCACAGAGAAGAGAGGTGTGAAATATGACTCCTCTCATTGAGGACCTTACTCTTACCCCTAGCGTCTGTACTGCAAAACAGTACATGAGCTCTCCTATATGAATAGTATACTTGAAATGTGACCCAGAAAGTGGCTGATTTCTTTTGACCACACAAATAAATCTTTTTTAAACCAATACAAACTTGATACAAAATTCAGCCACTTTATTATCTTCCTCAAGAAATCCAATCACATTAAGGATTTTGTGAATTCTCTAGTTTACTAAAGATTTTTAGGGTTATGGGGTGGTGTCATATCACATAGCACAAACCACTTGAAAAAATCTCTTTATGCTCATCTGTTCCCAGATCTCCCCTCTTAACCTTAATATTCTCTTGACCTCTTTTGCAAGGCCATTCTCAAAACAGCTTCTCAGCCATTTAGTTGAGTAGCTTCTGCTTTGATAAGAAACTTGGCTGCCAGTGAAAGCACAGGCCTAGAGATTCATTTCAACCCCTTTTGAAGTACTGTTCAAGGGAGCTTGATCTTGAAGAATGGTGTATCAATCAGAATAGGATTTGTTATGCTGCTTTGACAAATAGCATCAGCTATTTCAGTGGCATAACACAATGGGTTTCCTTAGTGGGAGTGCACAGTCAGAGGTGCATTCAGGTTACTCTCTGAGGCAGCTGTCCACCATATGCAAGTCAACAAGTAAGATTCCTTCCACCAGTGGCACCTTTACCTTAACAAACACCTCCATGACTGCAGCAGGGGAGAGGGGTCTGGAAATTATTCATATCAGTAAGTTAATGCTTCAGCCTCTAAAGAATGCATGCTCTCAATCATAGTCATTTGTTAAGGAACTAATCACATGGTCCTTCTCAATTCATGGAAGGAGGAGAGGGAGGGACTGAGAAATAGAGTCTTCCATGCATATAGAAAAGGGGAGGAGATCCAGAAATAATGTTAAGTCTTTGAAATAGCTATAACATAGCAAGTGTTCTGATAGCAATGATAAAGAGATTAAATGGACTAAGAAGCCAATGTGCTTGGGTTAGGATTTTACATTTGCATTGCAGAGAAGTAGAATATAAGTTTGAAAAGATCATTTGGGGCCAGATTGAGAAAGGCCTTAGAATGTGGGCCAAGAATCTATTTTATTGGTGACACAGAGCTATACAAGTTTTGGGAATGATATGAATGATTCATTGGTGTCTTGTGGAATTGCTGGTGGTGACTGCTGAGGCTGAATTGTAGTCAGTTTAGAGACATGAAGATTTTCTTCTAAATTAGCTAAGTATGAGGCAACACCCACATTCCAATGTTCTTAGGAAAATGCAATGGATAGTACACTAATTCATTTCCCCACTATACATCCTCCAGCTAAAGGACCTCTTTGTGCCCTCCCTCATCTTTTCCAATCAAAATGTCTCTAAAGAACCCATAATTTTTAAACCCATCAGTGGACAAATAAGATGCTGAATAACCATACATCACAGGCAACATTTGTATTTAGAAACACTGATGATATTCGTGAGCATTTAAAATGTGTTAAGATGTCTGTTAGGAATCAGCTATGTTAGGATGACAGGATTGATGTAGAAAATTCCAACTCTGTGGCGGAGCAATGGAAATGATAAATGATTCTGATTTATGAATATATTTACCCAGTATGAATAAATAAATAGCTACTATTTGTTACGTACTTAATTACTATGTGCCAGACACCATGTTAGTACTTAAGTTTTGAACGTGACCCACAAGGCTCAGGATGATCTGGCACCAGCTACTTCTCCAGCCCCCAATCCTTCTCCTCAGCCCTTCTTATTCTGCAGTAGGACTCTGGGCTCTTTGCCATTCCTGCCTCCTAGCTGGCTCCAACTTCACTCGAGTCTCTGTTCAAATGTCACCTTCTCAAAATGCTCTCCCTGGCCACCCTGTGTAAAAGAGCAGCATCCCCAGCCACTTTCTATTCCAGTACAGTGCCTTATTTTTCTTCATAAAACTTACTGCCACCAGACAGATTATATCCTCTATTTTTTGTTTATTGCTTACATCCCTCACTGGAATATAAGTTCCATGAGGTCAGAGATTTGTGTCTTCTGGAACAGTGCCTGGCACTCAATAACTGTTTGTTCAATTAATAAATGACTTATTATACCTCATAAGACCCCTATGAGATGGGCACCATTATTTTTCCTTCATTTGACAATGAAGAACCCATCCTAGGGTGACTCAATAGCCTCTTCAAAATTTCCCAGTTAGTAATCCACAGAGCCAAGATTAAAACCCAGGACTGTTAACGGATCTAGAACTCCTCCTTGCAGCCACAAGAACTCTTTTGACAATGCTATACACTAAGATCATGGTAACTGAAATTTGGTGTAAAAATTATTCCTTAAGAATCCACATGTCAGATATGTATGCTCAAGTTATTTCTCTGATACTTAATAAATATATATTATATATGCATTATACACATAGTGTGTTGTATATATGAAACATGACAAATATTTCTATGTGTATGACAAAGTGAACTGACTTTCCCTTCCCCCACGCTACTCCCCCAAACAAATATCTCGTGAAGTTAATAGAGGGTGATCTTAAAGAGTGAATTTGCTCACATGGGCCAAATGTTTCCTCCTGCAGAGTGGGCTGCTTCCCAAAGAATTAGCCCTCCTCAAAATGAATTATTAACCCCAGCATCCTGGCCAAATTCCCACTTGGATAGCCTAGAAACTGTTCAAAACTTGGAATCTATTGAAATTAGCCTTGCTTGATTGCAGTCTCGGCATTAATTGTGATATAATAGAGTTTCTCCAGAGATTTGGCCATATATTATTCTAATGTGCGAAAGCTCACTTTGTCTCTTAATTTTTTTCCATTTCTTCTTTCCTTCATGAGATATGGCCCAGATTTCTTTATAAGTTTTTGGGTTTGATTTTTAATTTCCCCTCATGAATAGCTGAGCTCCTTTTTCCTCAGACTTGCCAAACCTTTTTCTCACATGAATGACTAGTCAGTCCCTGGTCATTACCACAGTATGCTGCAGACATTAGCCACAGAAGCACCCAGATCACCAAGTCTCTTGTGTAAGTGTTGCCTATCTTAGGGACAAGGTTCATTTAATGAAATTTTTCTAATTGTTCCTTTCAAGTTCCCTCGAGGAGCTTATGTTCCTGTGGGAGGTACATATGTGTTGTAAAATTTAAATTAACTGACCTAATAGAACTATTTAGGACTCTCGTAGTTGTCCAAAAATTATAGTGATTAATTTCTTAGGGAATTGTGTTAAATATCATAGACCACTTGTCTTGACCAGGCATTGTAAGGTCACATACATTCTGGAGGGACAGAGAGGTATGAGTTTAGTTTAAACTACTGAAGCATTTTTCCTAAATAAAATACCCTAGAAATCTATTGTCTTGCATGGTTTTGATGTCATTGTATACCTCATATAATTAATCATATCTTACCAACATCACATGCTTTTGTTTTTATGTAAGTTGCCCTTGTTTCCTTGTGTGGGTATAATCAACTCTTTAGCATCATGGATTATATTATAATAGATAACATCAACAGTGGTTTCATATTATAAGCTTTCACTACAATCTATATTAAAAATAAGAATGAAGTTTTTGTTAAAAGGCAAAAATTATTTTCTAGGAAAAAGTTGACCTTAGAGATTTTTCAGCACAGGGAAAAAAATTGAGTGCTCAAAGCTAAAGTCTTTGCATTTAATTCTGCCTGGATCACAAACAAGTGATCCGTTCCAAATGCTTCCTGTGTTCAGTTCTTTACCTTTATCAACTGAGATGAGACAATGGACAGGAGCCATGTGCACTTAGAACTTCTGCAGCTAATATTAGAAAAATACTTTAAAAATGACAGATGGAAAGAACTATAAATGCAATTGTTAATGGATTTATGCCTGTGCACTCGCTCGTTCTCACTTGCTCTCTCTCTCTCTCCCCTCTCCTTCTAATCTATTTCTACCAGTATTTTCCAAAAAATTTCCCAGAGCACCACCTGAAGTGTGACCTGATGACACCATAGCACATGTGTTTCCTGAGTTGGTTGAGTGTTTCCAAAATGTATCTACACTTTAAATTCAAATGTTTATCCACTGGGGTATTAAATCATGGAAAGTGTTACTGCCTTGGAGTGACAGTCATATACTTCTGCCTAGACTACTGTGATAAATTCTGTGGGGCTTTCTACAGGTTTTCCCCCCCATAATATCCCAGTCAATATGGCCCTAGAAATATGTAATTCCTTGCAGAAAAAATAAGATTTTCAGTTGTGTGAATAAATTGATAGAGAGTATACTTCAGTGTTGAGAATTTAACCTGGGATGCTCCCACTGACCTATAGACCCAGTCATTTTTACTTTTTACTTTGTCTTACTAAGTGACTAGGGCTGGCTTCACACTTGAGATCCTCCTGCCTCAGCCTCCCAAATCACTGTGATTAACACCACTCTGGCCCTAGGATATACTTTAAACCAATACTTTTAAACATACACAAATTTCCTCTCCCCTTGCCATTAATCTCTTTCCAACTGGAGGATTCTAACTACTAATGTAAGAATGTAAATGCCTAAAGACTGATATTCCCTTGCTTCCCTTGTGAACTTGGAACAAGACACAACTGCTTTCAAACACTGAAAAATATTTGTTCACTTACTAAATATTTATTGAGCTTGTACTGCTCTCCTACACTTTCTTCCAAAGTTGGGCACACAGCTGTGAATGAGACATGAAGTTAAAACCCAGGTGCTTATTTGCAAAACCACCAGAATGTTTCATTTCACATTTCTTGTGAACATCTAGATTTGTTCCTAAAGAAATTATAAGAGCATTAGTTCACTGGGGATATTAATTGCTTTACAGGAACATTATTTATCTTATGAAAGGACTCACTTTAGCACAGAGCAAATTCTTTTAGTGATTCTGCTTACAGTATTTCAATTTGCATTCTTGTGAAAAGCATAGTCCAAGTTGAAGTTCACTGCCTGGCAGGTTTTATACTTACTATAAATTGTATCCCAAATGTCCAAGGAGTTAAAGAAAGCAATGTCTTCAGATAGTGTGGTTCCAGATTCTATAACATCTTCAGTCACTTAAACGAAACAGGAGAATGTGTTTGGGAACTTACTAGAAAGAAAGTATAACCACTGTTTCTTCACTGCTGTAGGCACCTGGCTTGTCAAAGACCTAGAGCAGGATGTGGCAGCTGTCCATCAATGTTTGTAGAATCGTACAGACATTGCTATGACAGGATGCTCAGAGATTTACTCATTCCCTGTGATAGAATATCCTCAGACCTTTTCAAAATTGGCCTTTTAGGTTAGAAAAATGATGAGAACTTTATAAAGTAGTGGTTTATATATTTCTCCCTTAATTTTGTGTTTGTGTTGTATGCTCTATGAAGATATTATGTGTTCAGATACCTGAACTGCAACAGTCCTTCATTTAATTTCTGTCAGGTCAGACTTGATACTGAGTGGATATCAGCTGCCAGCTAGGAGTATATGAGGGAGGAGAGTTTGCTAGTATAATTTCCCCACTAGCCAGGTCAAATCCAAGTCATGATCATATATAGAGAAATTAGTCATGAGTTCAATGATTTTTTATCTATACCTTCAAGCTTTTTTGAGATAATTTTTTGTTTCTCCTGTTTACCTCTTGCTAAAAAGAGCCCTCTCCTACCTCCTTTAAGAAAATGTCTTTGTTTAGATAAAGCATAATCAATACTTTCATGGTATATACATAAAAACGGTATCTTGAATTTGGTAACGATTTTCTGCTTTGTCTAATGTCCATTTCTGGCTTATTGCTTGCCATGTGGCAATCTTCAGTGTTTTGCTAACTCAGAGAACAAAACACACTCAGCTTATGTTCCATGAGGGTCTGTTTCCATTATTCAAATAGGAGTATTTAAATTGTTTGAATATTTAAATAATATATACAATTCAGTCAGTAACACATGAGTATCCCAGGTACTGTCAGTCTTTACTTCAAATTATGCTATTTCAGATTAAAAACCTAATCTCTTATGTTCAACTGGCCAACTCACCTTGCTCTGAACTATTAGTGCTCTTTTCAGTGTTAGAAATGTGGGTCAAATTTAAGTTCATCTGTCGTACATTCTATTATCATAAATGTTCTACTTATTGCCATGCATATCCAAACTAATTGACAGACACCAACAATCAGAATGAATGCTCATCTAAACGGAGCAGATGCTGTCCATACTAGTTCATACCAGTTGAATTCAGCTACATTAAAGGGTTGTCCATTTAGAGTCCAATTTTTTTGAGACTCCATTTTCAGGGCTTTTTTTTTGTCCCCTGTAGTACTGGGGATTGAACCCAGGGGCACTTTACCACAGAGCTACATCACCAGCCCTTTTCATTTTTTATTTTGAGACAGAGTCTTGCTAAGTTGCTGAGGCTGGCCTGGAACATGATCCTCCTGCCTCAGCAGTCTCAGTTACTGAGATTACAGGTATAAGCCACCTTGTCCAGCTTTTGAGCTTTTTAAATCCTTGTAAGAAATATTTTCTGGCTGGGGTTGTGGCTCAGTGGTAGTGTGCTTGCCTAACCTGCATGAGGCCCTACGTCCTATCCTCAGCACCACATAAAAATAAAATAAAGGTATTGTGTCCACCTACAACTAAAAATTACATATTAAAAAAAGAAATATTTTCATGCAAAATAGAATTATTTGTTTCTAAGAATGCAAAGATGCTACTAATTTCTGATATACAAATCAGGAGGAATAAGAGATAGCTATTGCTGTCTATAGAATATTACCACTTAAATTGAAAAAATATGGTTAGTACAATAACTTGACATATTTCAAATATGTCCCTCTCCTCTTTTTTTTTTTTTTTTTTTTTTTGTCCAAGATGATAAGCAAAAGCAAACAGAGTAGAGAGGTAATTAGAAACTACTTTCTGTTGAGGTCGATGTGGCTACCCAAGATAAGAGAAGCCATTTGCTTAATATTTTCTGATTTGTTCTCCAAATTAGGAAGAAAAAAGCCACATATTAATATTTCAGTGAGCTACAAATGTATGTTATCATATAACTTTGTCATTTTGCCCAAAAAACTTTTAAAATTTTTGTCTATATTTTATTTTAGTTCATCAATTTCTAATTTGTTTGGTTTTAGTCATCCATAGAATTCAATTACGGTGGTAAATACTATTGAATGAGTTCATATATTAATATTTAATCACTTTATCTTGAATGAATGTTTAGATATCCAGAGGTGTGAAGATGTATATATTCATTTTTTGTCTATGACATGATTTAGACAGTTTATAATCTTATATGTATTTAATAACCAAAAGAAAAATATTCATAGGTATGATGAAAAGCATTTGGAAGGCATTCTACAGACCAGTGAGTTGATTTGGTGAACATACAAATGGGAAACTCACAAAGTGATTGTTTTCCATCTGCTCAGAGATACACGATATTTAAAATACTCATGCTTAAGTAAAATAGTAACTGGACTCATATATGCACAATAGATAACTGTTGTGGCAGTATCTCTGTCTCTGTCTTGATTTGGTTAACTTTCACTACACAGGCTTCTCTAAAAAAGGGAAGGAAAAGCAAATTGATAAGATTAAATTATGGGAAATTCCAAAATAAATGCTGCTAACTGAACTTTTTGATGGTCCAGCTAAGAGTCTTACCACAGAGTTCATTGGTTGTTTTATTTACTAGTATAGTGCATGACTAAAGTAAACACCTGGGTGATATCCTTGTCATAGTTTGTGGATAGACCGTTAATGATCTTTCTCACATATTTTTAAATATCAAATAAATCCCAAAACATGTTAAGAATATGGTATTATAATTAAAATGGAAAAAAGTCAAATGCTTTGAATCCACTGTTCTTTTGGAGTGCTTGTCTGGGCACATAGTTGTATCAATAAGTCATTAGTATGCTAGGAGAAACTCTGCATATGCTAGAAAAAGAAAGCAATTCTAAACCTTCGACCCAAGTTCCTAATGCTGGTGTTTTACACCTTAGAGTTTTTGTTTTGGTGAATTTGTGAATGAAAACATTAAATTTTATGAAGGAATTAAGTCTCATTAGAGCCCCCCAGTTTGAAAGTTTCTTTATAATATCATATAAGAAATGTTCATTCCCCAGTAAAATTTTCTTTTTAACCCCCACAGTCCATCTCAAGAAGTCATTAGTTTACATCCACTTCCTTCTTGTTTTTATGACTTTTTAACTTATCATTAACCTCATTCACTTATCCTGTACTCTGAGATGAGCAAAGAAGATAATATCCACAACATTTTCATTGCTTACTCTAGAGATAATAACCTTTTTGAAAAAAAAGATAACACTCTGCTTCTTTAAACAACCCCTTCCTCTTTAAATCCATGTTAGCTTTCTCTTGTCAAACTAGACCTTCAGTGCATTCCTACAGTAAATCAAACAAAATTATTCATAGTGTAGTCCATGCAAATAAAATTGGACTGAACCTATTTGAATTGGTTCTCTAGGTTTTAATGTTGCTTAATAAGTCCTTAACATTTACCCCACATTTTTTATTCCACCTACACTTTTTTCATGTTGTTAAAGAAATATCCTAACGGACTAATCACTAATCTTCATTTCCTTCTAACTCAGACTCATATGGCACTGTGTCTGGACCTGTTAAGTAGGATTGTTGTCCTAAGATTAGATACAAATATCTCACTTGTCTAGACATTATATAATTCTCTACCATATACTTCAGACCCTTGTTTTAAACAACCCTGTAGCCTATTTAATGAGAAGAAATTAAATGTTAATAAAAGATCCCATGTGCTTATTTCTTTTCCCATGGCTTCTCAGTATCACCATCCAGATTTGCCAATATATTCTCAGGCCTCTCTTGAAGTAAGAGCTGATTTTCACTGTTTCGCCATTGATATAGATAGGAAGTTGGTGTTTTCTGCCTCTTTGTCTCCTCCCTTTAAATCTCCCTTCTCTCTTGCTGTCTAGCTTTCACCTCAACCAGCTTCCCTTTCTCTAATTTCAAAATCAGATTTTTAGGATGCAAAAAATTCACATTGGTTACATTTTCAAACTTGGTAAATTTGACACTCATTTGTTGGGTATGTGAGCATGCCAGCCAGTGACCTAGATTCTGGAAGTAAAATTGTAGCTAGCCAGTCTCTGCTTTCAAGGACCATTTAGTTGAATGGGGCAGACAGACAGACAAGCAAGCATTTGCTTGCGGCAAATGGGGAAGCATAATATGACATGTGGTTGTTACAGAACATAGGTGTAATTAAGTAACTAACAGGATAAAATCTAGACATTGGTATCTATAATTTCTAGGTAGAAATAAGATGTTCTGTAAGAAGTGTTCTTCAATGTACTATATAAGCATGAAATTTCTTCTTTCTGGTAGTTCCGGAACATCGTAGGAGGAGGTCACCTAGGCTTGGACAATCCATTTTGCTTCCTTGCCTCAGTTTCATTAGGCATAAAATGAGAAGTTTGGATTAGGTGGCCTCTGATGTCCTTTCCAGTTCTGAAACTCTCAGTCTATGAGTTTTTCTTTTGCAGTTCACTGAAAAATCTAAATAGCCTAAACCTGTTTTGAAATCTATTTTAACAAATGATCCATAAAATAAATAAGCACAAAATTCAATTTTTTGGAAAAGCGGCCTGGCTGTAGAACTGAGTGGCCCCATAAAATATTAATTTGGTCATAGTGTGGAAATGTGAAATGATTGTTAAATGAGTCAAGGCCTTATTTGTGGCTTTTGGCTCATTTAGTAAGATTACCCATTAGCCATGTAGGCAGCATAACATGCATGACCAAGCAGCTCATGGGAGCATCCTAACAAATGTTAAATAAAAATTATCTTGTTCTAGCCCTAGGAATATATTTCCGTTATTTTCGAAATGAAACTATTCTCAGCTTTAAAGTCTCAGTTTAAAGTCAATAGGAAAATAATTATATTCCTTATGCTTAAAATTATGAATCTTATCAGTAAATGTTTTCTAATATATTTTTCTAATGTATTTTTAGATGACTTTTTTGGAAGTTTAGAGATAAATGGAGTGTTGGTGGTATGTGACCATCACTTCATGTCATCACTCCTGTCCATGTAAACTCTGTACTATTAGAATATGTATTTGTAACGTTTTTCCTTGCAGATACAGAAAGTATTTCTCCTTAGTCTCAAAACATTTAGTTATTAACTTTAGTGTCTTAAGAAAATGCCTTCTCTGTCATTTCTATTTTATCTATATCTTGATAGTAACAAGCTTAATATCTGCTCTTAAAATCTGTGTATGACAATTCATCAAGCTAATTCCTTTAGTTTGTGTATGGAAGAGTGAGTTTTTCTCCTCTTTTTCTATTTTTTTGGATGGTATCAAACTCAGGTCTCATGGATGGGGTGAGCTCCCGTCCCAAACCCCAGCCTTCTCTGTTCATTCTTTCTTTCTATTGATTGATTGATTGATTACAGTGCTGGAGATTGGACCCAGGACCTTATGAATAGTAGGCAAACATTCTACCACTGAGCAACACCCAGCCAGTTTAGCTCTTTTTAATGAGATCTTCCTACCATGGCTCTCAGTATCAACCAAACATGTTCTCTTAGGAGAATTATTATTATTCAAAACCTTTTCAATCTTTTCCAAGTTTTAAGGGATGTGATTATTATAACTCAAATCTATTTACTTCCATGTAGACATAAATGGAAATGAATCTTCCTAAAATATCTGCATTTCTCTCTCCCAAATATACATCTGGCATAATAAATAAAAACTACTCATTTGAATCTGAAGTCTGCATTTCCATGACACCAAACATCTGCATGAAAAGTAAAAAATTCAGTAGATGTTTTCAAATATCCAAATATTGTGTCGGTAAAACAGTTAAATGACTGACTGAATCTTTCCATATTTATCTAAGTATTTATGCATCATATATGTGGCACAGTCTTTTCTATCAGAAAACCGTATCAATTTCAAAAATAATTCATTTACTGACAAGTATCTATTGAGCACTTATTCTGTAGAAAATACTGTGCTAAGTGCTGTAGAAAGTTCAGGGTTATATAAGACTTGAACTGTGCCCTCAAATAATTTGCAGTCCAGGGAGGGTCATACATGCACAAGAGAGGAGGAAAGCAATGTGGAAGTTTGGAGGGAAAGCAACCACTTCCTGCTCCTGACGGTTTCCTGATGTTTGGACTGTGATGGATTAGTAGAGACTGATAGTCCCAGAACTATAGAAATGCGCGAGAATATTGTGATCATGTACCATCTGAAATATACTCTCCTTCTACAGCTGGTAAAGGCATTTTACTCAAATCAAATAGCCATAAATTGGCCAGATGATTGCAATAGTTTTTGTGTCATTTTGTATTATCATGACCTCTGGTTACTATAAATTTTTTTTTTGCATCTAAATGTGTTTCTCAGGAATTTTGATTAGCAAATTTATATTCACTTCCCTTAATAATTTCAACTTTACACAAGAAGCAGACTGGAAGTTATTCTCTATGGTCATTTTAAGAACTTCATCAAAATTCTACCTTATACTTTGCTTTTCAAGCTTAGATTAAAAGTTTTGACAGTCCCATATACATTGCATATTTAAGCCTCTACCTTCCAGATTTGTAATTTTTTTTATAATCTATTGGGACTACAACTGTGACAAGCTTTTAAAAAAAAATCCTAAATTGGCTCTTTTTGTTGTTGCCTCTTTTGACTATGTAAAGATGAAAGCAGAATGGTTCCCTTCTTTCTTCTTCTGTTCCTTCTTCATTCTCCTTAACTTCCTCCTCATCCTTTTCCCTTTTTTCTTAAAAAAAAAAAATCATTTTTAGCTGTAGAGAAAAGGACTAAATCAAGAAAATTCCAAATAATGTCAATTGGCCCATGTGTGTTAGGCATGGAAATGATGTCAGGAATCTATTTTCTGGTTTTTATTATTATTATTATTACTACTACTATTACTATTATTAAAGTTTATTTATTTATTTTAGTCCCAGGGATTGAGCCCAGGGGTAATTAACTACTGAGCCACATTCTTAACCTTCCTAACCCTTTTTAATTTTTGTTTTGAGACAGGGGTCTCACTAAGTTGCTTAAGGCTGGCTTTCAACTTCAGATCCTCCTGCTTCAGCCTCCCAAGCTGCTGGCATGAGCCATTTTTTATATTTACTGGTTCTACTTTAATCTTTATGAGCTTCATTCTCAGTCAGGTTCTCCCTGTTGGGTGCCAACAATGGCCATCCCAACTCCAAGTCTTAGTAACCCAGGGAAACATAGAACACCTTTGACAGTCCCTCGATGGGCTCCTATTTACCTAACTTGGGTTCCATCTTCAATGTAATCAGTGTGATTAACTATGTTAATTGGCTCAGTCCTGGGCATTTAACCATCCCTGAGCACACCCCTAATGTGAAATCGGGACATGATTACCAAAAGCAAGGGGAAATGATGCTTCAGTGGAAAACATCAGCGTTAGAGTGGGAAGATCCACTAGGCAGAGAGCAGGAGTTACCCTAGTGCTTACCAATGCCTGTTTATATGACTGGTATATGTTACTTAATCCTTGTGAACCTTGGTTTCCTCATCTAAGTTAGTTAGGTGCCAGGCTAAGATCTGCCTAAACACCTTTCAACTCTAATGTTTTGTGGTTTTGATTTCAAAACCAGAGACAAGGATGAGATATCCAGAAAATGCAGTTTAAATATGGTTACACAAAGGAAAGATCGGTAAATCATGTTTCAGGTAGAAGCACTTCAAGTAGAAATAGAACTTAAATTGACAGCAGAATAGCAAAAGGTATCCTTTTCCTAATGTAGCTCAGTAGTTGAGAGAGAGGTGGGATGTGTGTATATGGTGGGGTGGGGGAAATCAGAGAGATTCAGAACTAGCCATGACAAACCTTGTTATTATAATCTTCTTATGTATTCTATATGCCATATATATCTTTGTTAACCTCTTTATCTTACCATCACAGAGGCTATGTCTCAGGCCCAGGCTTTCATTATTATTATTTTTTTTTTTTTTTTGGTACTGGGGATTAAACCCAGGGGCACTCCACCACTGAGCCACATCCTCAGCCCTATTTTATATTTTATTTAGAGACAGGGTATCACTGAGTTGCTTAGGGCCTCATTAAGTTGCTGAGGCTGGCTTTGAACTCACAATCCTCCTGCCTCAGACTCCCAGGTGCTGGGATTACAGGCGTGCGCCACCATGCCCGGCTTCAGGCCAAGGCTTTTTTAAGGTGACAAGACTACTGACAAAACTGGAAAGAGAATTAATATCTATTTGTTTTCATTCTTTCTACAAATATTGGGAGACGATAATACAAAGTAGGGCCAAAGTTAAAAAAAATACAAAACAAAAAATTTTTTAAAAAAAGACTCAAGACTTCACCTTCAGGAAGTTATACTTACAGAGAGGTAAATAAGATCTTAAAATGAAAAAATAAAAATTATAGATACCAAGCAAATTGTTATGGTAATTTAGTGGAAAGATTACCGCCAATGACAAGCACTGGATGGTTTTAAATTCATCTTTATCATTTCTTGTTTTATTTTCAAAATTCGTGCAAAGTCTATATTCTAATCATAGCATAGAATTTATTGTTCAATCAGAAAAAGTTGCTAAAATTAATGACCCTTGAATAAGTTTGACATTCCAGGGAAGCATATATATTTGCTCAGGGTTAAGTTCTCTGCACATCTACTTGTAACCCAGTTCAGTAAGCATCATCCTAGATCAGTAAATGCTGTCTGCTTAAAGCAGTTTAGTCGTCCACATTAAGGAAGTTGCCTAGAGAATTTCATATTTAAGTGACAGCATCAAAAGCCAGGTTGTGTGGGTTATCTCTATGAGATACATATCTTGTAGGGAAGTGATCATCTCAATGATCAGTTTCCAAGACTATGTTCAGGACTAAGATCCTACCCAACTAGTTACTTGACCATTTTTCTGAATGGTTAAATTACATCATCACAGAAATAATTTGACAAATTGCCCTTTCAAAAAGCACATCTAGTAAAGTTTATAGACCAGTAAGTAAAACAGATTCAAAGAGTGAAAAGATAACATAAAAATTATCCTGGAGATGATAACATAACATAACATAACATAACATAAAAATGATCCTGGAGATGTCTTGCTTTAAAAAAACACCCAGTGAACTGGACACAGTGGTACACACTTGCGATACCAGTGACTGGGGAGGCTGAGGCAGGAGGATTACAAATCAAGGACAGCCTTAGCAACTTAGTGAGGCCATGTTTCAAAATCAAAACAAAACAAAACAAAACAAAAAAATGATGAATTATGGATGTAGCTTGGTAGTAAAGTGGCTTTGGGTTAAATATGCAGTAACACACACACAAAAAAATTAAATTAAAATTTAAAAAACAGTGAAAGACTTCTCACAGTGCAAAAGAGTATCTAATTAGATTTTTTAAAAGTCAAATGGCCCTGTTTTTTTAAAAGACTAATTTAAAGTTTTTAATTGTAAACTTAAAATTGATACTGGATTTAATTGCTTGAAGCAGTACACCCATAGACAACATAGGACTATGTAAATAAGAAGGACCTATCTCTAGGCTGTATGCAATATTAACTGTTACTTGGTGTGTATTTTTCCAGATGATTTCCTTGCACTATAAACATAGATATTTGTATATTCATTTTTGTTTATTCAAGTAAAAATAGGTAGTACATATTATTCTGCAACTTGCTAAAAACCTCACATTTTATTTAACAATGTTCTTCCGTTTGATGGACATTTAGATTATTTCCAATTTTTTGGTCTTCCAAATAACTACCTTTTTCATTTATTATGCACTTCTAATTCATGAGGTGATTCAAAGTATCACTTAAAATTTTAAAACATTGGCAATAAATCCTTTCAGCATAGAATAAAGTTCATGATAAATCAGTTCCAGTTTGGAAATCTTTGGAGGGATGTTAATCACAACAGATGATTGTTATTAGGTGATTTTACTCACTAAACTGCCCCGCAGATGTATTGGAAGGATATTGTAGATTGTTTTCACATACCTGATAAACAGATTAACTGTCACACCCCCACCTCCTAAAATAAAACCAGCAGCAGCATCAGCAGCAGAAGTCCTGAGGTCAGTATCCGAAATAAAGATAGCCTCTTACTTTCAAGTAAGTTTTCAGAACAGCAATTAAAAAATACATCTACATTGATTCATGAGCCATACATGATGTCTTAGCATTCTGAACATTGTCAGTTGATATTCAAAGTCAGAAGACCTTTATGATTCACGTCTTTTATTCACTAGTGGCCTTAGAATTATTTAGAGATGTGAAAAATTTTACCCTTTGCTGATTCTTTCTTGATGAAGGCACTCATCATCATTGCTATCATGTGACTGTGCATGTTTTTATGAGTAAGTTGAGCCATCTCTGGGCAACCGGACCCAAGTGGGTTGGCCCCCAACAGTGCACAGACTAAACTATAGCTTTAGTCCAAGAATATGGAAACTGACAACAAATTATTGCTTGTGGTCTACTTCCAGTTTTCAAGTGCAAACATACCAAGGTTTATTTTAAATCTGAGCCAGTCAGACATTTAGTAATATACATCAAAGAAGAAGTGAAGGCTTCCCATGTTTATTATTTCAATATGATGTCTGTTCTAATAAAGAAGAAGAATGCATATGATAGACCATGTAGTAGAAATTCTCCAGTTCCACAGTTTGGCCTTAAATATATACATATATTTGTAAATTAATCCAAAACACATTGTCATGGTTCCAATTCCTCTCAGAGATGATTGTTTTCCATCCTTCTTTTAATTTTAGAAATATAGTGGCTGACTGCCAGAACACTTTCAGATAAACAGTCCACCCCATGTATAAAAGGGGCATGGAATCACGAATGTTCAAAACTGCCTAACGGTATTTAAATAAGTTAAAGTTATTATGGTCTTCCCTATTAATTAAAAAAAAGCCATCTGTGCAAGGTGAATTTTGGTAAGGTCCCAATTTTTTTAATGATTGTAGATGGAATTTGCAACTGCTTTCATAGTGAAAGTATAGCTCAGGGATTCCCAAGATAAAATGCACTGTTTATGTAATTCTGTGGTCATTCGACTAAATTCCTAATAAAATACTAGAAAGAATTCTTGCTATTCAATCAAAATTTACAATCAAACTTGAAGGAATTGGCTGTATAGTAACATCACTTTTTATTCCTCAACTTTCTTAACATACTAAACCTTAATTTCATCTAAACCTTCTCTCTCTGTCTCTGTCTCTTCTCTCTCTGTCTCCCTCTTTTGCATACATGGGCACACACACACCCCACAACCCACATTTTGTGTTAATTGTCCTAGGCAAGGGTGTCACAACAGCGAGCAAGACTGAACACACAAAAAAGATCAAAAACATTGCACAAGGAAGCAGTGCACTGGAAGACATGATGCATGCAGACTGATATATTCTTATAATTTATCCTTATTTTCATTTTAATTTTTGCTATTTGCATAATTTTTTTCCACTGGGCAAACAACATATATACCTAGGTTCTCAAAATCTTAGAAGGGCAGAAACTCAAAAGATGCGGCTCCCTTGAATTTGGCAAGCAAACACCTTGACAAGAATGATTTTTAAAAATATTTTTTTTGTCATTTCTCCCCCAACCAATGTTTTCAGTCAATTAAAATTTGTACTCTAGGCCTTTTCCAGCTTGAAGCCACCTCGGAGTCTGTGATGAGCAATCCTTCTTGTTTGTGCAGCCATTCATTATCTCCATTACCAAGAGGAGAATAGAGGACAATTACATTGTTTGGACGAATCAGAGTGTTAGGAGGAGTATTTGTCACGGTGGCAGAGTGCAGCACCTGACAGGCAACGATTGATGGCCAGGAGTGAGTGTGAGTGGCCAAAGCAGCCTCATAGGATGCAAATTACTGACTGTGGATTCCAATTTATCCTGTTCATTTTTCTTGCCCGTGCTGAAGACCATTAGTGGTTTTTGAAGCAGTGAAGGGGTCATTACTAATGTGGGTAGGCTGGAAGCAGGAGGGGAAGGAGGGGGAAAAGCCTTCTGTAATTACACAGCTTTCAGGAACAGGCTGGAGGCCTTCGCCAAAAAAGTGTCAACACCTCGCAATCAGAAAAATTTATTTTCATTTTATGCTTAACCCATATTAACTCAACATTATCATCTTTCTTTGTTAACATTTGCAGAATATTAAAAGCCTGGCTTCTATATTAATACAAATCTAGTTAACCCTTTTGCTAGACAGGGGATTTTGTTTAACCTAATGGCATTTGGGTTTGCTAATAAGTAATTGTGCACATTTTGGATAATGTATGCTATTATAGAAGATGAAATACCTGAAGAATAAAATCTCAGATGATTGAAAAACATTCACTCTCTCAAATACCAGAATGATTAGAATGCTCTGAATGGAATACTTTGTTGTTCCTAATGTCACTCTTTAATAATGTTGATGGGAAATATTTATTACCAAAGGCTTTCTAGTTTATGAATAACTTTGACATGCTGGATAAAAGTTTACTTTTCTGTTTAAGAAAACCAGTGAATTTAGAGCAGGAATCTATTTAACAGATATGGTTCATAATTATGTACATGCCAGTTCAGTGCCTTTTAAAGTAAATGTATGACTCTTAAATAACAATCCTGATTTCAAAGTGAGAGAGGAAAGTGGGTTGATAATGGGAAGACTGTTAATTATAAATGTGGGTGAGTCATAATGGGAAGTAAAGAATTTTAAAACAAACCTATGGCTTCATTCTCTTATTGCCGAGCACTAAGGTAAAAATAAAATTTCTGTTCGAAGAGTTGCATATAATTGACTCATTTTGATGTGTGGTCATCCTGTGTGACCCTGTTAGCCCAGAGCACTAACCCAGTAAAAATGAAAGAATCTCCTGCTGTCCCATAAAAGAGTCACATAAATATACTTTAAGTATCCACGTTATACTCAAATCGAGTTGGGTGGCTTCAAACTAGTCAAGGCTACATACTGTCTCACTTTCCAAACTTTACTGTCAATAACCTCAGATGAACTAGGAAATAAGAATTATATGGAGCCATCTCACAAAGATAGAAGAAGGGCCTCACATCTGTTTTCCAGGATGCAAAGTAAAAAAAGAAAATTGGGCCTAAAACTGGTTCCCTGAGAGCAACTGACGTGAAAGTAGATAACCAAAATACTGATGCCATCACAAAAGTGCTTTACATCCCTGACTGATTAAAGAAATTAAACAGCTTAGACGCCCTGCTCTTCATTGCTGGCCCTACAGAGAGTGGCAGGCACACGGGGCTGCTGATGCAGGTTTCTGGATTCTTATCCCTGCCCACGCTTCTCCACACAGTGTAAAGAGACGCGATGAGGAAAATCAAGCCATAGACTAAAGAAATCACCAGTGGTGATTTCATTCTTAGACGTGAGTGACTCTTTCGTAACTTCTGATACATCTTTTAAAACATTTGTTTTTTCATTAGCATCCGTACCCTTCCGAAGAGCAGAAGAAACAGTTAGCGCAAGACACAGGACTTACAATTCTCCAAGTTAACAACTGGTGAGTGACCCCCAAATCAATGTCTTTCTCCGGTGGCTAAAATGAGATTTTTAAATAATTGTTTTCTCCTTCCTTTCTTCCTTCCTTCCTTCTTTCCTTCCTTCCTTCCTTTCTTTTCCTTCCTTCCTTCCTTTCCCCCTCCCTCCCACCTTTCTTTCCTTTCTCTTTCCTATCTTCCTTCCTCCCTCCCTCCCTTTCTCCTGCCTTTCTTTCCTCTTTTCCTTTTTCTCTTTCTTTCTCTCCCTCCCTCCCTTCCTTCCTTTCTCTCTTTTTCTTTCCTTTCTGTCTTCCTTCCTTTCTCCCTCCCTTCTTTCTTTCCTTTTTCCTCATTTCTAAACAAATGAAACCAAGGAGAACTTCTCAGTTGCTTCTCCCTTGAGGTGTGGAAGTAGAGCTTAGGGAGAGGAAGCAGCAGCCTGGGGAGATGGTTGGGTGAGAGTCGTTCCTCTCCTCTTTTTTCTCCCTCTCTTTTCTTCTCCTTTGCCCTTCCTCTCCACCTGGCTTTCCCCATCTCAGATGCTTTGAAATTCTCAAATCAAGTCACAAACACGTCCGGGTCCTTCCTGTTGGAAGCAGTTGATGTGCATTTGCACAGCCCTCGCATGGAGTTATCACGTCTAGAAGGTTTCTTTTGTCCAGGCCATGAGTGGCGGTACAGATACAGGCTTTGTAGTAGCTCCTAATAGAAATTTATTTACCCTAATTTTTTTTTAAATAGGAAAAAAGGTTTTTCCATTTTGAGCTTTGTGATTCAGTAGATTACCCATGTGGTGGTGTGTGGACCATCCACCCTTTGTACATGGCTTAGAGGGTAACTGAGGAAAAGGAGGGGCAGCGGATTAAATAAAATGATCACAGTGGCCAAGAAATGATATAGGAATTACTTATCAAAATACTGGCCCAGGTTTTATCAGCAGCTTAATTTTGTTCAGTACATTCTTGGGGTGATGTTCAGATTAATTGAACTGACAGTTCTCTTTCAAAATTCAGGGAAAGTATTTGCACGGATTTCAGGCCTTATACAAACTTAATTACATGGAACTCCATTTTATCATTCTAATTCCATGTAGCAGAGGTTGTATTTACAAATGAGAAGTCTCTGCCTTTATTCACAGCTTTCCTTAATATATTTATCAAAGCAGGTTCATTTACAAAGTGCTCTATCTGTGGGACACAGGCAGGCAGACATTAACAAAGCCTTCAGGTTTATCAGGCTCGCTGCCTGATGAGCTACCCGAGGGTCAATTGATTTTGTGGTTCTGTGATTCATTTTTTTCTCATTTTTCTAGGATCACAATGAGAGACATGCTTGGAGAATTAGCCAGTTTGTCTGCCTTATCTGTCAGGCAATTTTTTTTTTTCCCAGGGAAGTCAAGCTACTTAAATTGGCCACAGGAACTGCCGTTATCTGACTTTAATGCACCCTATAGTGTGGATAGCATTTCAATTACACCAGTAACCAAAGCTTAGCTGCAGCCCTTTTCATGCCTAGTGCTGTACAGAAAGTGATGTGCCTACCTACAGAAGCAGAAAATTGAGTTGCCTTGCTTCTGTCAGGGTGATTAATGCAGAAATAAACTGCTAACCTGAAAAGAAAGGCAGAAAGGAAGGATAGACAATACAGACTTGAATTCACTTTAATTTTCTACTAAAGATTGGAACTATGTACATTTAAAGATACCCTTTATTCCAAAACTTGGAATAAAGGCTATAATCTCCAGAGGGGAAAACGTATGTGATTGTACATTGGTATGAGCCTCATAGTGTAAATATATACAATATATGTAAACATATATTCTCATCATGTCCTTAGCCCAAGCTATCAGTGGTCTGAAACAATAAAATAAATACATTCTGTGTTAACTATAGGAGACTATCCTGCACATAATTTTATAATATATGGGTTATCAAACTGAGCTACTACATACACAGTGGTCCTTAATACAGTTAATGTTGTTTTAGAATCATTGCTTTTGTAAATTTGGGCAAATTGAGGGAGGTTGTAATGGAAATTTTTGTGGGAATGAAATGTGTCTACATGGATACTTGGTGTTGACATTTGAACTTGTTCTTTTTCAAAATACTGATGCATATTATCCATTCCCAATATTTTCTGATGTAGTCATTATAGTTGAGTGAAGAATTTTAGTATTTAAAGACCAACATTTCTCACAGTCACCTGGTTGGAACCTGGAGAAAGCACCGTTCTTTCCTGAAGCCCATTGAGCCTCCAGGCCTGAGTGAGGAGTTCAGTTGGTGTGATATTTTAGGTTCCTTGTTTTTCTATTATTTGAACCACACTTGCCACAGAATGCCAAGGGTTAGGATGTGACAGTCTGGCACATGGCATACTTTCCATAATTTAGTATCGACGTTGACACCTATGTCTCTACAAAATAATTCCATCTTCCTAATTTTCACACTTCCTTCTGAAAAATTCTGTAGTCTTGCCCTCAGGTCCAACTCTTAGTTAATGGCTACTCATAACTTTGAAAATAAGGTGTGACTTATGAGGATAGTGCTACAAACACTGCTACCGAGAATTTCATATAGGGAACCAGTTTCTAGGGATTTCAAGATAGAAACTTAACAGAGAGCACCCCTCTCAGGCCATTTTGAACCTGCCCAATACCTCCTAGATTTCGCTTCAGGACAGAGAAAGGTGCCCCACCCAGGACACTGCTCCTCACTGACAGAGGAGAAGAGGGCACTAGAAATGATTTCTCCAAGTCTGGATAGCTCTCACTCAGAAAACACCGGGGACAGTAGTTCTCAAACTGTAAACCCCACTCAGGTGGCTACAAGGAGCTAAGACCCACTTCTCTGTTTGGGGCCAGGAGTTCAAGTTTTCATGCTGCAAGATTTGTACCCAAAGATTTAGAATAATATAGAAAACCTATGAATCAGACAATCACAGAGGATTCGCTTGCTGTTCAGTTCAGCTTCTCACTTACCTCTTAAAATAGAAAGGCCAAGCAAGGTCAAGGTAGTTGAGCAGTGCCATAAAATAACATCTGCAGTAATAAGCAATGGAACATGGCTCCACGCACTTGATGAGAGCAATAAGCAATAAAAACAGACCTGTTAAAATCAGTCAGTAATTATGAACTTTAGAACAAATAAGGAAAAAGGAAGTTTAGGAGATAATTAAGGGAATTAAAGATGTGTTGCATCTTAGCAGCCAATGATAGAATAATCTTAATGGGCTTTCCCACTGTATTTATAGTGAGGAGCATTCAAACAGTGATGTCACAACCAAGTCAAGCGTGGTACAGGAGAAAGGAGTGGACACTAAGTCAGTTTTATGACACTAAGTCAGTTTTTCCTACAGTTAATTCTCAGAAGTCCATAAATAATCAATTGCTTATTAAGACTCTCTTTTTAAAAAGATGGTAGCCAGATCTTCAATGAGTGCTCCTTGCTGTCAAAACTAATCACGAATGATAAGACTGGTTATTTGGTGCAGGGTCAGATTGGCTGTTAAATGATTGAAGTGTGTACATTGGAGAGAAGAATAGCAAAGAACTGAGATCTTCCACCTAATGACTCCTTACTCTGAAGAAGCAACCTGGCCTAGTCTGAATGGATATTGGTTGGAGCTCTAAGGGTCATATAACACAGTAGTGAACTTGGGTTTGGCAGTCAGTCCCATGGGGTTCAAATCCTGGTTCCCCCATTCAATTGATAGATATTTGGCCTTCAGCAAATCACTTAACCCCTTTTAGCTCAGTCCTCGCATCTGCAAAATGGGGATAGGAGTTACATATTTCTCATACAGCTGTAAGACTTTAAGAAACACTGCATGCTAAACAGTCAGCATAGTGCTGACACATCCAGTAGATGGTAGTTATTGTTAAAACAATTAAAAATAAATTGAAACAATGAGAGAGAAACATGATTTCAGACAATGATAGAAATAAAGGTGTCATTAAGTAGCTTATCAACTGAAATGACAATTTTTTCCAGGGGAAAGTAGATACACTTAAGGAGAAAACTTTTTAAAATGCAGACAACTTCCTGTGCAGAGCTTCTCTATTAAACAAAGATAGAATTTTGTAACTTCTTACATGAACTTTTTTTTTTTGTAGTTCTTTGATACCAGGGAGGTAATATTAGGGAGCCCTAGGAGGTAAATGGCTTCAAATAACTATGAAGGCTAGATGCTTTAAAGGGAAGTTTGGGGCATTAACACACTGGTATACTCTCAGGAGGTTTGCTTATTACATTAATTGAAAAAGACAAAAAATATTTTTAATGAGGAAGTTCTTGCTTAAGTAATTTATTGGGATGCATTTGTACATCTATGACAATAGTAATCATTGAAATGTGGCATAGACTTCGCTTTGACAATTAAAATCCCGTAAGCTAAAACTACTACAGGAAAAATCATGACATTAACATGTTCTCATGTAATTTTCCTCAATGACATAAGAATTACAAGATTAATTTTAAAGCTCCCATATCCAAATTAATTTTAAAAGGAAGAAATACTGTACTTTAAAAAATGCATATCACTGCAATAATTATAGCCAACTTGTATGTCGACAAACAAAATCTGCACAGGTGATTATTGACAGAACATAGGTATACTAGGAATAGGAAAGTATTTCTTGATAGCAGGCTATCTCCAGACCCCAAATTTAAAAATCATAAAACTTAAGTTTCAAGGACTTTTCCAGTCGAAGGATGGTTCAGAGTTCATTTGTATAATAGATGCTTCCCAAACCAAGATTAAATATCTGTGCCCTGCTTGCCACACCTTCCCATCAAAATGGTCTTATAACAATCTTTCTAGGTCTAACAGCTTAAAATAATTGATGCCCATTTTGCAGAACTTCTTCATGGAAAGTGGCAGTTTTGCTTTACCCATTCCCAATTTGGACCCACTGACAAATTTTCTAGAATGTATAGGCACTTGTTCAATTAGGACTGAAAAACTGTGCCAAGGAAGAGTTGATTCACCTACCCAGGTGAATCAGTTTTCTTATATGTGAAATGGAATGATGCTGAGACAAAAGGAGAAATTTATGTGTGAAAATATCTTTTAGTGCTCTGAGAATAAAAGGTGGTATGGTTAGAACTTTGCAGCACTGATTAAAATATGGACAGGAACAGAGTGGTAGCCTAAGGAAAGCAATCATTTTCCTGGGGAATCCATCAACCCAGGTAGATCTGGGTACACAGAGGCTTTGCTTTGCTGCTTCCACTTGAAGGGCAATGATAGTGTTCTAGGTGGGTTTCAAGACAGAGGGTCATGTTTGGCCTTATGTCAGTGAGTCTCCAAGCCCAAATTGGAGCCTAATTAGTAAGAGGCAGTGTAAGTGGTAAGAGAGGTTGCACTTCTTTACAGCAAAGAAAAGTCATTTTCAAAGGTGTGTGTGTTGTCATTCTACTGCAAAGAGAGCAGACACCAGGAAATATGTTGTAATATTAGGACATCAAGAGGAAGCTGGGAATTGAGGGAAATAATTTGGTAGTAAACATATGGAATAATTGGCCAGTGGTGCAAGAAATCTAAATGAGGTACAGAGACAGCTGGACACTTTTATCTCAAGAGAGAAAGGATTGAAGGATAGAGTGATAGACCAGGGAGGTGGGGTTGAGATAAACCTAAAGGGAGCAAGCCTGCTGGACTAAATATCCTCTCTCTGCTCAGCAATTTCCACCATGGCCATTTGTTAAATGCATAGCTGCCGTCTTCAGTGATTATTTCCTAGTAACATCTATGTTTCTGAATAAAAATCCATTTGAATCTCAAGTCAGATTTGCCAGGTGCTAGATTCATTGTCAGCATTTAATGTGCTGAAACTGCCGATGCTGAGGAAATGAATACAAAAAAGCATGCTTTTGAACTCCAGTTTGGAGAGCTAGAGGTGAAATGCTTCCCTTTCAGATGGTTTCCTATGCCAGAAAATTCCGGGGCTGGGGAAGGAGGCAGAGATGCCAAGGGGTGCGGTTCCAACTAGCCCCATGCGGTTTTTTGCTAAGCCAGAGTGTTTTCTTCCTGACAGTTGATCATGGGGTGAAAGAACTGGGCTGTGTTAGCAGTAAAGCTTCCAATCTCTTTCCACCTCTGTATCATGTACATGGTCATATTATCATTTCTTGGGACCCCACAATTCTTTCTGAGAAGAAAACCAAAAGGAAGTGGGAAGAGAGATTAAAAGATGGGAAAAGGAAAACACACATGATTAATGTTTAACCAGAAGGACTGCCCTGAAATTTAAGTGGATTTTATTTTCCTCTCTCTACAGCAAATGTAACCGGGGGTACCCAGGACATCGACATACAGCATACCAATTTTGAACAACAGAGAGTATTACCATATTTTCCCATTTCCCATCCTGTAGCAGATTCATGAAATTCCCACACTGATATTGAAGATATTTCTTGTACCCAGGCAGCTGTGCCTTCTATCCATTGCTCTGTCAGATCAGCATTTCTAGACACCTCCTATCCTGTAGTGATGGGAGTACCATTTCCAGAAATTTAGATTCAGTCCAAATTTGGGCAAGCAGCTAAGACTCAGCAAGAGCCTTTTAAAAGTGGTAAACAAAAGGAGTAGAGGGGGAAATAAAGGAAGGGAATGCCAGCGAGGGGACTCAAAGGGGAGGTTTGCTGCAATCCTTTACATTCAATTAGACCAGCTCCTTTGTGCTTTTCCCTCTTTGCTCTGCAAAGAAAGAATGAAATATGGTTTTCATAGCAAGCTGGCAGCATTATCTCAGGATGCATATTTCTTTGCTGGGTTGGAATGCCAATAAGAGGAGAAAAAAAGTTCCTCGTTTAGAGGAAAGTACAGTGCTACAGGGAAAACACAAAACAACAAAAAGGAATGCAACAAGTTTTTGAAACAGTTCCAGAAAATGCCCCTTAAAGAAAATATTTAAATGAGAACATTTTTAAAGATAAAATTTCTCATGTTCAAAGTTACCATTTTTCGAAAGTCTCTAAATGTGGAAAGAAATTTGGTCCAAAATTTGATATTTGAAGATTTTTAGAATTTGTCCCCTCTATTTCATTTATGAAGACAATAAATTCCCGACAAGTCCTGCATTAGGCCAAGGCTCTACCTACGTCTGCACTTCATTATACTAGTATTTGGAAGAGAGACAAGGTTTGCTCCAATAAGTCCTTTATCCATCTCAATTGGCATGATCTACATGGTTTCTGAAAGTAACACTGAAATAAAAGTCTATATTTCATGATTTTAAAGTAGACTGATGTTGACTTAGCTATTTACTTGTTTTTAAGTAGGAAAAAAGTGAAGATAGCTCATTGAAAATATTATACAGTTTTCCTGTAGCAACTGATTCAGTAAGTATTCCTAGTCCCCGTCACAGATGGATAAAGTAAAAGTTGTATTTTTAAAAAACATTTCTTTTTTTTTTTAAGGAATGTGTAACTTATTTCCAGAATGTAGAAAATAGAAAGGGAGCATATAAATGTAATGTTGAAACAGAGCCCCTAAATTTTTAAGAAGTTGTTAAAAGGAAGGTTAAAAATAATAGATCAGAATGTATCAATACCATGTTGTTTATGTTCTCTAAATTTTTTATTCTTATAAGTGAGTCTTGAAGGCTACCACTTTGTTCTAAATCTTTAGTACTTTTTACCATGGTGGTACTTTTTCAGTATATTTCCCCCCTCATTTCTTCCATTACCTGCAGTATTGAGTACTTGTAAACTTCTTTCCAAAAATTCACTCTCAGAGAAGTGCTTCATGAATAGTCTTTAGACCAGACCCTCATTCACTTCACTCGTTCATTCATGCATTCACTTGCTGGAGAGCAGCCTTCTAAAAATTACTTAATTGAGAATCTGCTCTGTTAATGAGTAAATGTAGGTCCTATTAACCTCCTGATCTTGAGGACTTGTTTTGTAGTTGTTGCTGCTGTTTTCATTGTGTTAGATTTGTCAAGTATGAGAGAGTGAGCATTGGCTAGGGGTACTTCCCAGTGCTTACCCCAGGAAATCTACCCAACTCTGGTACTCAGAATCAGTCTTTCTCATGTCCAAACAAGGAAAAAAATTTTTTTTTTCATCTGCAAAATTAATAGACACCTGTGTAGAAAAATAGACAGAGCCTTGATATTTTTTACAATATTGCTTTCTTCAAGTCTTTTTCCTGCTTCATTGTTTTATTGCAATCATAATAGAGAAACTTGCTTCCGGTTTTGTTTTGTTTTCCTGCGTGAATCAGAATCGTTTTTGCTGACTGATCATTCTGCAGAAATTTGCAGCTAACTCCCAGCCCTCATCCAGCATCATTAATTCTGCACTCAGGTTGAAACACATTCGAGGTTCTTTCTCTTTTTCCCTTGCAAGGTAAACATTGAGAGATATGAGATTTCCCCTGTGTCTTTAGATACAGCTTATCTTTTAGATAAGTCCCTGCTGGCTGAGGTTTCAGGCTGTTTAATGTCGACCTCTTGAGTTCCAAACTTCCTTAAAGCCTTTAGATAAGCAACAAACTTCAGTCGTGGTTACGCAAAGAGTGGGTGGAACAGGGAATTAATCCCCAGAGATTTGGATTCAAATCTACCTCAAAACCCTCAGGTGAAAAATCTCTTTCATGATCTTGGCTTAATGGTTTCCACTCAGTTCTTAAGGAAGGAATGGGTCATCCTTGAGTAAGGGTCTATCATAAGAATGCCTTGTGATATTACCTACAGGTAACTCTCATACATGAAGATGATAGTCACTGATATTTGCATAGTTCATCCTGTCCAATACTGAGGTTTTGATAATTTCGAAGTTAACCTGTCATCTGTTTTGAAAATAGACTTTTGGGTATTGTTTCACTTAAGAATTATAAAATAATTTTATATAATAAGAATGCCAGGGGCTGGGGGTGTGGCTCAGTGGTAGAGTCCTCACCTGGAATATGTGAGGCACTGGGTTTGATCCTCAGCACCACATAAAAACAAAATAAAGGTATTGTGTCCACCTACAACTAAAAAATATATATTAAAAAAGAGCATGCCAGCATTCTTCATCTCTGCACACTGTTTTCTAAAATTCAGAAAAGTACCGTCTTGGAAAGAGGGGGTTCTGATTCCAGTCTGATGAATGAGACTACTTAATGTGTATGTAGCAAATGCTTAGGATATGGGCATAGTCATCTGTTTGTCTGGTTTTTAAATTGTGGATCTGATTCTTATTGTTGTATTTGTCAGTGCAGTCAAAAGGATGCACAAGTATTCTTGAGTGCCCATGGGCAAATTTCCCCTTCATAAAGGTTTGTAGAAAGTAGCACAATGGAAATCCGCCACAGCTGGTTTATTTCCTGTGTTACCTGAGGCCAGGTTAGATAGGTTAAATTACAAATATGTTCTTAGCCATGAGTCACTAAATCTTGACAGTTTTGGATCTGTGTGACCCAATGAGACTCTTTGCTTTGCTAAATATGAAGGTTTCCTGTTATCCTGTGATGTTCCCCTGGGTTCTGTGTTGTTGTGTTTGTGTCTATAGAATGGATTGGTATAGAAGAAGTGAAAGAGAAAGGGATAAGACCCCTGTGGAATAGAATAGTCAAAGTCATAGGGATTAACTTTTCTTGTAATTTTTCATAATGAAATTACTAAAGTTATGTCAGTAAACAGGAAACAAGTGATGTGTAAAATAATTAGCACCAAAGGGAACATAATAGGTTACTTATTAAAATCCATAGACAGATTATATGACCCCACTGGGTCCAGGGACCAGAGATCAGATGACACAGTGTGCTTTTCTGAGGGGAGCACCCCAATGCACTTTGTCAGCTTACTGGCTTCTGACATTAAATAAGCTTCAGGTGTGATTTATTGAGTAGCCTTTTGACAGGAGTGAGAAACTGAAATCTTCTAGTCCTTGCTGAGCCTCGGCTCTATTTTCATTACCTTCTTCAAGTATTACATTTAGTCAACCGAGTTATGTGTAGTTCTGGGAGAATCTCTCCTGCTCCCAGAAGTCATTGTTCCACTCATAATAAAATTATGCTATCAATTTGCCACAAGAGAAACACTGGAGTTCACTAAATTATTGCCATGTGTTTTGCACTAAAGACAAAGTGATACCAATTAAAAAAACAACCACCCCTGGATTCTATTTTTTAATGGTGTGCGGGGAGGAGCGAGACTGGCTCGCAAGGGAGGTCATGTCTCCCTTCTTCACATTACAAATTTCATTTTCCTTAATTAGAAAATGGCGCTTATGGAGAATGAGCAGGGGGTTTAAGTGAAGAAAGAAGAAAGAATGAAACCTGAGCCGAGTCCTAAATAATATGTCAGAAAATGACAACTTGCCTCCCACAAGACTATTTCATTTGAAAGATTTGCTAGGTTACATTAGGCTCGGATAGATTTTTCTCGAAATGGGGCCATAACCCACAGACTAAAAAATGCCCCAGTTCCAAAGCTCTGCAGATAAGTCAAATCCACACTTTGGTTCCATCACAGCGACAAGTATGTACTCTGTAGTTCTCACTTAGGGTAACATTTTCAGGATGCTGTGTCCCCAAGGATTTGAGCATTAGTTATGATGTAAGAGTGTCATGTTTTTAGATTATCAGCAGGAACTAATATCCTGCCGTCCCAATTCATCTTCTACTGTATTAATTAAAGAATTGCCAATAATTTGGTCTCAGAAGGAAAGCTTGCCCTTCCCATGCCCTAAATAAATAATGCCTGCCAATTTGCCATCAAGTTGATGATGAAGTGAATTCAGAACTTTAGACATTATAAATAACTCAAATTCCATTACAATAGAAAATCTTTATACAATAAAAATATTTTCAGCCCCAGGCAATAGTTCACTCATTTTTAAATAATACTTCTAATGATACAATTTTATTCAGGAATTGTGGTCAGCCCCTTGCAGCATATTATAATGAACTATATCTGCTCTGAAGACAAATAAAATTTCTTGAGGAAATTGGCATTGAAGATGATATGATTTTCCCAGTAACACCAGTAAATTGCTAACCAGGAAAAAAAATGATGAGCACCTCCATTGCTAGATCAGACCAGAGAGAAAATGATTCTTCTAGGCATCACAACACAATAAAATTAGGTTGTGTTTTATGAATGAGAGCTCTGATCAGACCAGTTGATGGTCTGACATACTGTCTGGATTGTTTGGGATGCTTTTCTGCCTTTCAAGTGACAGAGGGATTATTCAGAGCCACAGTGCTTAGCTCTTAGTAGGTACTCATAACTCAATGTTGAATTGAATTCAAATAAGCTAGAGAGATGGCTAGGGAAGAAAATGTACTTGAAATATACATTGAGGTAAGAGGGCAGCTCTCAGCATGCAATTTCTTGAAGGAGATTAGATTTGAAGTTAGTTTTGAATCAGAGGAAGGAACTGTTCTTAGAAGTCAGGTGGAAGGAGTATGAGAACATGAAAGTAGGATATTGAGTAAAGGAGTCTGGGAGGAAACCAGCTTTCCCTGACTAGGTCAAAAGAAATTTGCAAGTACCTGATGTACAATGAGGACATCCCAATCCGTGGGATACCGTGGGAACAGCACAGAGGAAGGTTCAGTGTTCAGACAAAGGATGATGCAATGTGGTATGTTAAAGGACCAGGACATTGGCAGCTTGGGTCTAATTCCAGCTCAGACAATTTGTGTGATCTTAGGCAATTTAGCCTTTCTCAGTCTCTATCCCCTCATTCATTAAAGAAAGGAGACTGGGAGATTTTTAAGGTCCTTTCTATCTTTAAAATTCTATTATTTTATGATTCTAAGCCTGTGAACTGAAAAAAAAGAAAAATCTAGTCAAAGCAAGTGAGATGAAAAATGATTTTAACCATTGTATTCTGAATTGATTTGAAGAGCTAGAGAGACCAGTCATGGTAGACTATAGGTGACTTAAACAAAACCTGAATCAGAGATTTAGCTATTAAAATGAAGAAAAAGAAACCAATTTTTATCTCTATTGTTAAAAGCCGTGGCAGGATTTGGTGACTAATTCAGCATGGGGTGAGAACAGAAAAAGGAGCTCCAGCTCTGGGCTCTGTGCCTTGGGGGAGCAAGGGCTTGGGGATTCTTTCCACAATGACAGCGGATTTGAGTGGGGCCTGATGGTTTCTCTGGGAAGATGATTTTGTTTTCACAATAGATAGCATAAAATAGAGATGAGCCCTGCAGGGGAAGAGGTCAGAATAACAGGAAGCACTGTGGGACCTCACAGGGGAGGGAAAGGTAGGTCTCAGGGTACAGATGTTATTCAAACCCTGGGAGCAGATGAGCTTGTCCAGAGAGAGGGAGAGAAGGCCTTGGTGACAGAGGACACTGGGAGGAGCTTGGGGGCTTACAGAGAGTCCACACCAATCACTGCTTTTCAGAGGAGGCCTGAAAAAACCACACCATGGTCATGTGGGAGCTTCCTACGGCAGAAAGCTATATAGGATAGGATTTCAATACACTGTTGGAAAGACTAACTAGAAGGAGCAGGGAATTTTACATTTATTTGAAGCACAAAGTTCTTAATAAAGATGGTTTAGTAGGGAGCTGGTGATGTAACTCAGTGGTAGAGCTCTTGCTAGCAAGCATGAGGCCCTGGATTCAATCCCCAGTACAACAAAAAATAAAAATTAAAAAAAATAAAAAATAAAAGGTTTAGAAGGCAAAAAGTGCATCTTTCTTCCAAATTTGGATAGAATTGTAAAAGGGTAAATTTATATGCCACAGAAGTTTTGACTTAAATAGACATCCCCCAATTTTCCATAGTCGTGAAGGTTAAAAATCTTTACTAAGAGTGTGGAATTACGTCATAGGGGTTTTTGTTTGTTTGTTTTTTGTAGATTTTTTTTCCCCTCTCTCTCTCTGTGTGTGTGTGTGTGTGTGTGTGTGTGTGTGTGTGTGTGTGAAAGTCCTTGGCATCCTGCTCCCTGACAGGTCAGCAAAAAAAAAAAACCAATCCTTCTGATAGTATGCTGTTGATCTGACTGTGGAGCATGAACATTCCGCTGTGGGTGAGCACTGCTCTGAAGTCACCTGCTCCACCAGTGACCATTCATACACTTTTGGCTTGTCACTTTCATAGCAATTTATAAATTTTTAAAAGGCAACACTAGAGAAAAATGAAGTACTATCTATGAAAAGTGTATTTATTTAGCTTTTATGTGGAGGCTACACACAGTGCCTTCTTTTGATGGCTTTGATAAGGTCTTTTTAAAATCCCTTTATGTAAAGTAGGTACCCCTACTCAGAAGGGGAAAAAAAATTCTCCTACTAGGTCAAAGTTCCATGTAGAGTTTCAGAAAAAGCCACTGAGATGACCAAACCGAAGGATTTCCACAGGCAAACAACCACCTTCTTGACATGGACATTCTGGGGGACCCTTGTCTGTTGTGTCAATCCCTGACTACACAATGAGGCAGGAAATAAAGTCAGTAATCTACAAACAGCTCTAACTATGCCATCTAATACTTTAAAATGGCATAGTCATTTGCAGTGTGCTCCCACATCACATGAAGTTTAATCAGTTTTTTTTTTAAACAAAATGAAGTTTAATCAGGTTTTTCCCTCCCTGCACTCCAGCTATGCCCCCTTTAAAATTATACTTTGCTTTGAAGTTCTCTGCCTCCAAAGTCAGTTTCTCACTGAAGTACTTACTTCCTAAGGATCTCTTTTACAGGTTCCTGTTCACATTTTGTTTTGATGTGTTACTTTGTCAAAGTTCATCTCTTTAAATTATTTCAAAAATAAACATTTTTTTTGTCGATTTTCACGAGTACTAGCAATATAGATGAACCCTAAAATCCCCCAATGAATCTGCTTTTCAATGAGTTTAAAGATTTTCTGAAACAATTTTTTCTGCCTCTTGACTGCAGTGGCTGCCTTATCCCTGTTATCCACCCAGTCCTGACTGTATTTGGGGTAACACATGAAATGTTTTCATAATGGAAGGGCTTAGTATGACAGAGTGAGTTGTTTTATGAGAATATGTTATTTTATGGCTCTTAAATTTTTATCTGAAGGGGAGCTGTAACACAATAGCAGTCAATATAATCATAATTACAGTTCAGCTAAATTTTATAATAAATAACCCACATGGTTCCCAAGAATACATGCCTACCAAGACTCAATTACACTTACTTTTTGATGGGATTGTGCTCAGGAAAAGAGACATCCTTATTGAACATCAACTATAAAACTAATTGAAGAAAAATTTTACTCCATTAAAATATGTACCTCTCATTCCTCAAGAGCAGAAACTATGGTCTATTTGTTCCCCATGATCCTGAGACATGCCACAGTGCCTGTTGAATAAACATAGACATGATGAATGGAATTTGGTGTCTATGCCAAAAGATGCTTTTAGGGGTCTTAGTAAAAACTGTTCCGTGGCACTAAAACTATACTTGGAGATAATGGGAAATTTAATACGTGAAGCAATATACCAGTTCAATTCTGGACAGTTGCTAATAAAGCTAAGCTTCTCATTGAGGAAAATATTGGATGATCTAAATGAAATTAAGTGGAAAAGGCATGTAAATAATCTAAGCCAAACCTCCTTTTCCAAAAAATATAGGAATCCAGGGAGGGTAGATGATTTTCTAAGGGCCACCCAAAGAGTTAAAGGTAAAGTTAGACCCAGAACTGCTTCCAATTAATATCCCATACCCTGCCTCCAAAACCATTTCATTTCAATTACTGAGTTATTTCAAAAATATATAAAAGGAAGGATCTCTATCATATCATTTCTTTTCTATGTTATTCATAGTGCTATTGTGACATTGGCTTTTACAAAAATTAAAACTCTCACTTTTCCTGATTATTATAATAGTGTTTTTGGACTCATGAATGTTGTGAAAAATTAATTAGTAAGACACTAAGAGTTAAGAATCTTATATCATAATTTAAATAAATTTTATTAAATGAAATACTAATAATTCATCCAAATAGGTATGTGTATTTTTTAAAACATGAAACCTTTAAGGAATTTCAAGGATTCTTCAAAAGCTTCATGTTAGATTGGGATTTGGACTGAACTGAAACTACTGTATGCAAAGAATTGGGGAGGGAGGTTGTATAAAAATATCACAAGCACTTACCTAAATTATTTAATAAGAAGAAGAGTTTGGAAAGCTGAAAAAGATGATACTAACTGAAGCAAAACCACCATTAAAAACTTAACAACCATCTAAGAGTGGAAGCCCCTACCATATTGAATCTGTGACCTTGGACTCCAACCAATTATAAGGACCTGGGGCAGTCAGTGAGCAAAGCAATTACAATGGGAGTCAAACTATTAAGGAGCCAAGAGTTCAGTAGCTTTATGTCCCTGCCAAGGGATCCCTAGAACACTGTATAATAGGAATTGAAAAATATTAACATTCCTACGTGGTAGTTTATAGCAACTTCCAGTATAGTCTAATCCAAGCAGATTTTTCATGTTGACGAATATGGGAGTGGTTATTTTATTTTATATGTACTTTTACAAACATTTAAATTGAAATAACCAGTAGCATAAAATTGCCAGTGATTTAGCTGGCTATGAACTTGTAACCAAATACACTTGGAAGATTTTTTTTTTTTTTCCCCTCTCTTTAGCTCTCAGGTAAATTTCACTGCATGACAGCATTTCATGCTAGGCAAAGCTCATACAGGAGATGAAAAAGCATGAAGCATAAAAAACATCACAAAACCAGTACAAAATCTTGTTTATAAAGAAAAACAAGGAATGTAAGCTAAGTGGAAAGGTGCCGGATGAAAGATATTTTAAATGCCTTCGAGTTAAAACCATCAGGGATCAGAAAACAGAAGGCAAATTCTAGAGGCTAGTACACCAAGGGAGAGGCTGATGAATTGCCTTGTGCACATTTTAATTAAACTATCATCTTGAGATTTTTTTGTGTATTGATTTGCACAGTACTTAAAAAAGCTTCTTTTCCCCTTACCTCCCTCCTTTGAATGTTGAAGCTTTGTGCCTTCAGCCTGACTCTATGAAAAGAAATTACTCATCTTTGGAATTGTTATGGAGGGAGGGAAAAAAAGAAAAAAAAAAAACAAATGGGTGGACATGTTCTCTTCTCCTTTTCAATATGTTTAAATTTCAACTGTTCATATAATTATGCTGGCATGTATTTCTTCCTGGCTCTAGTCATGCAGAAAAATTTTAAACATGAGAAATTGGACAACTCTAATGTGGTGTAAAATCTACTTACGCATTGTATTTCTTTCAATATTCGTTACCAATAGTATGCACATTGTTAAAATTAAAAGAAAATGTTAGCTTTATGCCCTAATGCATTTCTGTGATATACATAGCTGCCAAATATTTTATTAATGCTGAAAAGAGGAAATTTGAAAAGAATAGAAATGTTAGAAATAGGGTTGATTTTAGGCAGAGGTGACAGTAACAACCATTTAATGGTAATCACCACTTATGGCATCAATTATAAGAGTACTTATCAACAATAGTTAAGTTTCCTAAGACCCATCTGTACCCAGAAGTAAACCGAGGCATCAGTTAAAGTGATTATCCAAGGACTTTTGGAAAGTCATATATATAGAATCACACAAAAGCTTTAGCACAATTTGAACTCCAGTGTCAAAATGTGAAATACCATATTCACAGGTTGTCGATTTCCCTTTCAGGCCCTTTTAAGTAAACTCACTCTTCTCTACCTACAACCATGCTTACCTGCCCACCCATACAAATGCCTAACAAATGAGAAGAAGAATATGAGGCACTATAGGATTTTAAAAGGATTATGTTATTCTGAGATATCAGCTTCAAAAATGGATCTCTGAAGGTCATGTAAGAATAGCAAGATGGCCTGATGGAGGAAATGAAGAATTTCATGAAGCTGACGCAGCTGTCACACTTCCTTGGTGACTGGTTAGGTTCTCACTCAACACACACAGTCATATTCTCTCCCATGCCCCTAGCCCCCAAAGACTAGGGCTTGTCCCTTGTCAGTAGTGGTCTTGGGAAGACATTTAACTCTCTAACTCTCAGGATATTATTCCTAGACCACAAACCCTATGGAAAACTGAATTATTTGATATTGAGAGAGTGTGTACTATCTGTTCAAGAGTGAGTTCAAGTTATCCACCTAACTTTCAAAGCAGCAAGCTGCCCAGATTGGAAATGATGCCCAGCAGGATCACAGCTTTAAGACTAAGTCTGGAATAGGACAGGCTGCCCTGCATTTCTCAGATCAGTGTCCTTAAGTCTGTTCCTGGAGGGCCTATTGCTGGTGATGATGGAGAGGGGGTTGAAAATAGTTTGTGTTTCATGTCAAACTCATGGTCTACTTGACCATGATATCAGAGTTCTAATTCATTTACTCACTTTGGTGCTCTGTAAGGTCTGATCTTTGAAAGAGCAAGTGTTTCCAAATGTGAAGTAACCTCTCTAGTAATAGACTATGAATTACTTTTTCTTTCACTTTTGGTCTTCTAAGCCACCTGCAATACACCACTCATGCCTTTTCTTCCTCCAGCAATGGACTCTAACATACTAGTTCTGAACCTCTGCTAGGTCATAGCCTTCTCTGAGAATGTAATGAAACCCATTAATCCCCAGAGCAGTGTGCACACGTGTGTGCATGCACACACACAGTTATCCCTGCAGTCTTAGGTCCCTTCCATGGACTTGCTAATGATTAAACCCACAAACAAATGAACAAAAGCAAGCAACAACAACACAACCACCAAAGAAACCTCCCACTCCAATAAGTTTGGTAGAAATATGTTAACTAACCTAAAAAAAGACCATAATCACTATTCCTCCTTTTGTTGGTGGTTGAATTTTAAATTAATTGAATTTTTAAAATGGCAACAGATGGTTCCCATTTTATTAGATTTTAAATTCATAACAAGTATAAGCCATAACTTTTGACTTGCTCTGTATGTTATAGTCCAGGTCACCACATGGGCCCTGAGCCCTCTACATACCGCACAACACCAGGGGGCATCAAACACACAGACTATGTGTGTGATTGGCACTGCAGAGCCCTGCAGTGTGGCAGCTGTCAGCAATATCTAACACATTATGGATATTGAATGGGTTAAAACACCAAAATGGCACCACCCAACAGCACACCAATTTTGGCAAAACTCTATGTCAGTCATTGGTCATTAAGTCTAACTTAGTTATAATTATTCTTTTCTGAATGGTGGCTTTTTCCCCCTAAATGTTAAGAAATATATAGTATATGTCTAAATAGCCATTAGACCTTAGGCATAACACTGTTGCACATAAACTTTTCTTCTTTGGTGAGTTTTATGCTAATAAGAATCCTGTACACTGTCTCTTAATGATTTGTGACCACCTTAGAGCCCTGCTTTGAAAATGTCTGATTATCTGCATATCTATTAATTTGTTTATTCATCCAACTACCTATAGAAATTTTAAACGGTGTAATAACTTTGAGAATAGCGACACTAATGTAGTATTAGATTAAAAGAATGTTACTTTATATAGGCGTTAATGTAATTTAGGGGCACTTAGAGGAAGCTCTATACTTACCATGATTCTTGGCCAGAGAAGACAGGTTGATCCCTACTCATTTTGGGATTGCTAATTTGCCGTTAATTAGGAAGATTGATTCCGTTCTGTGATGCATAGGCCCAACCCAAGATGCATCTTCCTGGTTTCTGGGGCACTTTCCTAGTTGTCCTTGTAGTTGCAGATGTGTAACTGAATGTCACAGGGCCTCATGAAATAGAAGTGATTTCCAGCTTCTATAAAGCAAGTATCAACATTTTTCCAATTTTGTTTTATATTCTGAAGCTCAGACTGGTATTATTTTAAACAAACTTCTGCTTTATTCCATTTCATATTTTTAAAACTGCAGCACAAAAGCTGTGCTCTGATTTGAATATTTAGTAAAAGAAATGCTTTTGTAGCAAGAATTCTTTGCTCTATTTTCTTGAAGTAAGTGTCAGTCTCAGACGCAGTGCACCCATCCAGGCTGTGATGTTCTGTACGGAACAACATTTATTTTCAAGTGTTAACTGTTTGTTTATCTTCCCTGTGATGTATTGAGTTTGCTGCTACAAGCCTTTTTTCCTTCTCTCTTCTCTTGGTTGATGACAAATTTTAATCATTTGACTGTCCTTCACGACAATTACTTTAACTAAGATGAGTTATATTCCCTTTATTGGAATGAAGTCAGGGAATCTATCAAAACTAGTGAAAGGAAAATTCCTAGAAATGTTTTTAAACATAGTCATTAAGAATGGGCTGAACCAATACAGAAAAAAATGTGGAGGCTGAAGAGTGTGAAGGAAACCACTTAACCCACTGCAATTTTGATGCCTGGCATTGCCAGGCAGATAACTCAAGTAACTTTTGAACCACATAATTTATTTTGGAGTGGTAGAAAACAGATAATAAAGGCAAAATCAAATCCAAAAAGAAGGATTCAATTTCATTTATATACTTCACACTCTATAAAATGTGACAGATAAACATACCCATGTTTGGACTTACAGAAAGGTGTGCATATATATGATGAATGTGTGAACACTGTGTATTTACATCAAAGTCAGTGACCTAATCTATAATTATTCCTCTGTCTTATCTTCCTGAATATTCTTAATATGTTGGCAAATCTTTCATATTTTTTTTCTGATGGACCCAGAAATAATTTGAAATTTTTTTGATGAACTACTTTTGAATATGCTAAACATAACCTGAGAACAAAATAAATGAAATACTTAGACACCAACGACATTAGAAAAGGAAATAAGTGATAATGCATAAAATGGGTATCTTTATTTACTCTTTTTTTTTTTTTTTTTTGACAATTATTTTTCCAGTGCTGAGGATTGAATTCAGGTCTTTGCTGCACCTGATTGGCAAGTTTTCTACCACTGAGCCCCAGTGGGAATCCAGGCCAAAATGGAATCCTTTAAAACATGTATGTTTGTGCCTTCTCAGCCTAACATGCAACCTTATGTGCTAAAAGTCTTTGGTTGTGCCTTTCCTATGACTTAGTGATCCTTGCCAGCCTTGGTTACATCTCTTGGTAGATTGGGACTTCCTTTTTACTTCTGGGTATTTCTGAATGTTTTATATAGCAATTCCTTGTGCAATCAACTCTCTTAATCCCTGTAGCTTATGGTTTGTAAACAAATGTTAAATTTCAACTGTGCTTCTCTTGCCCACCAGTATTCTGTGGAATTGTTACCTCTATTATCAATTCATCTATGTTTAGTAAATCCAAACATACCTCTAAGTTAACCCACATAAATGTAGTTGGGGAATGAGATTTACTGCTTCCTTCAAAACCATACAATTGATCTATTCACAATTATTTACCAAGCATCTACCATTGCCTAAAGACCTGTCATGGCACCAGGAATTAGACTAGGTGCAATCTATTTGGGGTAGGGTGAAATGGATCCTCTGCCCTCATGCAGCTTGCAGTTCAGAATCAAATGTAAATGCCAGGGGTACAAAATTATTATATCAATTGTTTAAAATTTGGAGTTTATTTTTCTTAAAGTTCAAGGTAACAATATTATATACACAGAGGCCCAAATAGACCCACAAAAGCCTTCAGTACTTTTTTTCTGAATTTTATCTCGAAATATTGGAACCACTTCTCCCTTCCATGAAGTTGGGAGGGAAAATAAAATGAAAAAATGAGGGGGAAATTGCATGAAGTAAGAAATTCATACTCCTTACCCCAGTGGTCAGAATAGGCTGCCAGAGCCAGAGCTAATATTTCTTGTACTTTGGAATTAGGCTCTACCTGCATCCATTTCTGGTTCCTTTATTTCCTCCCATCCCATTGAGTCACTACAGTGAAATCCAGAAGTTTTAGAAGAATGAGACATGTGGAGGTAAAAATGTCTTTATGTAAAAAGGGTTTTTTAATCTGTTTTCTTACATTGTATGAATGGTTGATTGGGTAGTTAATCAAAATATTGGGATCTAGATAGACACTGGCAAACCAGAGCCATAATCCTTGCCCGTATGGAGTGTCCGGTTCACCCAAGAAGACAGACAAATGAAATAATTAGTTATTATTTTTATATCATTAATAATGTTTGTAATGGAATAATCTATGATTAGTTGGGCATGAACTCTGAATTATTTTTTCTTCCTTCCTTCAAGTTTGCTTATTTGCTTTCATCTCCTTTTAAAACAGTGCAGCTCATTTTCCAAGAGCTTGTCAGTGCTAGCAGTACAGTCCTATGCCATGTAGAACTGAGGAGTTGACCCCCAGTGGGAAGATAAAGATGATATTTCCAATTAGTTCTAAGCCAAGCATAGCAATGCTGATGATGTTTAAGTTATACTTTTCACTTAAAAGTGTCTAGGTATCCATATATATTACCTAACTGCTCCTCAGATAAGGAACATCCCTTGCTTAACCTCCATTTACATAGAAGGTTAAGTAACAGAGTATATAACATGCCTGACATTCTGTAAAAGAAGTGTGACACTACCTAGAGAAACTGCACTATCTAACTTCTCTTCAGAAGAGTCTTCTCAGATAAGGGTCATAACGTTTTAAATCTTCATTTATATAAATGGTTAGTTAACAGAGGGTACATAACAACTTGCTTGGCATTACCTGGAAGAATCTATGGTACTACATTGGTTTGCATGCATATACTGGTAGTAGTTGGTGCTTTTTCTTAGATTACATTTTTTTTTTTTGTACTAGAGATTTAACCCAAAGGGGCTTTTACCACTGAGTCACACCCCCAGCCCTTTTTATTTTGAGATAGGATTTTACTAACTTGCTCAGAGCCTCATGAACTTACTGAGGCTGGCTTTGAACTTGTGATTCTCCTGCCTCAGCCTCCTCAGCTGCTGAGATTATAGGTGTGTACCACTGTGTCCAGCCAGATTACTTCTTGTAGAAGAGCAACAAAATATAGTAGAAAGAATGGGTTTTAGAGAAAGAAAGATCTGAGTTTGCATCCTGTTTCACTATGAACATCTGTTTGGACCTGAACTTGGAGGCTGTTTCCTCAACTGCCTAACTGACATGATGCTTTTGATTCCTGATATTATTGTGAGGACTGTAATATTTGGTAGGAGCTCCAAAAAGTAACATTTATTACTCTTGTTGTTTTAATTTTTGTTTTTTCACATTTTATGTTTTCTTTTTAGTTTCTGTAATCAAATCCACATAGATTAGACTTTGATGCAGTGCATTACCCTTGAACAAATGGGGGAAAAAATTAACATTTTTAGATCAATATGGCTGTTAATTTCTATACAATGTTAACTTCTGCTTTCTTCCTTTTCCCAAAAATTGTACATATTTCTATAATATATGAGAGATTAACAAACATTAATATTTAATAGGTAGCACAGTCAGGAATTTCCTATTCCCTTTTTGCAAACAGTTTCTCACACTATTATGTGTGACTTTTACTTTTCACAAGATTTTTAATGTTTTTGATGATGAAGTATTTTTGCAGGGCATTAACCAAATAAGATAAGGAAATGTCTCCAATAATTTGAGTACCCCATGGCATCTGAGTGAGTGGCAAGAGTCATGCAAGATAGTCATGGAAACAGGAAATCCCCATCAGCCCTAAATATTCTTTTCTAGGAGTATATTTGCTTTCTTTAAGCCTTTGTTCATCTATGCTATTTATCAAACATTTAAAATCAAATACCTGAGTTTTATAACATATACCACTGAGGTACAAACAGGTGCTAGGATCTATCGCACACTTGAATATTTAGAAAAAAAAATGACTTAATACAGGCATCCTAACATTCTTGAAAAAGGACCAGATACTATTTTCAGATGACATCCCTGATCTTCTCTTCCCCTACTTCCACCATGGTTCATTGTTTCTTATATGAAAATACTTAGGACATGTCCTTTCATCCCTCTGACTGCTGTATTTCTTAGTGTTTTTTTGTTGTTGTTGTTTTAAGGTGATGTTAACATCAGGATGCTTTGAGAGAAGCAACCCATCTGTTGAACTCATTGTGGGTTCCTAAAATGGCAGATAACATTTATTCTCACAAATCAATAAGATCTGGGGCTGGGTTATATGATGGTAGAGCTCTTGCCTAGCCTGTGCAAGGCCCCTAGGCTCAAATTCCAGCACTCCAGAAAGAAAATATTTTAAAAAGAGAATGATAAATAGAATGTTATTTTTTGCTAACCCCATTTTATGCATAGTTTTCTTCCCTTTCATCCTGTTTCCCAGCAGAGCCTTTCCTTACTTCTTTTCCTTCTCACTCTGGCCTCTTCTTCAGGTGCCCACCTGACTCTCAGATCTTTTCTGTTGAAGCAGTTCACCTTACCTCTTTGTGCTACTGATTTTTGTGCCCTGGTTTAGATGCTCCTTCACATCAGGCCCCCTCATACCTCATCAGGCCCTCATGTCTTCAGAGTGGGGGACTCTTCCACAGAATTGGCAGGCCTTGCAAATCTTTAGGCTGCTGTAATAAAATCTCCAGTTCCTGAGATTTATGAGGTCAGACACATGTAGAAGAGGAAGCACCTACAGTTCATGAAATTGTAAAGAATGCCAAGCTATAGATGGGAAGAAAAGATGCCCAAATTCTTGATTGTTCATATTTGACCAGCATAGTTTATATTTCCTTTCATTTATCATCCAGGTATTGCAGGTATTCAAATGGCCAATTGAAACGTGGTTTTGTTTTTTTGTTTTTTTGGAGCTCTTGAGATATCAGTTTACATAATTAATAGAAATATACCAGCAGGTGACTGTAATGTGATTATAAAGTACAGTCCTGGCTGTTGGGGTGTATTGAATACTTTTAAATGAAATATGTGGAGTGTGTGTATGCATGCAATGTGTTTAAATTAATGCAGCCTTTCCAATCAGCCAGAAAGAGAGAAAGGATGTAAATTGCTAGCATGTGTTGTTCAAAATGCAAAAGTAGGAAAGCAATATTGATCTGTGCTTTGGATGTTTATTTACATCAGTGGCACAGTGTTAAGATGTCTGGCCATAATTATCAAGACCTGCCCACCTGTCAAACCGCAATTGGGTTATTTCCCCATTGTCTTGCAGCAGTAAATCTTCAGGTCTGGATGGGCATTAGACAAATGGAAAAAGGCTACTTTCCCAGAACATGTAATTCATTATGGAAAACAGGTGCCTGCTGAAGATTTTTGCTTTAATGCAGACATATTTTATTATTCATAAAATATTAATGTGAGTAGTCACTACCAGAGTTGTGTGGGTTGTTTTCATGTAAAATTTTCCATTTTAATTTGAGGAGCAAAATTGTAAGGATTCTCCAAAGCTTGCTTTTTAAAAAAAGGTAAAAACCATTCCATAAATAGTTTCATTCCCTTAGTCTCCCAAAATAGGTCCCAACGACCCTGGCTCCCTCTTATGTAATGTGCGAAAATAAGTCTGCTTTAATGTTGTATGCGGTAAGTGTTCAGTCCAGGGACAACCTTGTAGTAGGGACAGGGTGACCTTTCAAGAAAAAAAAATGAAATGAAATATACTTTCATTTTCCAGAAATATGCATGCAAGTAAAAATTTGACAGCCTGGAAGAACATAAGCAAATATATCTTTTTATTTGAAGATAAAAAGAAGCGGGGCTGGATAGGAAAGGGAAAAAACCTGTGAAAAAACGGATGATGCAGTTTTTACGAATAAGCAGCTTAATGTATCTTGGCACCCACAGTAAGCCTTGTAGGAGCTCAAAGTGCCTCAGGCAATCTGTGAGCAGAATAGCAATTTTATTACTTTGTCATTAAACCAATTTCACAGCAGTATTGTTTGTTAATGAGCAGCGGCAAACGAGCGAAGATGTCACACACTGGAATAGCAGAGAGATTTGTGACCCAAGCTCACAGCACTAAGATGGAAAGACCACGGCTATAAAAAAGGAAATACTTTGGGATGAAATGCAAAGTCTATACAGCAGAGCTTGTGTTTATGAGCTACCATTTTGCTAAGAGCTGTGAGAGAAATAAAGGTCTGGAAATATGCAGTTAAAACAGGGCCTATAAAATTAAAACCAAATTAAAGTATAGCAGAGGATTACTGCACAGACTGTACTCGACAAAATATATTTTAAGTGATGAGGTGAAATCTAAATCAGTTTTGTTTGAATTTGGTTGGTATTTATGAAATTCAATAAAAAAAATGAAGAAATATCCAAACAAAGCAGCTGCCTCACCCTTCTGTGGTCTCTGAGCCATAAACACACATCACTTTGAGGAAATTCCACTTGCCAATCCTTAAATAATTAGCAACTTTTGGATTCACAGGGTGCACCCCTTCATCTCCACGCAAGCCTTCTCTGGCTCTCTCTTGGTGAGGTCCTTGCACATGTGTAATAAACACTCAGGCAGAGCTCTGATCTGCCTGAGGCCTGTGAATCAAGTGCCCCTAGCAAGCTGGAATTGAGTTTGTCCTTTGATGGGACTTTCTCTTCTTTTTACTTCCTTTTTTCCTTTGCATTTTTGTTTTTAAGCTGGGGTTGCTCTTACAACCATTTTGGGAGACAGCCTTAAGGGATACAAGTAACAGTGCCAGACAGGTGCGTAGGTGCATCCCTGCAAGGTGTCCCACGGTAAGTGTGCTGCCCAGGCTGTCTTGCCAGTTGATATGCAGGAGAAGGTTGATGCCCCCAGTGCCAGCATCAGACTAACTACTCTCAGGGAGGGTGGGATGAAGGAGGAGCCTGGGAGGAAATTGAAGGAGATGATTAACCCATAATTGCATCTCCATTTACAAAGGAGGTTTTAAAAATACTTCTGGTCCTCAAGGTTTGATGCTGAGCCACCCCACTTCTCTGTCAGGGAACTGCACCCATTTGAGTTTGAGACTGACCCAATTTACTGGGCTTTGATACTGAAATGTCTCAACCTGTGCAGGTGCTTCTCCATTGGAAGGCCCCAACAGCTCTGCTCCTCCGAGTCTGGGGCTAAGTCATGGTCAAGTTTGGTACCTCAAATGGATCACATTTGTGGCAAGCCTCTATAGTCTACAGTTGTGATCAGTGGGACCATACCCTGGCTCTCTCTGGCCCTCTTCTTAATTCAGTTTGACCAGTGATGTATGTTTCATATTTTCTCTCATGATGCTCCACTTGGATCATTAAACTGTTTATTAATTTTTAAATTTGATTTGGTTCTCCCGTTTTCTTTGCTTTCTTTTATGCCAATTTCTTAAAGTGATTTTTGGACTGGTTTGGTGGAAGGGAACTCTGAAAGAAATGCTCCCACCGTGATCTCTGCAGTGCACATGGTGGTGGGAGTTCAGCTTTAAGACTGTTTTCTGCCTGACAGGGCAGGACCCCCAGACAAATCACTGGCTGGCTCTGTGGTAGTTGGCAGCCATTCAAGACTGGTCTTGTGCCAGGAGTATTACTAGATAGCCAGACAGATCAATTCACTTTTACATTCCCGCCATTATTTATAGCCCCACCGTATATCTACTCTTGCTTATGAAGTAATGATTAGCAAATACAGTACACATAAAACATGGGCATTTGTTCTGGAAAGGGCTTTCTCCTGCTGATATTGCAGAGAGTTTCACAGGTCACAGAACCTTAAAAAGGATTTAAAGGGCATGTCTTGTGTAGCATTTGTTCCTTTGAAAATGATGCTCTTTCCCATTTTTGAGTAATTGAAGAGGATAGAAAGGTTTTCTCATTGCTTATGTTTCATTGAATTCTCTGCAGCCCCTTTTTCCCACAGATGTTTCAGCCAAACCTGTGCAGAGGGAGGTTACACGGCATGGCTTGCTATTTAAAATGACTGTTTTGTGCTTCCCTTTTGAGTGTGTCAAGGTGAACAAAAGCAGTGCTGCTAGCATTTCAGAGGGGAATTTGGGGTAGGAGTTTTCCTATGCTGGGAGAAAGTGAGAGGACTCAGTGGAGAAAGACTTTAGCTCCAATTTTTGTTTGTGTTTTCTTCTCTTTCTCTCCAGAGCACATGATGCATGTCAACATGATTCTAGGTCATGCTACAGAATCTCATCTAGTTGTGATCTACCAGTTTCTATGAAGACCATTATTGTATATGTGCATTTTAAGAGCTGTAATTCAGTTCAGAGTTGATCCTTTGCAGAGCATCATCTCTGAGCTTGGATCATGTCGGGCAGGGACACCTTGACTTTTCCTAAGAGATACATTGCTGGTTGGAATCCATAGGTTGATTAAATCATGTTTTCCTAGCAAAATGAACATATACGGTGAACAAAATATTAAAATAGGATGATACCACAAGAAGAATAAGGGAAAGTGAGCCGGAATCTGAAAACATCAAGCTTGCTGGCATTCTGCTACAACTTCATTTTTTCATACTTGGTTTATTGTACATTGGCTATAATTGAGGGCAGTTACACATACCTTTTGTGCCCTCCAACTGGTGAGTGAATTTTATCTTATATGGGCAGCATGTTTTCCTTCTGTTGCCTCAGACAGCATTATGATACATTATTGCTAAGGATATTTACAATGCATAACAGTAAGTATTGTTCTGGGATAAGATTTTCTGTTCATTTCTAGAAGACTTTCCTTACAGATTACATTAAGCTTGTATTTCTGGAGAATTTCTTCTAAGTATTTTTGGGTGAGGCACAGGAGATTAAACCAGGAGCACACTACCACTGAGCTATATTCCCATCCCTTTTTATCTTTTTATTTTGACAGGGTCTTGTTAAGTTGCCCAAACCAGCCTCCAACCTGAGATCCTACTGCCTCACCCTCCCAAATAGCTGGGATTATAGGTATTCCCCACCACAACCAGCTCTTCTAAATAATTTCAAACACTGTTTAGTAAGTTACATTATGTCTATTACAAAGATGAGAAGAATCGAGGTTTCCAAATGACTTACAGAATTTCATACAGAATATTAATGAGAGGAGGAAAACAAAATTAGACGATACTGCTCCAGGAATTTTTTATTCCTGTTCTTCTAAATGAAATCCCATAAAAACTTAACATTCAAAAAATAGAAGATCTCAGGAGTTAAAATGTAGAACGAAGTGAAAAAAAAAAACTTTTGATTCCTTAATGAAATGCCTCTTTACCATGCTGCCTTATACTTTACAGCCCTTTACAATTGTCAGGGCACTTTAATAATAATAGGAAGACGACATGCTGTCTTATTAGCCCTGTGAAGTAAAGAAGGTTTAAGTTATCATTCCCTTTTCACAAATGAAGACATGCTGGCTTCCCCAGGTGTGGTGGCTTGTTTGCTATGGCAAAGCTCCTAAGGTCCACACAGGGCTCACCCTTTGGGGCTGACTCTGAACCAAAGCTCTCCCTTCTACTGCTCCAGGTTCTTTTCCATGCCCTCCATTATCCTATGGAAAGAACTCAGTTTGATTTAATAAGATAGCAGAGGCAAACTTCCCAAATGAAAATGGTAATCCTCATTGACAATATTACTTATGCACATGTGTTTCCATATCAGTCCACATCAGTGGCCATGGAACTCTTGAGATACCCTGGGAATCTTTCTCCACATCTGACCTTTGAACAAGGAATATCCCACAAATAAGTCTTCACTAATAAAGAAAATGAAATCAGTTTTTAAATTCTCACTTGTTTTCTTTGGTTCCTCTATAGTGGCTCTTCCTCCTGCTTTCCAACCAGCACTTGAGTCTTTGTTTCTTATTGTTTTAGTGCCAACTATCTAAATGTACTCTGCTTGGCAGTACCACTCAAATTTCATTTTTTTCCAACAGTGCTGAGAGGTCTCCACAATGCATAGCAGTCTTCACACTGTGTTTTAAGTATGGAGTTATTGCTAAGTGGTGCTGAAACATGAGCTGTGGGAACAGCCCAAAAGGTGGGGGCCCACTTTGAGTGAACCAAATTCTTTCCTACTTTGGGTCAAGCAGAGAATGACAGACTGTGGCGGGTGGGGCAGAAAGCAAATTTCTGTTCTATAAGTTAAAGCAAGAGACTAAGAGCCTCATTGCTGTTTTCTCTGAAAATGAAAAGAGATCAATTTCTTGAAATTATTTCAATCCATGCAAAACAGCATAGAGTATTAGGGAAACTGAGTCTGGACATAGTTCTTGACAAGTTGAGTGATGTTTCTTAAGTGGAACATATGTTTGCACTTCATGTTCTGTTGGAACTGAACATTTCTCATTTTGTTTTCCATGCTGCTTCTTTTGGTTCTATGATTGATAGAACCCACAGGGCTACATAGACTTCCTCTGGTCAACCTGACATATTTCACAGGTATCACAGGACACCTTTACTTGTTGATACCTATCACTGAGGTGAAAATCTCTTTAAAAATTCATCCAAGATTTGGCAGATTTATTCTACAGGGGCTGCATCTTAGCTTTGCATAGTATCTTTGATTAACAAATAGAGAATTTACTAGATTTATTTGGCTCTTCAGAGTGAACAACAGATGTTTTTCTGACCCTTCTAGATCCTTTGAGATGTGCTTTTACTAAGAGAAGGCAAGATCTTCTGTTGCCTTCCAGCCTTTGGTTAATTCTGAACTTCCACCTTGTGTGTGAGATGGTCATTCCATTCTAGATAATGTAGAAGAACATACTCCATGTGATTTCTATAGCAGATGGCCTTTTTTAAGGACTTGATTAACATGCAATTTTAAAATTATTTCACCTCCCAATACGGGTGTGTTAAAGAGTGTACTCATATACTAAGTCAAGATTGTATTTCTACTTTCAACGTTTGGTGAAAATGAGGGAATGAGTGATTGTCCTATGTAAAGGTAGGCATGAAGCTGGGTGCAGTGTCACGCACCTGCACCTGTAATTCCAACTATTTAGGAGGCTAAAGCAGGAAGATCGAAAATTCGAGATCAGCCGTGGCAACATAGAGAGACCTTGTCTCAAAATAACATTAAAAAGAAGAATGGATGTATTTTCCCACATCTGTGGACCCCATGGTTGCTCAAATTAAAGATATTTTAGCAGCCCTGTTTTCATTAGTCAGCAAAATAAGTTCTGCATCATTCTGTGGCTTGCCTTCCTAAGATTTCTAAGATTAAATAATAATAGGTTACAGCAGAGAGGTAGAGGTTGCTGTGAGTTTCTGCCACTTAATCTCCAGCCTCATTTTCTCTTTCATTTCCTTGTTGCAGCATCAATCCCATGTTCCCCACCTCTAAATATTTTAGCTTCCTTTGTCCTTGACTTCAAGGAACAATGAGTAGAATAGATAGATTATTTTCATATGCCTAAATGTTTAGATAAATAATTTGTGAGCTCTGAATAAAGGTCCACACATTGTATTTGTGTTCACCCATGCCTGTTAGGGAGAAGCAGCCACCCTGGAAGATGAAACCTAACAAAACAACTTAAAATTCGAGTTATCCCATTTATTATTTTGTTCCATTGACCTTTCAATGGTGGGTCACTGTAGATAAAATACTAAGTGCGAGTTAGGAACATAAATGCATTTTGAAGCTTATTTTCAGTGTTTAAGTGATAGTAGAAATGAGGGCCACTGTACATGCACATAACCTGGCCACTACTCAGAATTTTTTGTCAATATTAGAAATTTTTCTACTTACCCTTTCTAAGACTTAAAAAAGTTATTCAAACCTTGTAATTTTCCAAAGATGCCAACTATTTGGCTCAATATTGAATCTTTACAATAAATTTATGAGGTAAGTATATTGTCTCTAATCTACTGGTGAGAAATGTTGAATCAGAGCAGTCACATAGCTAAGAAACTGTACAACCAGCAGTCAGACTTCTCTCCTAACTTCAAGCAGTACCTTTGTTGTTAAATGTATAAACCAGGAATATTTGCTCTATCTGTGCATTTGTGTAAGTAGTGACCTGTATCTGGTATGTTCTTTCTCCATTAATTGCCCCATTTCCATCTGTCAGTGTTCTTCAAGGAGGAGTCAAAGCCTCCCCTCCTCCTCCCTCTCTCACCCATGTTATCTCCATGTTTCCTGCACACTGTGGTCACCCTTGTGGTATTGAGACTGTCATCTTGCAGCATGGCCATCTCTTTGCTGCTAAACTCCAGGCTCTCTGAGAGCAAAACCAAATCATCTTCACCTGGATATGCTTTGCATTATCTAGAGGATTGTAAACTTTGGAAATTCATTTGCAGAATGAGTTAAATGGTTTTTGTCATTTTCAACTGATGTTCTGATGCCTTTTCAATACAAATTGACCTTCACATTTCATCTTCAACTCTTTGAAGTAAATCATATAATTTATTCCCAATTTAAGTTGAATAGAAAGGCTAAAAAACTGTTCAAACTGTTCAATAGTGGCATAGCCAGAGTTCAAACCCAGGACTCCAAACCCTATGGTCTTTCCATTAAACTCTGCTATCTCATAGCATACAACATATTGTGTTGATGGATGGGTGTGGGTCTTATTTCTCCCACTGAATTTGGAGATCCTTGGGACATGAAATTAATCCCAAACTTAGTGATTTTTTTTTCCACTTAGCAAATATGGCCTCTTATTGCAGTGTTTTGCCAAATAGGCAGCAGACACTGAATACATATTTGTTCAAAGGGATCAAGTATTGGGACTTCTAGAATTTCCACAAACAAATCAAGACTATTATAAGGGAGAGGAAATGAAGGAGCAGAATCAAGGGATTGTACCCTGTATACAGTGACAGTGGGACTTGTTTTAGGTGGTCTGGTGATGAGACAGACAAGGAAAGGCTTCAGTTCTGAAATTCTGCCTTGGTGCACAAAATGTCCATCATGTCTATGGCATGGACTACTCACCATTGTTCAAATACTCCCTGCTTTCTTCGTTCATGCATCTTAAACTTCTTTGGTTATATTCAGTATGTTGACGGGCAGTGCTCAAGGCAACATTTTACCCAACTGTTTCCCTAGAGTATGATTGGAAATAAAAATCTGTTGAGGATTTCCTGTGTGAAAATTCAAGAAGTTTGAATTTTTAGAGGAAACCCTGAATTTTTAAAAATATTTTTCTGTTGTCAGTGGACCTTTACTTATTTGTTTTTATGCGGTGCTAAGGCTAGAACCCAGTTCCTTACACATGCTAGGCAAGCACTCTTCCACTGGGCCACAACCCCAGCCCGAGACCCAGCTTTCGAGGGTCCTGATGGACAGGACAAAAAAAAAAGAGAGATAATTCAAATGTCAAAAATACAATTTTCATATAATCCTACAGAATGGATGAATGAGAAAATTAGCTTGGACCTGTTGAATCAAGTTCACAGAGAAGGCTTATTTTACATTTTTTTTCCCCCTGCATCATCAGAATCATATTCCCATGTTCATTTCTCTTGATTTTAAAGATTCTAAAAATGCTAACTACTTCAGAATTATATGTACTTCCTGTTTTTTCCTATATTCAGGCTTAGGACCTATTGGTTTATGAATCTAGATAAAATTCTGCTCTACAACTTTTCTAAAAATGAGGTAATTGACAAAGATCCATTTTATGTCATTGGTCTAATAAATGGCTCCATCTTCCTGCCTGGCTGGAAATATCAGATAAAGGTCTTTCAGCTGCAAACGTCTCCAGAGAAGACAGGAAGAGCAACCCTAAATATTCCAATTTCCTAGCCCTAAATCACGTGTGTGTGTGTGTGTGCATGTGTGTGTGTGTAAGAGAGAGAGAAAGAAAGAGCGAGCTGTGATCCCACTTATGACGACTTTGGGAACTTAAACATATTATTGGATTTTACTACATCTCAGTTTCTCCAACCAGAAAATGGTAATGCTGATATTACCCACCTTGCAGAGTTTTTGTGAGACTTCAATAAGAAGATACATGTAACTCTCAGTTTCGTGCCTAGTTCAGTAAAATTCAATGATAATAATATGAATGAAGGAAAATTGATTAATTACAAAGGAGATTTTAATCATAATCAAATTATATGGGCATTATTTCACACCTGAAATTTTTCACCTAAAATATAAACAAGTCTTGCTAAGTTTTCTCTGAATGTTTTGCTTTTTTCCCAAGTCAAGGGTTTGATAAACTATTTAGAGGAATGATAATCCAATAAAATGAGGACTGTCCATGCTAGGTTTTCTATGGTACTAACTTTGAATGTTTTGTTGTACTGCTTCCATCAGCATACTCATATTTAGAAAATTTGCCATGATTTCTGGTTCAGTCATGGTCATCCTTATAAGCACACACTTTCTAACACTTGATTCAATGAGCTCCATTTAGTCAAGAGATTAAATCCAGTTCAAAGATTCATGGACTGTTTGCTTCACTTAAATAAATCACTGATGCACAGTTACTGATCAACCTCCTAATACCACCATTCATAAATGGGAATGGGCCAACCCCTGCTGGCATGATGATCAGCAAGAGGAGGAGTGGGTTGGGCACTGAACAGCTGACAGTTCTCCTCACTTCCGGAGGGGGGCCTTGAGATGACAGCATATAGGTGAGCAGGGCAAGGCAACTGTGACATCTCCCTGGGGTCCCTTTGGTGCCAGGGATTTACAGAGCCTCAGCTGTCAAAGAACAATAAATTTTCCTTCAAAATATAAAACATAAATCAGTGTTTCCCAAACACTGAAAGGCAAGAGGAAACTTAATCCCCATAATAATGAAAAGAATCCTGTTAATTAAATCAGCAAGGTAGAGAGCTTCCCTCCAAGCGCACGACCCAGCTGAACAGTAGAATACCTTGGAGACTGAAGCTGAAATCCAAGCTTTTTCTAGGTTGCAAGCCAGCATCCTGAGGGAACATTTAGAAGGAAAAAAAATCTTAGAAACAGGACAAGTAAATGCAACTTTTTTTTTTTTTTTTTAAGTTGTACTTGGACTGTGTTTATCTGGGCAGGGGAGTTGCAAAACAAATTGTAAACCAGTCTCAGCATATTTGTGCCAGTCCCTTATCAGATTTGCACAACATGGGTAAACTGAAGGCTGTAGCACTGTGAACTGAAACACAGCGTAAATCCATGGGATGCTTAGAGAAGGAAGAAAGAGATATATGTCATTTCTTCTGATTGTTTGTTTATAATTTGTTTGTTTCAACCTTACCTTGTTTGAATTTATTTTCCTCTTAAACATCCTGGCTCAGTTTCTAACAATAATTAAGTGTTTACTTCACACATCTTTCTTTCTGTCCTGCAAAGCCATTGATATAGATTTGTGTTTTTTTTTTTTTTAAATGCTTCATTAATTGGCTGGCCTACTAAGAGAGAGTGTGTTGCTGTGGTTGAAGAGAGCTGGAAAAATAGAGGTTAACTTTCTTTACGAACATGTCATATTTGGGAATTGAGGGCCATATAATATTACTATCCTCAAGCCACGGACAGCAACTTCTATTCCATCAGTAGAAGCCCTCACAGGAAGAAAAGTCATCCCCTCTCAGCTCGACTTCAGCTTCTAGTTTTATTCTCCAAGCTTCTCAGAACTAAGTCTCTTCAACTTAAAATCTACTAACCTTTAGATGGGTTTTTACTGCCAGAGGGAAAGCTTTTCAAATGGACTGGAGTACATTCACAGAGTTTGAGCCCTCCCTCTGAACTTATCCATATGTGAAGACACAGAAACTACCCAACTGCCTTCTAGACCTCAACATTTAACTAATTGTTCACATAGTGATTAATGGCATACTAGTTATTGCATGAGCATCTTCGAAAAAATGTTATTCATGTCATAGTACACATTTGCAACATGTCAAAGTTCATTCAGATTTATATGTGCCTACAGCCAAATGTGTTTTGAATACTTCTGGCAGGAGGATTTTCTTGCTATCATCTGTACTTACCACTTTCCTTTGTCCCGTTCACAACCACAGGTGCACAAGCTTGAAGGATCATGTTCAGCACTGAAAGTGGGTAGTGCTGCTGAGAAGCCAATAGTAGATGTAACTTTATACTGATAACTAGAATTGGTGCACAACTCCAAGCTCGCAACTCCTCAGGTCCCACCGCACCACCAGTCACTTTGGTAATAAAAGAGGAAGTAGCCAACAAAATATGGCCAGTGCATGGCTTTTTGTGGCTACAAACAGATTTAAATGGCAGCAAGTGGCCATGCTATGATGTCTGGTTCATTTGATTGTTGGGTCAAAGCATAACAAGATGGTTGCTCTCAACTCAGTCCCACCGCTTCCCTCTGAATCAGTCTGATTTCCTTTCACCATCTTGTACATTTTCCTTCTGACCTTTCCTGGTAGTACCAGTGTGCTTGGGAGAAAAAAGATCTTAAGCTCCATTTTTTTTTCTGAGTTGTCAAGAGTTATAAGATACACTTATGAAAAATGGGTCTGTGTGTAAATGCAAATAAGAAATTCTAAGGTTTTAAAATGTTTTTCTTTTGCAACTTTTGTAGGAAAGTTACTTATCTTAAGTAAATAATTATTTTAACTTTTTGTTATTTTGAAATGGCTAGTAAGTGAACATAAAAGCTGTATTTCACCAGTATTACTAATGAATGTCTTTAGTCACATATATTTTTGTGTCTATTAATTGACTGAATAACTGCTTAAGTAGATGATGTTCATTATTTCCTAAAGGCTGGAACCTATTCTTATTTAAAACTGAATGTTAAAACAGGTATTAAGTTTATGCAGGTTCCAATATGTGCCTAGTCCAATTTTTACTTTTAATTTTTGATAATATAAGATCCTTGGCACCTCTGGGGTCTGACTTGAAGAAAAACCACCTAACTACCTTTTATTGAGCATCTACTCTAAGTAGGTTACTGGGCCAGGTTCTAGGAACCAAGTAAGTCAGAGCATCACGGTAGCAATAAGCAGTTCATTTCAGACAACTGCCAAATTTAAATATTGGAAATGACATTATCATTTTGCCTTAGTGTTTAAAAATGCACTTTATATTATTATATATATCCATATATGGTTGGAACTACCATGTAGCTTTTCATTCTCAAGTATATAAGTTTTTGAGTGATCAGCCAAAGGAAGGTGTGGACAGTGGAAACAGCCACCATAATAAGCCCCTCTAAGGCCTGAGGGAGGACTGTCACACACACCACCCTTTTCTGTTTACGTTGACATCATTTTGACAGTTTAGCACCTTATTTTTTTTTCAGGAGTGGGGGTAGGGAGCAAATCTTCTGATTAGAAATTTTCAAAGATAAACTTGCAAAAGGAAGAAATAAAGTTTGCATTCCTTTATATATTTAGATATGACAGATTAAAAACAAAGCAGGTATGTGAGTTTGTTTAATCCCTCACCAAGGTGGCAATCTCCAAATGCTTTGATGTCATCTGGTTGCAAGGCCCCTGAGACTTTTCCAGGAGCCAAATTCAGTTGACTTTATGTGGCTTGCCCATCCCTTCTGGTGTTCAAAAAAGAAAGGAAAAGGTCCCTGCTCCTTCTTGTCTCCTTCCTTTATTGTACGGTTTGCTTTGTTTGTTTGATTTTAAAACTGCCATTATGTGAAAGTGTTGCAAGTATAAATAATTGAGAAGATAACTCTGTAGGGAAACCACTTTTGCTGCCTTTGTGCAAAGGCAGCTCATTACGGCTCTGAGCTGCAGCATTCCATAAGAGCAATTATGCAACATCAGTATGTCATGGATATTAACCAAGGGGAGTAGATAAGAGACGGGAAAATCATTTTGTAACTTATTTAATTAAATTTATTTGGTTTTTCAAATAGTTCCTTTTGCGTATCATTTAACCAAACCACTCCACAGTTGAGGTGGTCTTTGAAGGACTGTTTTTCGGCATTTGTTTTTTGGCATTCCTCCTCAATTTTGTATGGACCTAAAATGTATTTATATTGGGGTTTAATTTCCACCCAAGGAGAGGTTACCCATGAAAATGGAACCATAATTTGATCATGAGGTTTTTATCCCCCCTAGGGCTTATATAGCCAGTTAATATGTTAATACAGCAAAGTGAATAAAAGGTTAAATAAGTGGGTCAGGCTCAGAACAAGTCCTATACTGCTTACTTGTGCTTAAACGGAAGGAAAAGCCCATAATGGTGCTTGCCTGACTTTCACCCCCATCATTTTAAGAATTGCTTTGCCAATCCTTCACAGCAAATAGTAATTTTAAGTGGACCAAAACAGAGCTCAGGGTGTTTGCACTCCATGGTAATGATAGAGTAGCCGTGCTCCCTGGAGTCAATAAGCCCAACAATTGAGTCATTTTTGCCTCCTGTGAGTGAATCACTGCTGTTAGCCTGAATGACAGGATTGCTTATAGAACCAGAGCCCGCACCGGGCTGACCTCATCCCGGGACATGGAGGTTCAGAGGGCAGGCAGGTGGTGTTTAACACAGTTATAAGTAAAAGCTGATTTTGTACTTGTAGGCTCTGTAAACAAGAAAGTAGAATTGATTGGAGTGGGGGGCTGAGGAGCATTTGTTGTACATCAGTGTACATTATCTGATGCAGGGCTTCCTCATTTCCTGTTTCCTTTACCTTCTCATTTCTTCTTCCCCTTAACATCCCTCCACTTTGCTCCTTACCTCTTTCCACCCCGCCCACAGAGTCTCCAACACATGTAATTGACATGTCGGCCAAGCCAAGCACGAATATGATTAATGAAAGGGGTAGATGGTGTTGAAACACACACACACACACACACACACATCCTACATATATCTTAAGATTATTCTTTAACTTCTAACAGTTATTTTGAAGGAAAATTTTAGACATAGCAACAAAATACCCAATTCTAGTTTAAAAAGAAACATTTCAATGAGTAGGAAATTGTAAGAAAAGGAAAAGGGTAAAGAAAACATCCTAGCCTCAAATCATCCCTAATGATCAAAATACCTTTGAAACAGAAAAGTTCTAAAGAACGTTTTCAGCCAGTGGGTTTGGGAGCAACTAAGTGTTGTCCTGTTTTACAGGACTCTTGAGAAGTGGAATTGTGAACAGGTTAGATATAAAACAAGAGCCCTGCAAGTGGTGCTGTGTATCTGAGTTTGACTTAAGGTAATAGGAAGATATAAATCCTATTTTCAAGTTGATAAATAGCTTAAAAATACAATTTCTGCTAAGAATTAGATTGCCACTTCATGTTTTCAAATCCTTGTAACCCTAGAACCCCTCAAAAATCTTTTTTTTTTTTTTTTTTTTAAAGAGACAGGTCTCACTAAGTTGCTTAGGTCCTTGCTAAGTTGCTGAGGCTGGCTTTGAACTTGCGGTCTTCTGACCTCAGCCTCCTGAGCTGCTGGGATTATAGGCATGCCCAGCACCCCTCAAAATCTTAATAGCAAGTTAGGAATTGTTTTATAGCATCACCCCCTCTTTCAGATTTTTAGTATTTACCAGTATATTAAAGACTGTGACAAATTGGCAGGGAAACATTGATTTCATTTTATTACCTCATACTTATTTGACCTACCATCCCTATTTGGAGAAACACTTATTGACACTAGTATCCCTTACAACACATTTTTTGGGGAAAAATCCTTAGAAAGGTATAAGGAAAAAATATTTTAAGAAAGTTTCCTAGTCTCCTTTCCTCTTTCCATCTCTCAATTCTTTCCTCTTCACTTCCTATTCTCTAACCCTCTCCCCCAAAGCACATACACACCATCACTCCCCTAATGGCTCATTGACCTCAGTTCCCATTGCTGTCAGGTCATCCTCTCCATTTGATTCAGCTGTACTCATCAGGCCCCAGTCTAATTCCATCTCATGCTGTGCCTATTGCCACCAGCCTAGAAAAACCAGAGACCCAGTTCCTGCCAGGTCAAGTCTTTCTTCTCCTTCACATCTATACCCAACATTTGCCTAGGTCTTTCTCATGCCCAGATGGATTCAAATCTTTAACTATGCCTCTGGTATTCACTTGTTACCGAGGGCAAAGAGCTAGCCCAGATCCAAGAAGCCAGTGTAATTTCCCATCTTACCTCTGCCCAGCTCTGGGACAAATCATTTTATCAGAGACTCACTAATGGCTGTTCTATTTTTGATTCTAAATTATTTCCAAGATCAAGAAACTCTATTTTTATTCACTCATTCAGCTATTCATTCACCAGACATTTTGAGGATGGTCTATATGTTTGACAGTGTGAATAAGGATGAATAAAAATGTGTTCTCTAAAATTAGTGAAAAAGCCAGAGAAGTAAATTGTGATTGTGATATTGAATAAATGCGGTGATGGGTATATTAGCCGGGTGCTACTGACTGAGGAAATGCTTCTTAATCAGAGAATAGACCAGGGAAGTTACCTCAAAGAGATGTTTTCTGATAAGGGTTTTGAAGGGTATGTTGACCAGATGGCAGTGGGAGAAAGGCCATCCCAGGCAAAAGGAGTAGTGTGGTTCTAGTTAGCATAAAGCTTTAAACTTCTTAATTGCCTTTTGGCTTGTTTGTGCATTACCTGACTTCAAAAACAAATGAACAAACAAACAAAAAAACCATGGCAGTTAAATCAATTATAGTACTAAATTAAATTATTTTTTGATAGATGATGATATTTGTACTGTTAAAAAAAGAGATAATTCATATGCCATCATTTCTGTTTCTAAAAGTTAATTTAAACCATTTTAGGAAATTCTGATAGAAGTGAAATCTGAATATTCTTTTTATAAAAATCTTTCAAATTGAGCACAATGTGTTTGCGTCTTCATCTGTTAGAGATTACAGCTTTGTACAGAATGTCAGAATCAAAGGTTGATGTCTTGATTTCTCTGCAAATTGTGGGGGGATCCACTAACTAACCCTCTAAAGCTGAAATATTTAAGGACGAAAGCAGATGTAGCATAACTGCTGGTTTGCTAGGTCTCTCGTGGTTTATAAAGACATATTTTATGTCTTTTATGATTACAGTATGATGTTAAAATTTTTGTGGGTAATAATATCTTCACATTGGAAAGACTGCATGTAACATCATTGGAGAAGATACAGTATGCTACCTGGCTTTCACATTCAAGTAAAAGATGTTTAATTTGTTATTAAGAAAAGAGAGTCAGGAAATTTCCTCTAGAATTTGGTCTTTGATGGTTGAACATCATAAGTGAGGAAATTAAGTCATGTTTATGAATATAATGTTTTGTTTTCTGATATAATAGAATGCTTTATAATAATTTAAAAGTTATTGTTAGATGTTAAAACTATAGTTTATTTACTGAGACCAAAAATTTTTTAGATCTTTGAGTTTCCCCTCTATTGGCACCTTTGCTACATGCCAATATAAACTGGTTAAATACCATTTGGTTTAAATAGAAAGATTGTAACATATATGCATATTTATGATATTTTATTTGTTGGATCTTTTTCTTAATATTACTTGACTCTGTGTTTTAATCTCATTTTTTCGTATTTTGGGTTGAAGCCACTCTAAAGCTTAACACCTAGGAGATTTCTCACTTATGGTTCCCTTTAAAAGTGCTAAAATCTCAGCCTCTCAAACAACAGACCAAGCTACAATTTAAAGTAAGCAGTGGGTATTGATAAAGGGCCCTGAGAATGTTGCCACCTTCTGAATGTGTCCTCTGCAACATTCTTTCTTTTAAACCAGCAGGAGAAAGGAAAGAAGGATAAGAGCTTGGTCCCTCCAAATACTTTGGGCATGCCAATCTGGTCTTCTGAAGCATCCCCTGCTGCTTTGGAAAAAGGAGCCCCTAGGACAAATGAAAGGGCCGTGGGGACATTCACATGCATAGCACCCTCCCTTCAAGTGGCTTTACATTATTGGTCCTGGAGTGGTTTGGCCCAAGTTAAAGAATAGAGACTTGTGAACCATTTGTTTCCACACCATTTTGGGTGAAGTGCTATATTTTTCACCTTAAAAACCCCATTTTAAAAGAAAAATATGGTTTGAAAGGAGAACACAATTTGGAAGCCATCACCTTAGTGGAGTCCTTTTTAAATGTAACACTTTGTCTTATCATTCTCCTCTCAATTAGTTGTCACTGCCTAGGAAAAAACCCACCCCTGATTGTCTTATGCTATTGCTTAAAAACACGGTGTTTGAGATACATATATGTATGTATATCTATCTGTATATATATGTACATATATTTGAGATATGTAGACACATAGGTCTATATGTTTTTGTGATATATAGATATCCATAGATACAGATTTGGCTATACAGATATATATCCCATTTTAAAAACACTTTGATGAATGCCATCACTAAAATCTAAAATCAGTGTTGTTAAGTATGGAGTAGAATGGAACCCAAGTTGTTTTACAGCACACAGTGTGTAATTATATAATTACTATTAGCTTCCTAATCTAGTCACACAAATTATCTCAGAATCAAAAGAAGGAACGAACCAGAAGGACTAGAAGTAAAGCCATTGCCAGAAGTTTCTACTGACCATTGACTCTGTCAGCCATGATTAGATGAAGTGCTTGGTAAAATCCAGGGAGGCTGGGGAGATATGAGGAGGAAGTCATTTCTTGAGGGCAACTAAGCAGTGTCTAATACTTGATGCTATAGCTCCAGACTATTCATATAGTTTTAGAAATATAAGGGGATCAGAGGTTTTGAAATAAAGTCACTTTTTTCTAGGCTTTCACTTTTCTTTTGTGCGTTGTCTTGAATGATCTTCTCAGCCCAGAAATTCCACTGCTAATGCAGAGGTAACATTTGGAAAACTGAGTTGGCCTCGCCCCACCAGAGCTGTGCATCATAACCCACCAAACCATAGATTCTCAGGCTTATCATTTAATATCTTTTATATTTCTATTTCTCCCTCTTCACCAAAAGCACAATTCAAGAGGAGTTTTCCAAACCTCATGTCCCACATTTTCATTCCTACACCTTCATTGGAGCTCACTGTATTTGCTGCTTTTGCCTGGAGTAGACAAGAACATTCTACCTTCTCAGTGTCTAGATTCTCATCCATTCAGTTCACCCTATTCATGGCTCTTGGGGAAAAAGATCCCTTCACTGTACAAGGATTTTAGGGATTCGGTGTGTCACTCAAGAACCTCCGCCAGCTTGCCTGTTAACTGTCACTAGTTTTCTCAGAACAAAACTGAGAGCCCTTCTGAATTCATTCCCTTTGCCCTCCCTTTGCACAACGTCAGCTCTGTTCTGAATTGGTGCCTAAAAACATGCCATTTCCTTATTTCCTGATTTTCTTCCCTTTTAATTTTCTATGTTCTTTCAATCTGGTTCAGCTTTCCTCCCCCAAGAATTTGATGATTAATCTCTTCATATTTTTAAATTTACCCCATCACACTGATTTACTGAGTATAGCCTATGTTGACTTGTGGTTATTAATGTGTTCTCAAATTGTGATCATTCAGTTTGTTTCTGTGGATGAGAAAAGTAAAAATCTCTAAAGACATGACCTGCATTTTCAAATATTTAAATGTATTTATATGGGCTCTCCTTCGAGTCCATATAATTATATGTAATTTCATATTATATATGACTTTGTTTTATATTCTGCTATTAAATTTGTTTCTGTTAAGTATACAGTGTGGAAGGGATCAACTATGACATATGTACAGATTGTTGTGAACCTTAAAAAGTATTCATTCTTGTTTTTAAGGTAGAAAAATAGGCCTTATGTTATACTTCCTCCTCTATACCTTGCTCTCCTTTCCTACCCCCTCACCCCACCCCAAACTCAATCTCTCATGGTAAATACACACACCCTCAGAGGAAGCATCTACTCATAAAGAGATCTGAATATTCAGATCAGTGCTTTATTATTATTATTATTATTCTGGGGATTGAACCAAGAGGCACTTTACCACTGAGTCACATCTCCAGCCCTTTTTATTTTTTGTGTTAAGACAAGGTCTCACTAAGTTGCTGAGGCTGGTCTCAAATTTTCAATCCTCTTACCTCAGCCTCCTGAGTTTCTGGGATTACAGGTGTGCACCACCACACCTGGCAGTGCTTAACTTCTGACTGGCTAAAGGGCAGTGTAGGCTAAAGCAAGAAATGAGGCTGAGACAAACATCTGTTCCTTCCTTCAAGAAAGGAGGGAAAGAGAACACACAGTGGAGCATGGCATGACTGAATAGAAGCAAGAATTTTTAGCACCCCTTCTTTTCCCCTTCATTTCTAGCATTCCCACCCCCACAAAATTCCTGTCTTTGATCTATGCAATAATATGTATAAATATAGAGTTGAGAGTAGGACAAGACTCACTCTCTCTCTACACACACACACACACAAACACATACATTTTTTCCCCTTATCACTCCTCCAGGGGCAACACAGAAAATCTACTAGGTGTTAATGAATTCATCTCTGGCAAAGTTTATTGCTTGATATATATATATTCTTTCCTCTCTCTCTCTCTCTCTTTCTCTCTCTCTCTCTCTCATACACACACACACACACACACACACACACACATACACACAGTCACACGACTGATGAAATTATGATGACTGCTCAAGGCTGCATCATTTCCTGTCCCACTTGGCTAGTAGGCACCTCTGACCTGACGGGCTTACTCACTGAGAACAGTATCACATGTATGAAACCAGTCTGCACATAGCCTATGTAAATTTTGTTGCTAATTGCTGATCTTTTTCCCCTTACAGGCTACTCGGGGAAGCTCATATCAGTATGAATCAGTAGAGATGCAATCAACACTATGGCATCTTTGATATTGCATTTGCTAAAGTCTTTCTAGATGTTTAGCTCAGCTTTCAATGATTGATATTTTAGACAGTGGATAAACATTTTTGATGGATCTGTTTGCTCTCAGATTAAAAAAAAACTAATTCTTTTTCTATTTGATTGAAAAAGTGTAATGCCATTGGAAAGGAAACAGTTCAAATGTGGTCATCACAGGTTGGTGGCACCCAAAATAGAAACTCACTTAAGGTAAAATTTGCTGTCAGAAAATATGGAACCTTCTTTCTGAACTCAGGAGCGTGTGGTTCATGTGAGCTTGCTTGTAGATAGTTTCTACAATAAGGCTTCTTTCATACAGGTGTGTTTATGCCCCAGGCTTGCTGGCCACAGTCCATTCCATTTACAGAAGCTGAATTAAACAATAACTACCGCATTGCAAAAAATGGTGGGGTTGGGGGAAGGGGAGGGGGGAAAGGTGAGCGTCAAAGGAGACGCCTGAGAGCTTTGTTAGGGCCAAGAAAAACCCTGTTGCAGTTGTCAGAGCTTGTTGATGTTGCTGGGAACGGCACATTTTTTTTTTCTCCTGGATTTTGTGGTTCTGCCTTAGGAAAGAAAGTAAAATAGAACGGAAGAACAAAGTCCTACTCTATAAATCAGCAGCTGCTCCTTGCCAGATCAAAGGAGTGACATTTTTGCTCCTGGACTACTTGTCCACTTGAGGGCTTGACAGGCAGCTAACAGCTGGCCTGCTAGACTGTATGGGAGAATCAGCCTACATCTTCTTCCGAGCAGATGACAAGCTAATCAGAGACATATCCATCGCACAGGGCATGTGAGTGCACCTTGATCTCTTCAAACATATCTAATACATAATTGCTAAACAGCTGGGTGCATTTTTGGCAAGTTAATGCTTATAGGTGGCTTCCATTGAGAAGTAGGATAGAGAATTAATACTCCTATCAAAGGTGATCATGAAAGCTGAAAGGATACTAGATTTGTGGGGATCTTCTCCTCTTAGAGCAAATTAGTAAATGACTAGGAACCCCTTGGGATTGTGCTAAGAATTTATGTGACTGATCAAGTGACTGCTCAATTTATAAAAGCTGGGTCGGGCTATATTCAGATAGATGAACAAGTAACTGGAAATGGGTAATTTTGAAAATGATTACTTCTGTTTTTATGCTGATAGAATTGCGTAAAGTTGTAGATCTATCTTCCATGTCTGCAAAAAGTTGTTTTCAGAAGCACTATATGGTTTGTAGGTACCCAGATCTGGAATTTTAATGTTGGTAGTAAAACTTTCAAAGTAATTCAGTTTCTATTTGATTTTCATCTGCAATAAATCACATACAGGATGAGGGAAAATACTACAACTTATGTCTATTGACTTAGTATTTTATCTTTAAGAGGATAGATCCTAGATACGAATAGCTAAGGAAATGTGAGTGTTTTCTACTCCCTTGCTTCCAAGTAGCTTTGAAAGATCACTTTTATCATACATGATAAATAGCACATAAAAAATAATCTGATAGCATTCTGTAAGCATAACAGTGATTCACAATCATAACCTACTGGGATGTTTTGTTACATGTCACCAGGTGTGATTATACTCATGGAATAGTGTTTGTTGTTGCTCAGTATTATGAAAGAAATAAAAAATAATTCCCTATCTGAGGGGCCATTTCTCAAATGCTTTTTTGCTTTATTGTGTTTGGTTTGGGGTGTGTGTGTGTGTGTGTGTGGTGCTGGGGATCAAACCCAGGGCCTCATGCATGCTAAGAAGCACTCTACCCCTAATTCCCTCAAATACTTTTATTAAACAAAACAGCTTTACAATTAGTTATATAAACCTTAGTCAAACAAACTGCCAAATTTTCTCAATCACCTTTAAACATTTTCTAATCATAATCATGTTTATTATTAAAGTCATCATGATTAACATTAAAAATTCAAACAATACAGAAATTTATATGGGAAAAAAGAGAGAAATCTACCATTTCCCTCCTGTCCATTTTTGAAAGATAGCCTCTGCTAACAATTTCCACAGAAACATTTTATTGGTCCAACTTTTCCTTCAGGAGGCACAGATGGAGTAAAATGAATTAAATTATTATAAATTGTTACCCAAGGCAAGTGATTAAAAGACTGTTTAGGTCTGAAATACCTAAAGAGAGCCAGTGTGCATTTTTTGCAACTAGGATTCACAATTAAGATTTGATTTTTGCAAATTTCTGTTTCTCAAGATGCTGGGGATTGAACCCAGGGCCTTGTGCTTACAAGGCAAGCACTCTACCAACTGAGCTACATCCCCAGCTCTGCAAGTTTTTATTCTTAGGCAGAGCACTAAAATGTGGTTTGTGATCTGGAATAAGGTTTCCCAAACTTAGATGTGCAAAGATCACCTGGAGATCTTTTTAAATGCAGATTCAAATTCAGTAGTGCAAGAATGGGGACCACTTTCTGCATCTCTAACAAGCTTAAGGTGATGTTGAGGTTGCTGGTCCACAGAACACACTTAGAATAGCAAGGATCTGAAGAACGATTTAGAGTGTGTGATTCCCAAATAGCTCAGTTCACTACCCAACCCACCCTCAGCAGATGCAGGCTCCAGTGTCTAAAATCCCTACCACCATGCCATCATACATTTGGAGTAATCCGTGATTTCTAGGAAGACCTTACCGTATGGACACGTGCTGCTTGTGGGAGCATAACACATTATTACCCTGTTACCAGCCCAGCATGGATATGCTAAATAGTCACCCACCTATTCTTAATTATTACCTATGAGAGAACAGAGCTCTTTAGGAGTATTAGATAGGTGCGTTTTGACTGTAAGCTAATATTTAATGAGCCCTTACTATGTGCCAGGCAGGCACCATGCCAAGAATCTTACCTACAGTATCTCCCTTAATCCTCAGAACAATCCAGGCCTGATTCATTTCCCCAGTTTGTAGATAGCAAACAAACTGAGACTTGGGAAGGTTAAGTAGACTTGCCCCAAGTCACACAGTAAGTAAAGGCAGAGAACATGAGACCCTGCTCTTCATTATATTGCTGTATGCTCAAGTTAAACTATGGAACAATAATTAGGGAGGGCATGCTCAAAGTAGGGTGAGTCCTTATAACTTAAGGGAAGAGTTAGATAAAAGGTGGAGTATTGAAAGAACACAGTAGAGGGCCATCACCTACTTCATAATCCTTCCCAGGGTCTTTGATGTCAGCATGAACACTCCACTACTCAAGGAATATTCGTAAAGCTACAAACTGTGTCTCCAGATTAGCATCATGTTTTCGTATTGTAAATTTATTAGCATTTACTTCGTGTGTTTTTAGAGGTGTGGGCAAATCTAATATTCTATCATATTATAAATTAAACCATGGCTCAGGGAAATCACTTATCATCTGTGAATGTTTCCTAAGTAGCATACGAATCTCATTCATTTACTTTACTTTTCTCACAGTTGTCTATGAGAAAAGGCCCATTGTTTGGCCACAAGTGAGAAACTTATGTTTGCAATGTGACTCAATCATTCATGTGCCCAAGTACATGTCCAACAGTGTTAAACCTGCCTGATTCACGGATTTAATATTTTACTATATCTGACCGAGAAAACCCTATTCTTAGCCATAATCACATTCAGAAAAAGGCTTGCATTTTGTTTGGGTTTTTTTGGTATCTTTAGAAAAAAGAGAAACTTGGTAACTGATTTGCCAGGGTTGCAACTTCACTGTTTGAAATACCAACCAGTAGCAAGCTTTGTAATAAGCACCCGGCTGAGTCCTGAGAACTCAGGTGAAGTAGAGAAGCAGAGCTTTTTCAGTTTTTAACAGGTCTCCCATCACTGAGCTACCTACAACACATTTCCATATTGATCTGATTCCTCCTCAACAGTTCAGCCCTTTCCTTGACCAAACCAATCCATGCAAAACTTCAATTCCAGCGATTCTTGATTCCTCTTCAGTGTGTTCAGGGCTGGCTGCTGTCCAGGTGACTCCACAGAGACCTGCACTTTCTAACAAAAGGAATGCTGCAGAAAGGAGTTAGTTACCAGGTGTGGTGTAAACCTAGTGAACCAGAAAGAAGGGATTTATCAGCCATTTAAAAGGGGCGGGGAGAAGAGGGAAAGAAACCAACCAACAATCAGGAATGACACCTAAGTCTGCTTCTATCAGTCTAAACTGTGCTTTGGAGTAAAAGGTCTTAAAAGAAAACTCATGATGGTCAGATTTCAGTTGCAGAAAGTATGCAAAACTGAAAAGTTTGGATTTCCTGGGGGTAGTGGCAGGGAAGGCTCCAGGAAGGATCTCTCCAGCATGACATTATAAGGTGAGATTTTAGTATTTACTACCTGGAGTTTTTTTCCTTTTAATGCTTTTTTTTTTTTTTCCCATCTCTGAATTAACCTAAAAAGACCTGGCAGTTCTTGAAAAATATTGACTTTCTTTCTTTCTTTTTTTTTTTTTGTGATGTTGGGGGTTGAACCCAGGACCTTACACATGCTAGGCAAGTACTCTACCACTGAGCTACATCTCCAACCCTATAATTAAGTTATTTTAAAGCTAACAGGCTTAGTATATAATTTTTAAGGATCACACATACTAATGCATTTTCTATTTGCATAAAATTTAGAGAGAAATAGATAGTAGACATTCTGCACAGTCTGTGTGTGAACCTGGGTACTAACTCTGTGTTCGATACAAATCAATGAAATGAGTGCACTTTAGAGTACTCATTCCCTAAGGAGTCACTAACAGAATTATCTGTAGCCCTTAAAAATAGAGTCACAGTAAGACTATTGAAAAATTTTTTCTAAGTGAAATCTGGTTAAGGTTCTAGGCTTATTAGCACATTTCCCATGCAAGTTGTACAAAACTCAGAGTGTCTTAAAGAACTATTTAATATGTAAGAAAACTTTATAACAGGGTTAAATTGTTTATACCAATAGAGAAGTATATTATATGGCTGCAACTTCGAAATCATTCTGGGATGACATTAAAACTTAGAGAATTTTTTAATATCAGATACAGATGAAAAACCTAACAGTCTTTGGATTGGAAATAACTTGTGGGGGTTTTCATTAAAGTTGGGTGCAGCTTGCTGCATTTTGGTTAGTTGGATGTCTTCAGCAATTTTTCAAATGTTTTGGGTTTGGCAAAGTCCAAAATGTTTTTTGCCAAGACCCTCTTTTCCCCTTATTTTTTAAGCCCGTGTGAAATTCAAGGATAACTTAATCCATATGTGTCTGATTCATTTACACTTAACTCATCAAAATGTTATTTTGTGAGACCCATTTAATATCCAAGAAAACTTTTGAGCCTTTTAAAGACAAGTCTTTTGTCTTTGAACCAGCAAGTTGCATTTTTCCATATGAATGGAGTTTGGACCTTGAAAGACTAAAGATGAGTTGATTTTTCTGCTTAGAGTCTTCACATTTTAAGTAGAATCAAAACTTGATATTCTGTTTACTCCTTGAGTATTGAAAAAGTCATTTTAAAATTATAAATTAGAGTAAATGGAAAAAAACTCATGTCAGGTAATTCTGGGGAAGATTATATGTGGAAATTTTATCTTAGGAGTATTAAAGAAATAAAAGTTACTTGTAGCTTGACTTATTTGAATCTATAATATAAATGGCTCCATTTACTGTACATTGGTGTATATTCTGAGTGGCCTGGAGGTCATCAGTACTGGAGGAGAGAGAAAGCTGTGACTTCACTTTTTAATGTCCAAGTTTTCTTACAGTCAACTCATTATTAATTTTAATAACATCTATGGTGTTAACAAAATATACCAAGATCAGGGGAGTTGACAATTGGCAGAAATTGTATGTTAAGAGATTTTCGAAAAATTGGGGCCCATATGTTTTTAAAGTTCTGATTTGAAAGAATGTGGTAGAATTATGAATCTGGCAAGAAATAGCCCTATGGATCAAAAACATTGTTTGAGAACAAAAAAATGTAGAAAGGCTCAATGGAGCCCATGTGAAAAAAGCAAAATCTCTATGACCCTTTGTAAAAGGATCTAGTGAAAACCTTTGGAGGCTCCTATTCATACTTGTTTAGGAGGAGTGGGCAAAGAAAGGCCATTGCCATAACTGCTAGTGAACATCCAGTCTATGCCATGGTAACTAGTGGAAAATGTAATACTGGAGTGGCATTTCCAAGTTCAGTGCTTCTTTAAAGACCTGCTAGCACGCGGAATGCTTTTTTAATGTTCTGCATTGTTGTGGAGCCCCCATTGAACAACCTTTTGAGCGGACCCCGTTTTTTACTAATGTAAACATTCTGACGAGTATCCAAAGAAATGACCTTTGAGTGAACCTCTAACCTTCCCCGTAATTATTTGTTTGAAGACAGTGTGGAGTTCTCCTGCTGAGAACTGAGAACCATGATGCCTTGCAGCTCTGTGAGTGAGGGAGTGTTTGGGGAAACTGGAGAGAAAGACATAAATAAGGGAACAACCTCCAGATGTAAATAATAAAAGAGTAAAAGGGTGAAATTAAAAAGGGAAAAAATAGCAATTCGTTTTACCTAAAGAGTTGGCCTATAGGAAAAAAAAAAAAAAAAGCCCCACACAACAGGATTAGTGGCACATAAAAAGAGGTACAGCCCCTTCCTTGTGTGTCCTCCACTTCAGGACAGGAGAACAAGCTGTCCTGAGCATCTCTGCTGGTCTTAACCTGAGCCCATAAAAGCGTTCCTGGGGATGGAAATACTAGGTCAGTCCTCCTTGCTCACAGTCAAAGCAGTGGGGAAAGTGTAGATAATGAAGTTCTTTTTTCTGATTTGAGAGCTGCTTCTGGAAGCTGTGTCTGTGATCTGGTCAGAGATTTCTCAGCAACACTTCAGGTGACAGGTGGGAATAAATATGCAGTTCCAACTCTCCTTTTGTTTCCACCTCCACTTACAGTAGCCTGTCACTTTCTTCCCCATAGCCAAGGGGGTGTAACATTTTTGACAACTGAGCCATCCTTTCTTAAGTAATAAAGAAGTTCATTGTTTTGCAAACAAACACCATATGCAAAAGACTCCTTTGGTTTTCTTGTGGCTATTATTCCTCAGCTTAGTTGTATTCCCACCAGAATGCTCACAGGAGGCCTGTGTGGGCTGACTGTCCTCCTCCAAGGGACTTCAACTTCATAGGAAGGCAGAGCTGCCAACACACACTAGAATTCTTCTGGCTAATTTCAGAGAATGAGTTTTCAGTTCCTGCCTGTAGCCCCATGTGGACTCATTAATCATGAAGTCCCCCTGTGCTTAAGATTTGAAACTAGAAATATTGAAAAATGTTATCAATACATATATTTCTAAGGAATACCTAGCTGTATGCTCCCTGCCACTGCCCCCTCCCCAGCCAAATGCAAGGCCAATGAATCCTATGCATAAGTTCAAATGTGTGGGGAATACACATCATTAAGAGCACAGGGACAAGGGTAACTCACAAATGGTAGAAAATTGTTTTGTTTTTATTAAATTTGGAGAAATAAAGGAGATTTCTTATCATCTTACTCTGTTTGTACATGAATATTTGATGGGCATTATTAAACATTAAAGTAACATGAAGTAGGCACTTATTTTTGGATTTTCAACAAAATTAGATCCAGGCTTCTTAGACAAAATAACTGCTTCTCCTTTACATTCCTGCGATTCAACCACCACCTGATTTGAAAATGTTTCTCAAGCTCTAATATCAACCATGTGTACCTGAGGCTCTGTCTTTCTAGTGGGTTGAAAGGTGGCTGGGTTTATGGTTGGCAGTTACCTTATCCGCTGCCCTGGGTGTCCCAGCTTAGGCTGGAAAGGCTGCCCCCAGCTGGCACTGACCTCTGAATGACCCCTAACTTTACAGGCTTAAGCTGCAGGAGTCACCGAAGAGCAGAAGTCTTTCTGGCCAGCACTTATTACTGCTGTGTTGGTGATAAAACTTCAGACAGCCTAATTGATGGCTTTGCTGACCTAACAATACCTTGTGAAAGCGGAGTGCCAGAGCCTGGTCTCCATTTATGACCAGCTGCAAGGGGAAGCTGCATCTCCCTACCATGGGGAGTATAGGGAAAGGGGGAAAAATCTTGCAGCCTGTGAACTTTAACCAGA
>JAJEJO010000135.1:1376778-1380438 GCA_020662805.1 Glaucomys volans
TCTGGAAAGAGACTCCGAGAGTTCTAACTACTGTAGTATAAACATAGGAACTAAGTTAAACTTGTACATTTCTGTTGATCACTCCGTTATGTTGCCTCTAATAGTTTTAGAAGAGAAAAAAAAATATATCCTTGTTTTCCACACTATGTGTGTTGTTCCCAAAAGAATGACTGTTTTGGTTCATCAGTGAATTCACTATCCAGGAGAGACTGTGGTATATTTTAAAACTGTTGGGCCAATGAGAAAAGAACCACGCTGGAGACCATGGTGGACGTTTGGCTGAAGCTCATCACGCCAACTCCAGCTTCAAGAATGTGTTTTCATGCCCAGCCTTTGTTCCTCCATAAATGTGTCTTTTAGTTTGAAACAGATCTTTATAGTTTGTGCTTCATAAGCCAATTCTTATTATGATTTTGGGGGACTCTTCTTCAAAGAGCTTGCCAATGAAGATTTAAAGACAGACCAGGAGCTTCTTCCAGGAGTTCTGAGCCTTGGCTATGGACGAAACAATCTCAAGTTGGGCAGCTTTCCTCAACACAAAAAGTTATTAATGGTCATTGCACCATAACCAGGACTTTATCAGAAACTCAAAGCTTGGGGGATAAAAAGGAGCAAGAGAATACTGTAACAAACTTCGTACAGAGTTGGGTCTATTAATTGTTTCATGTTAGATATTCTATGTGTTTACCTCAATTGAAAAAAAAAAAGAATGTTTTTGCTAGTATCAGATCTGCTGTGGAATTGGTATTGTATGTCCATGAAATCTTCTTTTCTCAGCACGTGTTCCTCACTAGAAGAAAATGCTGTTACCTTTAAGCTTTGTCAAATTTACATTAAAATACTTGTATGAGGACTGTGACGTTATGTTAAAAAAAAGGTGTTAAGTCACAAAATGCGGTAATAAATATTTCATTTTTGATTTTTTGTTAGGCTTTGGTGTTTTTCATGGTTTTAAGGCAAGGAGGCACAGTGCCAACTATAGGGTGTTGAAAGTAAGTGGTGGTTTTCTCCCCCCAGAAGTAGAGTATATTAGCAACAATTTTAAGGTCATGATCTGTAGCCTTGCAATGTATATTTGGTCCATAAGTTCCACCAGCAGAAAACTTCTGAAGGTATGAAATTGTGCATATGTTATGATCGGGGTTGAAAGATCACCTCCAATGTGCCCAGCCTCCTTCACAAACGCATGACATTTTAAAAAGTACTTTCAGATCAAGCTTTTCAAGTGCATCCTCTGACAGAGTAAAGGGCTTTTTCAGGGTTAATTTTACATCATAAGAAACAATGTCTGTGCTCAAGGTAATTTGTCTGCCTGTGTTAAAATGAAAATTAAAATTTACATATAGATGTTCATAGATAAGCGAACAACTTCTAGGGAGTTTGGAATCCTGAATTTAAAAGATCATTATGCATTAATATTTAATATAAATTACATCATGGCGTCTTTTTTATTTCAGACAATTAACTCTATATGCAAAGATGCCAGTGTGATGATTTGGTGACCAAACTTAATATTTTTCCTTAAAAAAGCAGACAATATGACACTATTTTAAAATTTTCATGCAACATTCTTGAGATTTATGCTATGAGTTCCTTGATGTTACCCAAATAATGGCTGCTAAAGCGTGCAAAGGTGGAGAAGGAGGTTTGAGGGATTTGGATGCTCCTCAATTTTTCAAGTAAACATATTACTTTGGAACTTTGGAACTACTAAACTTTGAATCTTCTGTTTAGAATAATATAATGAACTTTAGCTAAATATGTGATGTCAACTTGATATGGAATAGTTGACTAATTCTGCAAACTTTTAACTTGGAAGAAATCCACAGTCTATCTTATTTGAGGTTCCTTCCATCTTTCCACTTTAGACAGCAGTAAGAGAAGTTCTATACAAATGAGCAAAAAAATAAATTGCTATTGTTTTGTGTTATATTTAGCTGGATAAATTTTTTTATAAATACATTTATCAGTTTAATTAGTGTGTTGCTGTTTAAACAGAAATAACACTTCTGACACAAACGAACTGTTGTTAATGGAGAAATTCTGTGCCACTTGGAAAAGAGAGATAGCTTCCCTCTCATTTTTGCTACCCCATTTTACATGGAAGCTTTTTGTAAAATTTAAATATTTGCATATTTTTACTTTAAATGCTCTTATGTAAACTCTGTCAAGTTCCCCATTTATAAATTAACTGTCACATCAGTTGAAAAAAAATTGGCAGCTTTTCTTCCATTCCTCTTAGTGAAGTAAATGCTGAAGGGTTTACTTGGTAATTGGCTCATGTGTAGGAAGTGTTGTATGAAATTATTAAGTTATTTCATTGAAGATTAGAGCCCAGAGTTCTCTACCCATACTTCTAAAGAATGCGATCTCTCAGGCTTAGTTTCTTTGCCAAATCCACATCCTATCATGTTAACCTTAACCCTCTTAAATATTTGGAGATGAATGATAATTGTAATAATATTCTTTTGCATTTTCTTGCCCCTATCCTATGCTAAGACAGAGGGATGATAGATTTGTCCAATTTCTATAATGCTTTTTCATACCACCTCAGAAGGCACTTGCTCCTATCTCGGGTTTACTATTTAGTATAAAGAGTTCCGATTTGGGTATATTTAAGAAAGACTCAGCTGTCAAAAGCAAAGAAACTGGGAATGGTGTTTTGACAACCATATAGTGTTAAAGGAAATACTGTAGACTGAATAAAATTGCTTATGTTCTCCAAAACAAGAGTAATATAAAAACACTTTTTTATTTATATGGAAAAGCAAAAGCAGAAATAAATTCCAAAGGTTTCCCTTTCTTTAAGAAATTCTGAGAGAACTGCAGTCGCCATCTGTTAAGGTTTGGGAATTGAGCAAGAAGGCACATTTTAAAGGGAAAAAGAAAAGACCAGGAAAGTCGTGTCTTCCATCCACCCCTTCACCCTTCTACTCCCCAGGTCAGCACCCCCCCAACCCCCAGCTCCCCGGTTAGATTTGTGGAGAGAAGTCAATCAGGATCCTTTTTGCCTCCTCACCCCCTCCCGCCCCGCGGGCCTGTTAACCCAGAGCAGATTTGGGAAGGGAAATGTGGCTAATATCTCTAGCAGCTGTCAAAGAAGGGCCCTTCCTTCAAAGGGACTGGACAGGGATCCTCCACAAGTTCCTCCATTAGTCTTGCAGGCCAGCAATTTGATAAGGAGCCTGGACCTCCGCTACAAGTTGCCACATTGTTAGAAAGTCCGGTGTCTGGTGGCCCTAGCGTTGCATCCACCACTCCCAGCCGCCCTGGGAGCAGAGTTGGTGCAGACGTGCGTCCCGGAGCCTGAGAGGAGGCAGGACAGAGTCATGGGCAGCTTCGAGAGGGCACGCAGAGGGTGGTTCGGCCCTCTCCTGGCCTTCCCTTTGCGTGTGTGTTTGATAGACAAATGTGCTTCAAACTGATTTGTGTGTGTGTGTGTGTGTGTGTGTGTGTGTGTGTGTGTGTAACAGTTACCGTTGGCTGTAATCAATTAAGCGCGCTGCGCGTGGGCGAGCCCTCTCCGACCTGCCAGAGCTGGGAGGAAGGTGCTGAGCCGGGAGATGCGGGTCTGATGGGGGAGGCCGGTCAGACTGTGATGAGAATGGAGACGGTCGGGGCAGTGTTTGAAGGGAGGTTTTAATATTAATAGTTTCGGTG